>OY757273.1:7568336-8095998 GCA_963584085.1 Pyrausta aurata
ATTCTCCACATAATAATCAGTACGATTTTTCAACAAGTAAATAAGAAGATGTTTGGTTTTTTTAAGGACGTTGAGTTCTAAAGATTTGATAAACAGGTTGTTTACTACTTGCAGCAATTGACTTTTTTTGTCGACCTTAAAAAGGCTGTAACTGGTTTAGGGTTATATGGATAAGTTTTTTTTGCATTTCTAAAACAATAAGATGATGTATTTGCAATTCAGTTTCCTTTATTCTACAAACACAATAGTATTTTCAATTTCATACTATCAATAACTATAGCTGTAAAGACTGAACAAAAGTTTTTTGTAGCTAAGCATCCAACCAAATAAGATAATTTGCATCAATTCCTATAAACTAAAAAGAAAATCAAAATAATTAAGGAATCACTTTGTTTTTATCTCAGCAGTTAATAAATATTAATTTCGAAATCTTTTTTTGTCACAATCAGATTTTTCCTATGTTCGTAATTCTGTATTTAACTCAATATATTTTTTAACCAGGGGCTTTGTTTAAATTTTAATTCTCTACGAACTTCAGTAACACGCAAAATGAATTTTTGACATTGTAAATAGATTTCTATAATACATATTTTTTCTTACGATGCAAGTTTCATGTCATCAGTTAATAAAGATTCATTTCAAATATTTATTTTTCAAAATCAGATTTTCTTACGTTCGTAATTCTGTATTAAGTTCAATATTTTTTCTTAACCAAGGGCTTTGTTTTTATTTCAATTCTCTATGAACTTTTTGAACATGCAAACTGAATTTTTGACATTGTGAAAAGATTTCTATAATGTAAAACATATTTTTCTTATGACACAAGTTTCATTTCATCAGTTAATAAAGATTCATTGCACATCAATTGGATTTTTTTCTTCAAAATAAAATTTGCTAAAGGTCGTTATTCCGTATTTAATTCAATATTTTTTAACCATGGGCTTTGTTTTTATTTCAATTCTCTATGAACTTTTTGAACATGAAAACTGAATTTTTGGCATTGTGAAAAGTTTCTATAATGTATAACATATTTTTTCTTATGACACAAGTTTGTAACTAGCTTTGGTTCCTTAGAATTGCAAACACAAATATTTTGTGGACATAATGAAAAAGTCTGAATGATCATCGTGTAAACTATTGGGGTATTTTACTTTTAAGATATAACCAACGTGTGAATTGTTCGGTCATTATAATTTACGACTAAGATCTTTCCATTCAAAATTCAACGAAGGTAAATGTTGAGACATAGAGCCCACCCATATAATTGTTGGCATCAAGATAAATAAAATACGATACAGAATCGTTTTTGTCAAAGGTATCCATTATTATTATTGATTATTTGCTTTTGCATAACAATGGCTGCACTGTGATATTCCTGCTCTGATACTCGGGTAATTATCAAGGCAGCTTGATGAAAGCAATTTTATCAAAATCTGTTAATAATTCTAATTCTATAGTGTTTTTTAACAAAGCATCCCAACTTAACCCTCGAGCAGGATCTGAATTATAGGTTTTTTTAATGCTAACATTATAAAATAGTTTAAAAATTTAACATAGAACAAGAACATCCGTTTATTAGAATAGTCAGCCATTGTGCGACAGTGAAATATCAGTTTCAGAAATATCATGCCCAATTAACATACTGGTGAAACATTCAATCGATGGTCAATCTATTGTGTTCATATAGATACCCCTTTCGCTTTAAAAGTTTAAAGTCAGTATGGTCGGGGTAATCTTTTTCATTTTTCGGAATTGATCTTTATTAATTGTTATCTAATGATTCTAAACTAGAGGATATTTTTTTAAAGATAGACTTTTTAAACCTTAAATTCGCTTGATTACTATTGACATTCAAAACTTTTGAAAAAAAAATGTATTATTACACCATTTGCAAAGTTTAAGGCATGCACAATAAAATATGCATCATAATTACTGAGATTGTGCAATATGTAAAATAAAAGTATGAATCGCGGTACTACCCACTTTACTACACACCTCATGACATTAACCTCTGAAAAACACCTTTGTGCTAATCATGGTCAATATATTGTTCGATGCTTAGTTTTTTGTCCACTTATCTAAGTAACTTAATAATATTTATGGAGGATTCTTTTATTTTGTTTTTGTCTACCTAAGAAGAGTATGTTTTGGGAAATGGCGATACTTTGAATGTGTTCATGTAATTTTGTAAAAAAAGCATGAGCACAATTTGAACCGGTGTATATTTTAAGAGTTTATCATCGTTAGAACATTTAACATAATTGTCGAAACTGTAGCCATCATGTCTAAGCACATTAATAGTGAACGATTTGAATAGATCATTTGTACATGAATCAATTGTATTGAGAAAAGACAATTTTTTCCTACTCACACTTAGAAAGATCAGTTCTGTTTTGAGCACAGTTCTTATTTTTGTGTTTATTAAGTGCATCCTGATTGTTAAAATAAATAGGACAACCATCACAAAATATAAATATCACTATGAGATGTAATCTGACTACTAACTAAGCGAGATAAGTTTTTTTAGGGTTCCGTAGCCGAATGGCAAAAAACGGAACCCTTATAGTTTCGTCAAGTCTGTCTGTCTGTCTGTCTGTCTGTCTGTCTGTCTGTCTGTCTGTCTGTCTGTCTGTCCGTCCGTATGTCACAGCCACTTTATTCTGAAACTATAAGCATCACATAGCTGAAACTTGGTAGGTAGGTGTATTTTGTTCACCGCTTCCCGGTTCAGACATAAAAAGTAAGAAAAAATAATATTTAAGGGGGGGCTCCCATACATGAAACTAAAACCTAAAAATTTTTTTTTACTCAAACCTATGCGTGTGGGGTGTCTATGGATAGGTCTTTTAAAATGATGTTGAGGTTTCTAAAACCATTTTTTCTAAAAGTGTAAGGTTTGAGATATAGACGCTTCCAAAGTGGTAAAATGGGCGTCCCCCCCCATCTAACTTTTGAACTAAGAAAGTGAAAATTTTGAAAAAAATATATGATGTAGATCTCAACAAAAACTTGCAACGAAAATTGGTTTGAAGGAGATCGAACCAGTAGTTTCTGAGATATTGCATATTTTTATCAACCGCAAATATAACTTTGTCTTTCATACAAACACTATCAAAAACAAAGTTATTTTTGCTGTCGCAATATATTGTGATGTTTTCGTTAAGTGAAAGTAAGTGGACCCTGAATTCAGTTAAGGGTGGCACGGAACCCTCAGTGCGCGGGTCCGACACGCACTTAACCGGTTTTTTTTATGTAGAAATAATGTCCGTTACTTCCGACCCTTATGTACAGCAAATTAATATAAGTGCGTTTTAGCGACTTAGTAAAAATATAATGGACAAATCACCGAATTGTTCTTACTCACGGCATTGTATTCCAAACAATTTATTTATTTATTTAGGTACATCAACAGCACAAAGTACACAGCACTTACTTGGATAAAGACACAGTCTAGTTAACCATATACGTTTATACTTATATTATTTAACTTTTCGATATTATTTATAAGAACAGTTAACTGGGAAAATCAACACCTGTGAAATGTAATTTCTGTTTATATTTAGAATATGGAGTGACACGATTTGAATTTTCAGTAGCTGGATACAATGCTGGGAGTAAGATTCACTTTAAAGATTGTACCTACGCATTTTTAACACTTATTACTGCCTTTTTATTTCTTATAATTATCATGAGGTAAATCAATTTAAGAAGAACCACGAAGTGGGTTAAATTCATTTACATTATATCAACGCTAAGTAAATTTCAAAAAAGACCAACCGCTGTCAATTTTTTCCAATTCGCTTATTTTGTTTGAAATTGTTTCATGTAGAGCGTCGAGAAATGTCGTTAATTTTTCTAATATGTTTATTCTATAGTTCGGAGTTAGAAAGAAAAATGAACTTATAATTTCTTTATTGTTCGTTTTGCACTATAAAAAAAAACTTTAAATGTTTTTACGTCTAAGATACATTCATTCAACAAAGTCTGAAGAGTATTATTAATAGAAGAAAAAAATAAGTTGAATTCTAATATCTTATTATTATTCGAGATTGGTACAATTCTGTACGTATGCACACGTTTTCCAAATGCAGTAGATGAATACGAAAATAATTATTCTTATGGATATTACTCCGATAGACCTCACACTCCACGATGTTGTATTTGCAATCATTTTCGCTCAAAAAACTAAATCCTTAAATGTTTGCTGCTCGAACGTCTCCTTTTTTTAAGAAAGAAATAAAATACTTTTATTCAACCGAACCAAAAAAAATAATGAAAAAACTAGACTACTTGATTAGAAGAGGTTTTATTATCATGATCCCATGTACTTTATCATCATCCAGACGTTTTAAGCCAGTTCCAACTTGCAAGCTGAAGAATAACAATAACTATAAGAGATTTTCATAATTTTCATAAGAAATATTAAATTTAAAAAAAGAACTATTACTTACTTACTTTGTATCTAGTTCTATTGGAGTCTTGTTTGACTTATACTCAGAACAAACTAATTAAAATGAGTAAACGCACTCTGCACTTTCGCAGATTTCGTATCTTTCTAACTTCAAGTACAATAGTATCAGTTTGAGTTTAGACATGATTAACAACTTCAATATCACCAATATAACAAATGCAGAAAGTAGTGATTTGTAATGTTTCTCCAATAAATACTTTTTCTTTCCTCTTTTCTTTATTATTTTAAAGGTAAATTATTTTAATGTGTATACTTTTAACAATAATCTGCAACACCACAATCCGAACATAAACCGGCATTATCGATGTTGGTGTTAAAAGCGCTAAACTTAAGTGGGACTGGGCGGACCACGTCCTCAGCATGTCTACTAAGAAGTGGTCCAAGATCGTCACTCACTGGCTTCCTACCGATGAACGCCGTCCGAAAGGCAGACCTTGAAAGCAGTGGCGCGACGATCTAGACAAATATCACGAGGACTGGCAAACCCTTACCAAGAACAAGGACGCATGGAGTAGTTTGGGGAAGGCCTTTGCCCAGCAATGGGACAGCAACGGCTAGCAAAAAAAAACTTTAACAACAAACTTGAATCTTCTAATGAACAAACTATCATTGATTGCCACAAAGTAAATTGGGTAACGAATTAAAATGCAAATTAACCTTAGCCGAGTAGATATTCCGGAATTGTTGAGGTTTATTCATCGTCTGTTTGGTATTAGTAGTGCTTAATCAGTCAGGTATCAAACGAATGCCGAGAGTCGCATAACAATGGAATTTTTATTGTGTCTCGTTTACACATACTTGACGAGTTAAATGTATTTTCTTCATAATCAATGGCGCCAGTACCATGTGGTCGTAAGCTATAACAATTAATACTAAGGTAAGGTATTACACAAAGAAAATTGTAGAATGAAAATAAATATTTAAAAATTAATACGGATTCCATTGGCAGAAGGTAAAGAAAAACTATCAAATACCTTGGAGCTCCTACTAAAAAAATCTACTCATTTTGGAAATATTTGTCAAACAAACCGCAACCCGTTTAAATTCTAGATGGTGCTGCTGTGTTCACGTATTACGGTAGTGCATCTGTTCCACCTGTTATACAACAACAAAAAGCGATATCTACCGAATGCCAAAGTTTTATTTCGAAATACTGCTCTTTTGTTGACAACCTGACAAATCTATAATACAATAGTGTTCTTCGACTATAAGTACAATAGCGTGAAAGGACAAAGGGGCGTCGAGGAGATCATTAGCCTTATCTTAATGAGGGGTATTGGAGCTTATCTGACGCAAAAGCTAAAACGCGAAGGAGTGCAGCTACGCAAAAATGGACCGCATAGATCGATCGGGCATGGCCGAAAACCCCCATTTTGACACCAAACTTTTTTTTTTTTTTTTTTTAGCCGACGATCCCGCTCAGACCGCCGATGATGAGCTAGAAAATGCGGGGGCGGGGAAGGGAAGAGAGGGGGGGAAGGGGGGGACCGGAAATAGTGAGCCAGAACGCACGAATCCCTACTACTAAGATGAATGTTCGTGACAGCTCCAAATCTCAAATTTATAGGTTACTTTAGTAAGATATTTTGAATATATTGCACAAGATAAAATCAGGAATTTTGATGGTTAGTCAAAGATAGGAACCTCTATAACATTGTTTTATCAAATAACACACAATAAGTGCAATGTATCTCAGAGATAATCGCCTGTCTTTAGGTGCGTATTTTATGTCAAAACATGGTTTCAATTTTGTCTTCATTTGGAATAACCAGAGCAATAAATAAAAAAAACAGAGTCGAAATCATGTAGTGGAACGTATTTCCCTTCATGTTTATGTTATTTCGATAGCTGATGTCAACAACTGATCTAGAAAAGTGTACCAGGAAAACCGTCAATTTGGCTTCTATGATTGCAAATTACAGGCATTTTAAATATTGAATCAAAAATTCAGAGTCGATATCTTATGTAGATAGCTCATTTCTACACAAATCAGTCAAAAAAAGTAGTCAGTTAAGTCATTTTTGGAGAGAAAACTGTACTTGAACTTTGTTAGTAGGTAGGTGACAGCAGCCTTAAGTGTAAAATTTTACAAGCTGTACGCCTGTGACCACATATTATGTTAAGTATTTAATATGTCAGGTGTTCAATTACAAATAAATGTGCGAAATAAATCCAAAAATTGTTTTTATCAATTAATTATTATTATTCTATGCTTATATACAATCATTTCTAACATTTCAGAGTCAATAATAACTCCAGAACAATTTGCCGAGGTCTTATGTGATGATCTAGAGCTGAACACATCTACATTCATCCCGGCAATCGCCACATCTATCCGGCAGCAAATAGATGCATTCCCGAGTGAACCACCAGCCATACTGGAGGAACAGTCTGACCAGAGGGTGGTTATCAAGCTCAACATACATGTTGGGAACACATCTTTAGTTGATCAAGTAAGTAACAGATGGTTAAAAAAAACTACTTATTTATCTCATTTATCTATACTAATATTATAAAGCTGAAGAGTTTGTTTGTTTGTTTGAACGCGCTAATCTCCGAAACTACTGGTTCGAATTGAATAATTCTTTTTGTGTTGGATAGTCCAGTTATCGAGGAAGGCTATAGGCTATATAACATCACGCTACGACCAATAGGAGCAAAGATATAGTGGTAAATGTGTAAAAACCAGGAGAAAGAAGTCACTATTCCACGCGGACGAAGTCGCGGGCAAAAGCTAGTCATAGATAAGATAACATAAATTGTACTTATAATAATTTTATTTTTGTTTTGCCATTAATTACTTCTTAGTGCTAAGGCCTGTCCTGCTCGTTGTTGCTTGATCTAACTGATTAGTGAGTTACGTATCTCTTCATTTATTTCTTTTCTTTTTAGTGCTGAATTCATCTTTTCTTTATTTCTTTCCCTTCTGAGTCACTCTTCCTTTGTCTCTTTCTGCATGACCTCAATGTTTGATGTAAAGAAAAGGCTTTTAGCATTAAATACATTTGTTCACCGAGTTTTGTGCAATAAAATAAACTTGTAGAGATCCGTTGTGCATATCCCTCATCATTGCTTGTTGGGTGACTTTTAAGCTTCTTTATAAGATCCATAGTTAGATGCCCAATAGGTGTATCAACTAACAACGGTTATTAACACTTTTCCAGGTGGAATGGGACATGTCAGAGAAGGAGAACAACCCGGAGCAGTTTGCTATGAAGCTGTGCGCGGAACTGGGTTTAGGTGGAGAGTTTGCGACGGGCATCGCGTATAGTGTGCGCGGGCAACTCGGCTGGCATCAGCGCACGTACGCGTTCAGTGAGGCGCCGCTGCCTGTTATTGAGGTAACAATCTTTGTGGACGCGTTTGGTGTATTGGTTAGCGCTCCTGACTATTACGCCGGCCGTCGCGGGTTCGAATCCCGTAAGCGGCAAATGTTTGTGTGATGTGTGATGCGGTGAAAGTATTATGGTGTTCGACGATTTGCTTTATTAATGTAACACTTAGTATAAGTAGTAATCCTTCATATCTTCCCCAGACGCCGTATCGTCAGCCGTCGGAAGCGGAGCAATGGGCGCCGCATCTAGAAACCCTGACCAACGCGGAGATGGAGAAGAAGATCCGCGACCAGGATCGCAACACGCGCCGCATGAGGCGCCTCGCCAACACCACGCCGGGTTGGTAAATACTTTGCAAAGAAATAAATAAAAAAGTTAGGTGATGGTCATTTTTTGCGCTGGATATTTTTAAATTAGTGGGCTGGGAGTTATCCGCACTTAGCCGCTTAGTGTGTCTCTGTCAGTGGATGGACCACTGAAGCCATTACTACTGCTGCCCATACCGACTTTTTTTGACATCAAACATTTCTTGACTGAAGGTAGACACTTACGCAGACCATTTTGTGGCACCGGATTTTTTTGTCATCAATGCATAAGATAGCATGTCAAATTAACATGTCAAAATGGTCCTCAGAAACGCAGTAAATAATGGCGCAACCAACTCCTTTTTGATCAATAAAAAATGTCCATCGCCTGTTCCATTCTAAGGGCGTGTTCTCACTATGTCGTGACGAAAATTTGTTGTAGGACGACAGTTGATCGTGTCGTTCTGTATGTGAATACCTCCATTGAAATATACAAGCTACGACACTAAACACGACAATAATCTGTCGTCATGACTTAACCAAACTTCGTCACTCACTACCCATTCAATAAATCCATAAACGATTTATATATTTTTATGTCGTCATAACTCGGTTTTAACAAAAAGAAAAGTATTGATAAATCATCAGGATCACTTAAAGTACGAAAAGTCGCTAATCAGAATCGTTGAATATAACTGCTGCAATAAAACTACAAACAAAATACACATTTTTGTTTTGATAGTAATTTTTGTAGGTTTGCTTCATTGAGTCTTCGCCTGCGGGGCAGAGGGGCGCGGGGGAGACGAGAGCGGGTGGCGTGAGAGATGCGGGCGGCTCTCGCCTCCCCCCGCACCCCTGTGCCCCGCAGGCGATGTCTCAATGTCGCGGTCTACCTATAATAAGAACTCTTTTGATCTGGAAAATCAATCAGGATTTTGAAGACGTTATTGTATTAAAACTACACTATCGCAAGGTAAAGGAATTGAAAGTTACAAATTGACTGAATTTTAGGCTCAAAAATAATTCATAAATTACTCTACAAGATGAAACAGGACGTTGAAAAAAATAAAACGATTATAATAATAGCGGCATATTATTTAAGTATCTAGTCTTTATGATTTCAAATTGAACGACTTCAAAAAATAAGGAGGTTAATATTTATCTTATGTGCAAAACAACTTACCCATTTCTTTATTTGAGCTTTGTGAAATCATAAAAAATCAACCTTCTAACAGGTTATAGAACTAATAAACTAGAAATAAGATTGCAAAGTGCAAATATTTAATGAAGAGTATATGAGTGTATATTCCGTTTTTCAATTTACGCGATAATAGGCAACGTGAAAATTGTTTACGCGCAGCTAGACAGCAAAGTAAACAAACACTGCGTATTTTTTGTGTTAAAAATGAATTCTAAAGTTTATAAGTGGTGTGCAGTGCCTCAGTGCAAAAATACATCAACGACACCCAACAAATTTCACGTTTACGTAAGTATGACGTCACATACGACGCCATGACACGGCGAGCTGTTTTCGAGCAATATTTAAAAATGATTATAAAAATGGCTTTAAATTTCCAAAATCTTAAATTTATTACCGAAATAAAGGGTTTGTTGTAAACAGTAGATGGTTATCTGCATTACGAAAGAGGATTTCAAAATCTTTCGCCTTGCCTATTATTAAATTTATTGTACCTTCGACAAAAAAATCAGTTATGAGAATATACATTCGTGAATTGATTCTTAGTAAATGCGTTATGTAAGAGTGTTATGGGTTATGGTACTGATAATTTATTTAGTATTAATTTGACTTTGAGGCCAAGGTACGATAAACCTACGCCAGAGTACTTAAGTGTACCTTTTTAATCTGTAGTAATTATAATTAAGGTTGCCTCTGGAATTAATTATTGCAATTAGTGAAATCATTTTAATTTATATCTTAGGCTAATAATAAAATGAATCATTATTACATGAATAACAACAATGCAAAGCTTTATAATTTGACTGCTATTTCTCAGTATTTATTAATTTTTAACGTATTCATTGAATTTTAATTGAATCAGTCTTATATATTATAATCTAGATAATTTTTAGTATTTTTGGAACCTTTTATGATAAGAATGCCTTTCATAAGTACAATTTCATAATAAATTGCAATGGACATGTAAATAGTTTTACAAACTATAGTCATATATGCACAAAAATAATTTTACGCTAGAACAAACATAAATTGTAATGATAACTATTAATGGCAGCACAGAAATCGTGAAGACTGATATCGACACTGCCAATACAATTTATGAGCCTGGTTTATCAAAGCAGCTCAAAAGTCGATGAGAAATACAATAATGTTATAATAATTTTTGTGCATATTTTACTATTTGCGGTTTATGGTAAAATGTAAGTGGACTGTTAAAATTCTATCACATTAAAGAGATTTTTTCGAAAATTTTACATCTTTGTTTCATTTTATAACCGTACATCACTACTAACAAGCTTGCAATGGGTGATTAAATTTACACAATCTGCTTACTCTCATATTTATGTAATTAGTTTTCAAAATCAAGTTAAGATTATTAAAACTTGTAGAACATATTATGACGTCGTCTAAGTAAACAAAAAGTTACATGGGCAAAGTTTAAGTTAGTTATTTGTATGTTTTCTGGTGACAGATGTGTCGTTGAGCCGCGCTGTCAACCGTCTCATCCGCGCTGACGAAGCCATCTTCCAAACAACGCCAGAAAAGAGGAGGAAAAAAATTTAATCACCCAACTGCAACCGCCACCTGACGAGATGCACTCGACATATCTAATAGCAATTCTGAAAGCAACTTTAGTAGTTCCAACATTAAGTCAACAAGAAGTCCGCCGCTCTGAATTAGAACAGTTAACCGCTTCACGGTGTTTGAGACTAAAACAGTTTTAAATGACGGAAACTTTGAACGCCCAAATCACTCGGAATTAACGATCGCTATACAAATTGTTTCTAACTGAAATAGTAATGGCCGCCAACTCGTAAAGTGTTTATTGTAGAAGTTTTATATTGTTCAAAATAGTTGGTATTGCTATTGGAAATGTCTAAAAAACACAACTTTTATTGTATTGTCTTTATTATAGTAGCTGGAAAAGATCTTCTACATATCGCTTAACATGATTATTCATTTTAATGTAGGATAGGAGATATAATGATAAATATGTGAGTTAAGACATCTTTAGAATAAACTTAGGCGTTTTGTTACCAGATGTAGCATGAATAGTATTTTTAGAACATTCCTGTACTAATTCGTTTATTGTGAGATTAAATGTAAGATTGAAATTCCATTAGACTTAGCTTTAGTTACAGATAACATTTAGAACATTGCCATATCGGTGCAAATGGGGTCATACCACCATTAAAGTCTGAAAACGCTTAGCGCTTCTATTCTTCTCTAAAGTGTATATTCTACCATTAAGCCCGCAACTTCTACCACACAGTTGTTAAAACGCCCCATGACCAAATTATTTTCAGTAAGCCTACCTAGTATACTTATTTTTGGCTGCTTAGAGATATTTGGTTTGTTTCCTGTAATTATTTTCTGTAACATGTATATCGTACCCAACCAAAGCCAATTAACCTTTGGGATACATTACTTGTGGGCGCGGCAAGCCGGTGACTAATTGCAGATAAAAAACTAAAGGTACCTATAACTAAAATGAATTATTTAAAACAATTAACACCTACGTACGAGTAAGTAAGGTCCTATTGTAATAATCTAGAAGTTTTAAGAAAACGCAGACGTTTATAATGATAGACTAAAAACGTGCATTTGTAAACACCAAGTTAAATCAAGTTCGCAGTTCATAACAAACTTGTATAGTTCATGTTTTTAAGTCGTTCCATGTAACGAAAATTAATATAACAGTGCTAAGAATTAAAAATATAATTTTAAAGGTAAATGAAACGTAGGTGATGCCAACATGACTTTACTTTTATGATATTACGTTATTTTCCAAATTATTAAATTAATGAATTTGTGATATTTTAATAATATCTCTTTACAAAAAGCTGACTATTAGATCTTATTTAGCAACTTTGGCAGTAATAAATGGCAAGACCTATTTTCGTCGAGTTTTATTTATTTCCATTCCACTAAGAATTAAATGGCGCCCAACGTGGTAGTACCTACCTATCAACTATCGGCGCGTTTCGACTGAGTCCTGTTAGTGTTAGGTCTATCTTGCTTACTTATCGATAAAGCAGTTTGTTGCATATACCTACGAGTATCTCTATTGATATTTTGGCCTCACGGCTCAGTTGCTAACGCGCTGACTATAGTGGAAAGTATTATTTAGTCAAATAAGTTTATTTTTAATCGGAATGTGTAAAGAAGTTAAAGTTCAATAGGAATGTTATTAATTTGTAGTTGGGTAAGTAAGTACTACATGAGTTCTCCGAGAGAGATTTTTCTTTCGCATAGGTACTTAACTTCCTTTACGAAACATATACTTATTAACGACTTAGGCTCACAACAATTTATTAATATTTACTTACTAAGGTTAATTACGAAAAGTTTCTAGATATCGAAGTTTTCTGAGACTTGGCGACAAAAACAAACTCTGAACTTTCTTGCAAAAGTTGGGTGGCGGTTCAATGGATTACTTACTCTGAAGCCGCACATTATGGGGTTGTTCAGACACGCGGGAATCTCTTTTTGTGTAATGACGCAAGTGCAGCTTGTCTGGATAAGCCCTAAGACTAAGACTGGGCTTACTTCAAAATATGCGGGACCTGGGTTTAAAAAGAGGGATCAATTGAATTTTGTATAGAAACTTTCAGCGTAGGTATTTAGAATTTACAAAAAATATGCGTTATACTACACATTATAATGTATGTTATTCGTCTCATCCAAAACTTCTACATTGACCTATAAATTGAAATAAAAAAATAAAAACCGAAAATGAGGAATTCTTTTTTTGCGACGAGTCTATTCATATTAGAGCAAATTAATAACCGGATTTATATGCGCATTTATGACTACCTAGAACCATTTCACGTTAAAAGATGAACCGTCTGTAGTTTTTTTTACAGTAATTTATTTATCGATTTCAAAAATTTAAAATCGGCACACCGGACATCTACTCTCGCATTCATAATGACACAGGCAATCAATTTTGCCAATAAAATAAACATGTCAGAGTCAAAAACACACTGTTGTAGCTAATTCCGAAAAGCGGGATATTTAGCGTCCCGCATGCATCTTGTGCGGGACGCCTCGTTAAGGGTCTCAGAAAAACGGGACGGTTGGCGAGCCTACCTAAGATAACAACAACACAAAATTTTAAAATAGGTTATAGGTACCTACTCAATATTTAAGTGAAACACTGCGTAGAAGTCTCAGTAAGATTTATTAAAATGTCGTGGAATTTCACAAAAGTCCGTTTTTATGATATAAATATGTCTCATCTAAAGAATTCTTGTAGTAAGTGGTGTGAAAAATTACACAATATCACAATGCTAACTCGCTTATTGACGACGAATTCAGTCGAGTGAGAAACTCGCAGTCTAAATATAAAATCGTGCATAATATAATATTAATTCAAGCTCATTCGTCTGTACTGGAATATGCTGACAGGCTGACTGAACTTGAAAAATCTAAAAAGCGCAGTGATGTATCATGGAGCTAAAAATCATGTTTAATTTAAATATCGAAGAATCCGAATGCTACATTTTATTTGCCCATGTGTAAAAATACTCATGAAAGAGATATTATCTATTATTGAATTTATCTATAGCACAAATATTTGTCATTGCCTCAACTTTCAATGTTAATGCGTATATTCGAAGAGTAAAGTACGTACGCAGGCGCGCCGAGTTTTTCAAATTCCCGTGGGTGTTCCAGCTTCTTCGGGTTCCGTAATCCAAAGGAACCCTTAGTATAGTTTTTGCTGCTTTTGGGTGCTGGAGCACAAGCACCCACGGAGTCGGCGCCCCTCTACTTACCTTTTTAATAACACTTAAGTAGGTACTTATCCTTCGATTGCTCAATAATAAAATAAATAAATTACTACCGAATCCTAAGTAAAGCTGCCTATTTACTTGGAAATATATAGTAATATACAGAGATATACTCGATATCGCTCACCATAGTTTACAATAGAACCCTTCTCACTGAGAAATATAATATTTCATATCCCGAGGTATAATATGTTTTGAAGCGATTCGAGAAAGATATATTTTCCGCCACCTGACGCCCCTCCGCCCCCCGCGGTGGTGGGAAATCCCATACAAAACTAAGAAAATATATATCCCATAGTGTGAACGGGTGAAAGATATATATCTCGGGATATAAAATATATCGTAATATATATTAATATATTATATCCCACAATCAAAAAGCAGCTTAACGCGCTATTACAGAATTTTATTTATTTCTAATCTGTATTTATTTAACTGTATACAAACATAAAAAGTATAGGTATGTTTAACTAATATAAATTTCTAACGAAAGTACGTCTGGAGTCTGGACCGACGCATGAATAAAAGCATAGACACAACATGAGTATTAATTGTAGGCCAATAAATAATAATAATAGGATTTAAATCTAACCGAAAAACCATTCTTGGTATTTTACTTGCATGTATGAAAAAGAAGAAGATGAAATAATATGAAAATTAATTTTGTTACATTACTTATTTGCATGTCAATGTGGCCATAATTTCCAAATACAATACGAGCCTGTGCAAAACGCATTTAGTTAGGTAGGTAACTTAATTTGAATTGAGTTACCTGCGTACTCGCTTTCACTCTTCCTCAGTAAATTCGCTGAATTGTGTAATATTTTGTGTACAAAATGATAGTGAGTAAGGCTCATAAAACACGGTGTACAAAACGGGTGGAGATTTCATGCGAGGTTTGCGTCATAAATCATTTTCAGCGAGGGGAATATATCGCACGTAGTCTTTCAACTTAGCTTAGGTGCTAACCCTTATGTACGACTGGTTTCCTAAAAGCATATATGACATTCGAAGGTCTTGCCATTAAAAAAATAAAAAAAATATTTTGTGAATTATGAGGAAGTGGGAAATAATTTCCCGATATATGATTAAGGGCGAAATGATTCATTCTAAAATAAGATAAATTACAACGCTCACAACCTACGTAATTCACTGAGGTCTTTTTAAATCAAATAGTTAATTTATTTCATTTACTGATATTATTTTAAAAGTTATTTACATATTCAACAAAAAGCAAAGCAAAGAAAAACAGACTAAACTTTCGTACAAAAGGTGGACCTAACGCCATGTAGCACATCATGCCTTTGGGATAAGCAGAAATGAATAAATTTATCGAAGGTCAGTCAAGTTCTTTGAAAACTGCTCTTACGACAGTTGAAAGTTCCAAAAAATTTCTACTCAATTAGTCTGCTTTCTGCAATCATGATTAACTACATTCTAAAATGTTTATTGGGTCGAATAAAAGTATTTTTCCTTTTTTCTTTCTTTCAATATAGGAGTTTACCTAAGGCGTAGAAAATTCTTGAGATGAAGATCTTGATTCATTCTATCTACTCTCTTACTAATCTGTGATTCGATCATACTCGTTCAGGTTCTTAGGTGCATCCAGTACGTAGTAGGTACTTACCTATATATTTTGGTATTCGGAGTTTCGGACCGTCGGTAGTCGGTAGGTACCTCATCATCATCATCATATCATTGTCAGCCAAAGGACGTCCACTGCGGAGCATAGGCCTCCACCACGGCTTTCCACAACGACCGGTTGTGAGCGGTCTGCATCCAGTGCGATCCTGCGATCCTTACAAGGTCGTCTGTCCGCCTTGTCGGTGGACGTCTTACGCTGCGCCTTTGGCCGAAGGGTCTCCAATCTAGGACTTTTCTGCCCCAACGACCATCAGTTCTACACGCTATGTGCCCTGCCCACTGCCACTTGAGCTTACTGATTCGCAGGGCTATGTCCGTTACCTTTAGTTCTTCTGCGTATCTCCTCGTTTCTGTTTCGATCTCGTAGAGAAACACCGAGCATAGCCCTTTTCATCGCTCGTTGTGTGATTTTGGGCTTCTTTATGAGGTCCGATAGGTACCTTCACAGCTATTTATATTACCTAGATACAGTGTTTAACTTGCTTGACATACTCAAAACATCTACTTTACCTTTACCTTAGTGAGTCTTGGGTATTTTTTTACTTATATTTTATATAGGTTTCCTTTCTTCGCTGAAAATAGAAAACGTAAGTACGTTTATCATTGATAGAAAGATATAGATAGATAGATATCTATCTTTCAATATCTGCGTAGAGTCGTTAAATGAATAAACCAATCCGCAGAAGAGGCCGAGTTTAAGGAAAAGTAATATAATATATCTTTAGCTATACTCGTGCCTTGCTGATGAATGCCGAAGGCAATCAAGTTGCCGCAACTATTTTTCAAGGAATTATTTTATGATATCGTGGGTAAGTAAGTAAGTATATTGTTATAAACTAACAAAGTCACACTAACATTTGAATAGTAGATATGGGATTGCTAACATGTATATTATGTATATAAGCTTCCGATAGTTCGGCACCTTTGCAAGCGCCATAATCACGGAGAGTAACTATGGATGTACCTGATTTCGTAAAGTTAAGTAAATCTAAGTTCTAAAGTACAGACAACAGCACGTCAAGGTAAACACTGCGGTACCTTATGCGGTTGTAATAAGGGTTAGTTTTCAACTAAAGTGTATAGTCTGATGTGCTGTCGTGTGTACGTTTCAAAGGTAAGCTTCTGGGCATAGATTCGAAAGTTGTCCGCTGACTAACTTTTCATATTTCGATGATTCTGAAACGGTTCGCCCACAATCGTTTATTCCATGAACGGTTCGTCCACAGAATTTTATACCCATTATCGTTTAGCCCAAAGAACGTTTTGCCCATTCACTATTGGCCCATTGTATTTTTCACCCACTATCGTTAAGCCCAATGAACGTTTCGCCCACAAACTGTTGATCCATGCAATTTTTAGTCCAAAGAATGTTTCACCAACAGAAACGGTTCGTCTGGAAATCTTAAACCATAACTAAACATCAATAAATGGGCTTTTAACTTTTGAGTGTAGCAGTAATCGATGCTATCCGCTCCATCTATTGATAACGTAATTAACTAAAATTACTTGAGCTGTAAGTATTGCGCACTGGGGTCACATTTTTTATTTATTAATAATAAACATACTTACCTGCATATTAAAAGTATTAATAAAAATATTAAAATATTATAATCTTTAAATACAATATTTGTACTGAAGTGTGATTTTCCTCTAGCAAGTACGATATTTACTACGGGGGTAGTTTGAGTTCAATAATATTACTTAACTACCTACAAATTAATTTTCATTTTTAATTAAATCAATTTTGTTTTCGTTAAGTTGATAGAATACGATTTCTCAGTTTTATGGGATAATAGCCCATAAACCAGTGGCACGACTTTAATAATAATAAATGAATAAATTTGGACAAATGGGATTGGTCTTGACGTTTAAAAGTCCCGTTCATGAGCCAATAAGAAATTGATTTAATTAAAAATGGTTTAGAATTTTTTTCACAGTGTCATATTTATATTCTTAAAGATGAAATAAGAAACCAAAAATTGCCGTCACGCAATGACGTATACTAAGAGACCAAGAATTTCACGCGGTCGGACCGACAGCACGGTAGCTCAATTGGTAAGCCAGAAAGATGCTGGTTCGAATCCCGCCCGTGCGCAATTTTTGGTTTCTTATTTCATCTTTAAGAATATTAATTAAAAATGTTAATACATTTGTTGGTAGTTAAGTTATATATTATTGAACTCAAACTACGCCCGTAGTAAATATCGCACTTGCTAGAGGAAAATCACACTTCAGTACAAATATTGTATTTTAAGATTATAATATTTTTATTAATACTTTTAATATGCAGGTAAGTATGTTTATTATTAATAAATAAAAAATGTGACCCCAGTGCGCAATACTTACAGCTCAAGTAATTTTAGTTAATTACGTTATCAATAGATGGAGCGGATAGCATCGATTACTGCTACACTCAAAAGGTAAAAGCCCATTTATTGATGTTTAGTTATGGTTTAAGATTTCCAGACGTACCGTTTCTGTTGGTGAAACATTCTTTGGACTAAAAATTGCATGGATCAACAGTTTGTGGGCGAAACGTTCATTGGGCTTAACGATAGTGGGTGAAAAATACAATGGGCCAATAGTGAATGGGCAAAACGTTCTTTGGGCTAAACGATAATGGGTATAAAATTCTGTGGACGAACCGTTCATGGAACAAACGATTGTGGGCGAACCGTTTCAGAATCGTTTTTCATGTTAATATTATGGCCTAAACGGAAGAATACGCAAAACAGTAACTTGATTACTTGGTCACTTAGTAAGTGTTTGGAAATTCTGTAAGAGGTCTGAAATAGCTTAGTAATAGGATAAACTATGTTGTTGATTTATAATCTCTTACTCCTTCATACCTGCATTTAGTTAGAAAATCCTAGATCGTAAGAGTAAAGTAACATCATCATCTTTATCTCACAGTTCTTAAAATATGGATAGATTTGATATCCCGATGCATAATGTGACGCTGACATCGTTCATTCTGACATATCTCCGATGTGTTCCGCAAGGCTTCACAGCCGTCCCCTCAAGATTTATATCCTCAGACGTATCTACAAGACTCGTGAACTGAAGATTTCAAGTTTGCGTGAAAAACACGCTGTGCGCATGCGTCTCGCCGACCAATGTTGTTAGCCGTGCGGACGATGCGTGGCGGTCGCTTTGAGGGGTGGGAAGTGAGGGTTATCGATATCGATAAGTTGAGAGTGATAAGAGATCATAGTAGACACGTTTCGAATGCGCTTTCCAAGCTTTTTTTTTAATTGAAAGCTCGCGCTCCGCAACGCAGCATGGCATCAAGCACGAGTAAGAGTGAAATGGCATTTTGATTCGTTGTTCTACTTTTAGGAAAACCATATCAGATTTTGTTATTGATATATTGTGGAAGCGGAACATATTACATAGTTATTCACAGCTGGTGTCATAATCTTAAGTTATCTAAAACGATTCCATAAAAAAGATTCCTTCCACTGGGCGTTTCAGCCAGATCTGAATCATCAACGTAAACTAGATGAAAAAAAAAACTGTATTGGTTTATTAGAATGACATTTTATATTTGCTTAGATCAAGTGATCTTGTTCCGAGTTATCAAAATATGTTGATGCTTTACCAGTAAAAAGGTGCAGAGCTTTTAGGTACCTACAATAACCACCAACTTTGTAACACATGTTGATTTAAAAATCTTGTCCATTTCCCACAATGTGAGCAAACACTACGGTCGTTGTGATAAATTAGATTACAACTGCATTGGGACCATTTCCTTACTGGCACGGTAATAAAAATAATACGTGCAACAAAGTCGATTCTCGGTACGTCCCTAATGGCAGATTTCACCAACATTCAGTGTGATAAAATGTTTGGAACAAGCGGAGGGAACCGCGCGGGCTCCCAGTCCACTCCCGCCAACGGGAAATTCAAATTTGGAATCACAAACGGCAGATTAAAAAAGTAAAAGTGCTACCATAGATAATTTTAGTTTCTAGTGAAAATATACGATAACAACTTTGTACAGTTAGAATATATTTGGAAGGCCTGTGCAAGTTTTGAAGACGGATCAACTGTGCAAAATAATTAAATAAATGTGAGTGACGGTGACGGAAAACGAAGTGAGATTTGGAAGGGGGGGTTTTGAAGAAATGGGGGTTCTTGATAAGGTAAGGTCTTTTTATTTTTTAGACACGTAGAATGTCGAAAAAGTTTCCAGTCCGCAGTTTTGAATTTGGAACTTTTTTCCAGCTCTGTTGCATTGATAAGTAAAATCGATAACAGTGATTCTAAAAATAACTAGCTTCCTTGCAAACCTATCACTTATGCATGCTTCATAATTAATTTAAATATGACACGTCAAGCATGTTAAACTGTTTATGATAAGTTAAATAAATGCCTCTATGTTGCGATTAATCATGTTACCTATTAAGTTAGATTTAAGAGTTGATTGATACAAAATAATACAAATTAAACGCATTGGATGAAGCGATGCATAACTCGTATGGCGTTACGTAATTTCCTTCAGTGTCTTTCAGCCGTTATCACATTTTATGAGATTGGTCGTCAAACTGATTAGTTAAATTGGATGTTATGTTTGTTTACAATAACGTGCGTACTTAATATTGACTCAAGGTACAACTACTGTATAATCAGCAATATGATTACCTACTTGTAAGAACAAAATAACCGCTACATAGGTACTCTTTATTTTTTTTGTTTATCGACAGGGCTGTTTAATGTTAAGTAATTCATCCACTTTACGTTATAGGTACATTGTTTAATAAACAAAATAATAGTATCGATGAATTATATTCAGATTCACGCAAATTTTTAAGGTTGAAAAGTAGCCGTAGACCTTCAGGACAATTTTTTTTTAGAAATCGGTCCCGTGGTTCTAAGATTATCGCTTTCAAAGAGACAGACCCTTCAGCTTTATAATATTGGCACAAAATATATATATTACTAAAGATTGATCCAGGAAGTATAAGGGTCATCCAGGCCATCTGTTATCAGGAATTAAAAAAGTAAAGTAAAGTTTCCACTGCTGGGCAAAGGCCTTACCTCAAGTATGAGGTGTATAAGCCATACTCCACTACGCGGGCTCAGAGTGGATTGGCGGAGGGGTGCCTTCCGAAGCACGGAGATGCTCGTGATATACGTCACTTATATGGACGGAATAGTCACCCATCCAAACACGACCGCGCCATAAGTGGCTTAACTTCGGTATCGCTACTGCGCTACGAGCACCTCAGCAGCAGATGAAAGAAAATGGTTTTATTAATTTAGGACATCACAAACACACACACACACACATTTGAACGAGTTCACATAATAATAACATACACAATCACATGACGAATTTACTTTATGATATTGGTAGTATAGAATTATAGGCGGTTAGGTTGGTCTATGGCACTGTTTATAATATAGAAAACTTTGCCTTCATACCTTTATTAATGTAGTATGCTCGTGTAAAGGTATTATCTTTTGGTAACTACCTACCTACAATAGCCCAATCAAAAGGGGAGTTGTCGGATAAATTTAGAATATTTCGTCCAAAATTTATGCCTTATAATTGGATAAAAATAAGTAAGTACTTAGTACGTGGAAACGCCTACATAGAACGCCTACTGTTTTGCTGTAAATAAATAGGTTGTTAACTTAATGCGTACTTACCTACTATCAAATGTTATACAAAATAAGTTAAGTGAAGATTACGCATAAAAAAGTTAATTGAATTCAGGAAACTATATCACTCGTCTTGCCTCATCATCATTATTTCCTAGTATGGTCAGTATGTTTATCTCTTCCATACAATTCTCACATACGGCCATTGAACTGAATCGTACTCGTTTCACGGCCGTATCTTGTTACACGATTCATGATGGCCGGCCTTTTCAGTTCAGTAGGCCGACTACGAAATACGAAATCCGTCAATACGATTAATATCACTTTGCGGATCCGAATCATTTTTAGTATGCAACCCTAATACTAACTCTTCGGATCCGTGAAACGATTACCGTATTAACGGATTTCGTTTTTCGTAGTAGGCCTCTATGTTCACTTTGTCCGCTTGAGTGGTCGAGGTGTCTTGCACCTAACCACTTTTCAATTCAACAATCGCTTGCACACACGACACAGAAACGGGCGTCACTTCAAATAAAACAACTTAAGGTGGTTAGGCGGAGGTGACCTCGATATTACGTATATACCATGGTGCCGAAGAAAACCTAATATTAAATAATTCATACCTTAGATAGGGCGATATGAGAAAAATCCACACCAAACTTATCTCATAAGCGAAAGTGACTCTGCGTGTCTCTCTGTCAGTACTATACCTACTATTTTCAGTTCTTATTTGCTGAACCGATGCTGATAATATAACAGAGAATATAGGTAAAAGTTTATATTGGGGAAGGCTTTAGAAAGAGCAAACGCAAAACGCGCGGACGGAGTCGAGGAGGACCGCTAGTTTAAAATAAAGTATGTAAAACTTTTGAAATAAAGGCTATGTAACGGACTACGATCAATCGGAAGACAGCATTATTGTAAAATATTGCTAAAACGGGTGGGTGAAATCTTGGGGAGCTTTAATTTTAATCCCTTATTTTGCTTGCCTTTATCAAATAATGCGTAAGAATTTGATATGTAGGAGTAAGATATTATACTTATAAGTACTTAAGTGGCTTGTTTACGTAAACAATAAGATAATTAATAAGAACATTTCTTTTAAGAGATAAGCACTGAAGGTGGTATATCCCTACCTACGTTTTTCATAATCTGCGTGGTATCAATATAATTATTTGCTCAGTTACTAATTTAGTTATTAACAAAATATTCTTACATATCAAAACACTCAAAAACATATGATGAATAAGAAACTAAAAATTGCGCACGGGCGGGAATCGAACCCAACCTCTGGCTAACCGGGCCAAGAGGTTGCGGGTTCTAGTCACGGCCATTAAAATTTTTGGTTTCTAATTCATATTATTATAAGAATACAAAAATAACAACGTGAGTGTTAAAAACATTTTAAACCGAATAGTATCAAAGTAAATTGTTCCAAAAATCAAAATGAGTTGAATGAATAATTCGCGACCTGCTTTTTTAACAATTTTTAATCTGAAACGCTCATCAACTAACGAATTCTTAATACCGAAGAGCAGTCGTGGTAAAATCTAGCAAACTAGGTCTATTGTTCGTTCCACTAGGTTCACATTCGTATTGACTTTCGCAAAAGAGGTATTAATTTCACCCCTATTGTCCAAAATACTTCGCGAGTCGAGTCACGCTCCGCAGATATCTCATTACCAGGCTTCGTGATCTTAAACTCGTTGGCGATAGATCCGTTTATTGTTACATGCTCATCTCATCGTACTATAGATAAGAAGCTCTATATTTGAATCACTATAGTAGTATTAAACACTCGCTTTATCTGCGGCAATAAAACGTGGGACTGCGATAGCGCATTCTTATCTCTTTTTTACACTCACAGGCCTACTACACACTGCACACTGCACAGTAATTGACAAGCGCTTGCGCGCACGGCTCACTCAGTACCGATACATGATTTATGGCCGCAGATTAAGCAAGTGTATAATATATTACTATAGTGTCAATATTTCGAGGGATTATCGTTCGAAAATCAACTAAAAGTCAACGAAAATCACTCTTAATAGAGACTCGAGTAGTCACAAAATTTAGTTATCTTTTTTAATTACTGCCGTGTTGATTTCAACAGATTTTTAATCGAAAATAGAATATTAAGTTAAAAAAACACTCGGTATACGCGGGTGATTAAAAAATAGGGTCCCTGTATGGTGGAGAGTGGTTCTCGTGGGTGCTTAAGATGAGAAGTTAAGTAAGGTTTTGTGATGGATGTGTAAAAGTTCAAGACAAACTTCG
This sequence comes from Pyrausta aurata, assembly GCA_963584085.1. Lineage (NCBI taxonomy): Eukaryota > Metazoa > Arthropoda > Insecta > Lepidoptera > Crambidae > Pyrausta > Pyrausta aurata. The sequence goes on from OY757273.1 coordinate 7,591,967, forward strand.
TACACAGCAAAAAAGGAAAAGATTATAAAATCTTCAAATGTTTTTTTTTCAACCATTACGAGAGGCTTAAATTTTTAGTCCCTACTTTTAAATGGTTTTCAAAATCTAGATGATCAAACCAAGGACCATTTTAAATGTTTTTTACGAAATCAAAAAAAACATACACTCTGGTTTAAATTGGTCTTAAGACAACTTTCATGAAGAAGTTAATCTCAAGTTATTAAGAATGGCGTTGCAAAATAAGTATTTATTATGTTTAATTCATTGCTTTTCAGACTAATATTAGCAGTGAGGGTGCAGCTACGTGTGTTGTGTTGTTGTGTGGCAAATAAGAATAGTACGACTAATGATTCTTGGTACTTGGTACTCAGTGTCATGTCTAGTTTTGCTAATTGCTTTAATGTTTTTAACATCGTTATGTCATAATAAAGGCGTAAACAGTAGCATTGTTTCTTAAAAATGACGTGTAAAGATAGAATCTATGATAGTATATTCGAATTTTATCTTGAAGTAATTGAATGTGGCGATCTAGAGGCGAAGTAGCCTGTACAAATAGTACAAATACGTACAAATACGTGAAACAGTTCTTACAGCAGTAAAAAATAAAAAAAAAAAAAATACAGTACTAAGCCTCAAACTACTGAATGGCTTAGTCAGTACAAAGGATCCATGGGTTCATCTGTAAAATGTGTTTTTTTCAAAGCGTTATTGATTTATCTGTATAGTTCAAGATCAGTCAAAGTAACATGTTAGTTAGAATAGTAAAATAGTTACCGGATAGCGAGATACCGTAGATCGAATTCTGACGGATTTCAAACCCCGTGGGCGTTATTACTCTTTTTAAATCTATGTGGATAGATATAGGAACTTGTCCAATGACCACGGTCAAGCAGCAAACACTTTTATAAGAGTACAATAAATAAGAAGAAGATAATAATTTATACTAACAATTGGCCCATAGTTGGCAAAACAAATAAATAAACTCCAAACTAAAAGAAAGCAAAGTGGCGCTTCTGCAACATTTTAGGTAATAGACGTATTCGTAGCATGTGGCAAGGTCGTTATTTTTATGAAACGACATTGCATTCCCTAGAAATCGTAGGTGGCTTGCAGGACGCTTGAAAGATAGTAGTTTTATGGGAATCGATTTAATGGCTTGAGCTCCAGGGTGTGTCTTATAACTTGATCTTTACTCTAGAGCTCTGTAATCAGATAGGACTGATATTTTGAAATATATTTTCACTTCTTGAAAGAGATCTTTACAGATTTTAAATATATTTGGAGGACCAGGACCAGTGTAAAATAAAATGTTAGCTATTTTTCAAGACTTTTACACAGTGTTCAAAGGTTCTTTCGCAATCTGATACGCATTTGATTTAATTTCAAGTTTGATACAATGTATACTAGCCTTCTTTTATATTAGAGTGTAGAGAATGGAGCTAATTTGAATGCGATTAATATGTGTTTAGATGACTGAAAAGTGTCAGTTTTTTAAGGCGCATTTAAAAAAAATATTTTCATCACTTTTTTAAATTTATCTAACGTTTTTGAAACTGTGTTTCCTCAGATTACGCAAGTTGTTAATGAATTCAGTACCCGACAGTCGATCCATTCATTCCCATCTCGAATGCAGAGGTCTCGAATATCTAGCTAGCATCTCCCTGAATCTAGTTCAATTAAATTAATGCTTGGAATTGCTATACGGGGTGACAGCTAGAATTCACCCTGAATGTAAGAATCACATATGACTAATACAGAACCATCTTAGAACTTAAGAGCTGATTTTATCTCTGATATTTTTACGATGATTCAGTACAGTGAAATGTTCTTAAGATTTAGTTAGAGCTGAGCTGTAAGCTGCTAGTGGGGTCTCAGGTGGCGGATAGTGAACGGCCACCAGATATGGTGGTTAGCTGCGAATATGTTGTTTATGCAGTCCCCGTCCGAACAGCCACATGATTACCAGGATGTAGTGGGGAGTCTAGTGGAATGGGCTTCTCTATTTAAAGCTACAATATTCAGTGATAATCCTGTGCCATTATATAAGCGTTCCCCTGGTGTTGGGTAGCAGCAACATTAGTATTGGCAGAAGGCTGAAGATAAAGCATATCAGGAAAGCCTTGACTGGGTATAAAGAGACGGAAAACCCCTGTTTTTTTAACTGTGGGGAAGGCAAGAAGGGAATCACTTCAAATTTTGTGTTTTTGTGAAAAAAACTTCACCGACAAGCGCCTAGTTCCCTAAATTTGATGATAACTATTTAGTATTTGTAATACATAGTCATCTAAATAAAGTAGGCCGGCAACCCTGTATGTATACCTATGTTATCTAAGTGTCGGCTATAAATTCACTAGTTTTGAACCAATTCAATTTAGCCCAAGGTTAAGGCAAGTCGCTAAATACTGAAGGAACATTTTTGTTTCATGTGTTTCTCTATTGGTGAGGAATGCCTTAAACAAATACTAATACGAGTAATACTTACAATATATAGGTAGGTACAAATAGCTAAGTCTAAAACTTAGCTTTTAGGTAGGTGCTGTATATTTAAGGGAACCAAACAAACAATACATATACACAACGTCACTACTCATAGAAACTGAAATGAGTAGAAACTTAATTCAAGCAATTTGTTTTGCTCCCTGAAAACTCAAAATCCGTTTTCAAGGTTACACGAGGTTAATAGATGCGTACGCCAATGTGGCTCCTATTTAACTTAGAATTCAATACACTATTCCAAAGACGAGGCGATCATAAAGGGTCCATTCACAGCGGTGCTAAAAGGTACACATAGGCCTTTAACTGGAGGTCCGTGGGGTTATTAGATATATTGAAAGCAATATATGCGATCGCAATCTTTATTGCTTTGGTTTAGCCAAGGATACCTAATGGAGATCAAAGTGTCCGGGCTGATTATTTGTCAGCGGTGTCAAATGCTGGGTAGGATCTCATGAATAAGCAGTGTGTTATACTGCACCTGTGTGCTCGTTTGCCGACTACATAAATAATTGGCAACTGCCGCTCTATCGTCATGCCGTTGACGGTCGATGGGCCGTCATTGCGATGTCGAAGTGTTGGCGACCACAGCCGTCGTCAACAGCTTCACGATGACCTTTTAATCCAGGAGGTTAGTAGGTCACTAACGAAATCCGCCGATTGAAGCATTTTAATATGCAACCCTTATAGGAAATGCTTTGGATCCGCAAAACGATGATACTCTTAGTATTTACTGATTTGTTTTTCGTAGTAGGCCCTCTGATACGACGTCAATAACAAATAGCAATGCTGTATTCTCATTCCTTCAATACGATTGATAAAGTTAGGTAAAACACCCGAGGGAGTGGTTACGACCGAGGACCTCTATAAGACATCCCGGGTTTGATCTCGTGAAAGGGTTCGGATCACGTGAGGGAAACGCGACTGGCCGGTGATTGATACGAGTAGGCTGGCCGATAAGCAATCCGGTTCTTTCTTACGATTTGCTAGATTTTGGTAGGAGATTTGTCAGCACAACTGCTCTAATTCTGTGCACTTCTACTTAGATAGTCTTTAGCAAAGAATTTTGGTTGGAGAAATCATAACAATAGTTCGATTGCATCGTCTGCCAATGGGTTATTTATAGGTTATATCGATGTTATGTCAAACTTCATATACAGGAGTTCCAAAAAATTAATGTTAAGCCAAAGCTTAGAGGATGAGCATGACTAGGGCTACCCAAAACGCCCCTGTGTATGTTCAGCGATTTTTGAGAGTTATAGAGTTCTGTTTTTTTTTTTATAAAATAGAATGAATGAAATAACATTACATTTTCAAATACCTTACGTATCATTTTGTGCTATTGAGCTTAGTGCAGCAAGCAACTTAAAATGTATTACCAATTTTCCGATGAAACTTGATCATTGTCTAGAACCAAGACTTGCCTCGATAAAAATTGAGTAAAAAAATATCCAACGTACATATTTAAGTGTGGGTTTTAAATAATAAATTTTCTGTAGGGTTTCGTTTGTCGAAGGACTAGCGGAGGTTAAAGGGCGATTCGTTTCAGACAATCCGTAGGAGGTGATATAACATGAATAATATCATTTTACGTAATCGCCTTTAGTCCTATTTTGAGACTTCACCTTTCAGCCTGCAAGAGGGTAGACGAGTAAAGTAGGCTGTCTGAATAGACTTGAGTGGGATACGTTAAGAAAAAAACATATTTGTAGGTATGGTAAATGAATTATTTCAGCAATAGTTTTTTTTGCAATTGTTGTTTTTTTATAGTTATATGAGCTGAAGAATGGAAAAGACACCACCGACACGAGAGTATAATTAAATTTGATAATGATGATGATCCTTTCATATGCCACCTAACGGCATAAAGGTCAATAAGTCTCCATAAGTCAAAAATATTAAATTAAAAAGAAAACTGTCGCAAACAAAAAAACGGTCACACAGATTTTCATGAAACATGGCTAAGAAAACTCAGAATAAAATTATCTATGACCAAAAAAAACTAAACGAAAATCGGTTCATCCATTTGGAAGCTACGAAACCACAGATAGAGATTTTTTATTTTTTTTATTTAAAGACTTTACATGCACAAATCATAGTGTACAAAGGTGGACTTAATGCTAAAAGCATTCTCTGCCAGTCAAACCTTTAGGTCATGCAGAGAGATGGCAATGGGTGCAGCGAAAATAATAAACAGAAAAGAAAAAAAAAGCAACAATTAACTAATATGTATTCTATAAACATACTTTAACTTACACAAAATACATAAATTATATATAAATATACATATATAAAAAATATTATGCAATTATCTATTCTTTGAGGAATTGTCGGACTTTGCTCTTGAACGATAACTTCGACTCGGTCCTCCTGACATCCAAAGGCAGAGAGTTCCACAGTCGTGTTGCCCACACAGATACACAGTGAGACAAGTTAAACTTAAGACACCCCTCTCTTTTTGCGTTGGCGGTTACAAATTATCGTGGACTGACAGACTGATGAAAATAGAACCGTGAAAATTTACCATCGTTCTGCCATCAGTACCACATCAGTCCAGACTGACAGACTCGACTGATGCTAGACTGATCATCTTAGATCTCGTTGAAACTCGTGTTAGCATCGATGCGGTCGCGATGCTGCATCGATGCCAAAATCTGTTCATTGCGTGAGTTGCGATGCTGCATCGCGTTTACAAAACGCGCGTTAGTATCGATGCTAAAAGTTGCAGTGTGTAAAGGGTCTAAAATTTAAATTGCACTTGTAAAAAGCAACCGTGACTCTGTGACAGACGAGGGTCATACAGCCTACGCGTTAAACTTGCAAAACAAGCTTGTTAATGTGACGGTGGCCGAGTGGTATAGGCACACGCCCGGATAGCGTAGACACGGGTTCGATTCCTCGTCTGTCACAGAGTCACGGTTGCTTTTTACAAGTGCAATTTATATTATTAAGTTTGTATAGTGACAAGACACTATAAAAACTAAAATCTCTTAAATTTTTGCGATAACAACATTCTCTAGTTCAGTATCTCAGTCTAGTTCTCTTAGGCACACTTGCGCATTCTGTTTCTGTCAGTTTATTTGACGTTGACAGAAACAGACTGATGATTTAATCCTGGGTTAGCGTAATCCTGGGTTAAATCATCGTGCGCAAGTGGGCCTTAAGGTTCATGTTATCACCTTACAAAATACACCCTATAATAAACAAAGTTGATACAGGTATAATACGCTTTTATGACATTGACTTTATTATTCACGTCTTGTAAACCAATCCTCTCAACTAAGGCTCAGAGAAATGAACTCTAATAATGTAAGACTCTAGTGAAAATATTTCAAAAAAGTTATCGTTCTTAATAAAGTTTCAAGCCTTTAACTTCACTGCAATACAATTAACATCTTCGTTAAGTTTATGAAACCTAAGACGGAAAGATAGTTTGTATTTTGAATAAAGTGTATTACTGTGGGAAATAGGGTTAAACCGCAATTGGTTGTGTACTCTTTTTAATTTAAGAGAGCAAACTCTTTACTCAATTCCTCTTCCTTCTACTTCTAGATCACTCTAAGCACTCCAAACACTCACTCGCAATGACTACGGTAATGACTTTCAATGACACATCACCTCACATTTCAATCATAACGTCAACTTCTGCATTCCTCATTCAAATTGAAACGTTCTTCTCCTTTCTCATTCTATCTAGTCGGTCACCTATTACTCCTTACGTTCCGTTCCGCTGAGTCAAAATTCGTGTTTTCTGTATAAATTATTGATTGAGAAGAATTTGGGATTAAAACGGAGAATTTGCAATGAATTTGGTAAAAGTTACAGATATGTATTTTTGACGTTTTTTTTTTAAATACACATACAGCTACATAGGTAACAAGGATGTTTCATGCAGCAGAAAATTACACAATTATTCTTATGGAGGCGGAATGTCAAAAAATAATACCTTCGATTGCTTCGTACTGTGGCCGCTGGACAGAAGAAAATACCTACTTAATTAATAATTACCAAGTATCTTCATCGCACACATCTAACAAGAGGGTGTGACATGTACAAACACATTTGACATTACCGCTCTTACAGAGCATTCACCTCAATAAACTGTAACGCGATCTAATGATCCTACACAAACACTCGAGCCTTAATTACATCGCGAGTCAGCCGCCCTACATTTGTACATTTACCGAATCATTAACTTTGCAAATATAATTAATTTAAACGGTTGCCTTTCCGATCGCAATGATATTGATAAGATCGGTAGATTGAAACAAGTTAATATTTAAAACAGCACGTGGCATGTTAAAGTTGTTTTTCTTTTGATTGGCGAATATTGTTAACAATATTATTATAATTTAACCGAAACGAGGAGGTTATAATTTAGAGGAGGTTATATGATTCAACTTAAAATAAGATACGAGTAAACACAAATCTCAAAACCAACAAACTTAGGTAATTCTTCGTTGAACACTGGGTTTTTTTTAAAATAGAATAGATATTTATTTTTATTCACTGATATTATTGTAAGTTATAAAAATATTGTTTAAAACGGAACGGAATTTAATCATGTATTGTGCAAATATGCTTCAGAGTACACGCAGTTACTCTGACCTAAGGCTCTATTTGTGAGTCACTCGTGTCAGTATTCCGAGTGATTTTCGTTGGAAAATGAGTTGTTTTCGTTGACTTTTCATTCATGTTCGAACGAAAATCACACGTTATATTAACGCGAGTGATTCAAAAATGGGACCCTTGATCGTAATGCTTAACATTACACAAAAACAGTCAGGAAGTTATAAACGTACTGCTCTTTCCTTTACCATCTCATTGCATTGGTATTATCAAGTGATCGTAGTCAATTAGTGGAATAGGCTTTTATTCCGTAAAAAAAGGCAATTATGTAAAAAATAAAGAAAAAGGTCGCCGTTCCCGCCACAAAAAACAATTAAAACAAAATCGCCCCTAAGATTTTAACGTGGTGAAATTCCGAGTTAAGGAATATTCAAGGCAATTGGCCCTTTTGAGGGCGGTAATCCCTCGGCTGTCTAATAAACATAGTATTAGCCGGCCTTTTTATTGTCCTCCATAAAGGCTCACAACTAATTGCATTCTTACCAATTACGTCTGACTCCGGAGGCGTAGTATAAATAAATGAGATGAACTTAAAAAAATATTTTTTTTGAGGTTTTAGAACAGTTGGTATGCTAAGAAGAAGTTAAGAAGTTTAGTTTTTCATATTATATTCATATTACTTGTACATCGTAGGTACCTATTTTTAGAGTGTAAAAGGAAGAGCTATTTTTTATCTTACTTTTAATCAGTCAGGTATCAAACGACTGCCGAGAGTCGCATAACAATGGAATTTCTATTGTCTCGTTCACACATACTTGACGAGTTAAGGCGGAAAAACACATGCCTCTAGCTGAGCTGGCACACTTGCATGCCAGCTTCATCATCCATCGTGCCATCTTTTTGTATGTGTAGGAACTTGTAGCAAGACGCTTACTGGTATGCAATGTGAGGGAGTGGACGCGGGGGGCTCCAAAACTGGCGTATGTGAATATCAATAATATGACTATGCCACTGTTCTACTACACAATATGACACTGGCATGCCAGCTACTGCCCCGTTTTACAGGCATGTGTATTCCTACCATTACTCCATTTCCAGTTTTGTTGACGAAGGCAAGCCTATGTTATTTATAGTAACGTTGGGTTGTCGTCAATTTCTGGCGTCCGTGTACCTCACTCGGCAGGGTCCACTGAAAACCAGCGTCAGGTCCTCTAGAGGACCTCGCTTATGCTGAGTGAGGTCCTATTAGTTCGGACGTCACCGTCACACACACGCCCTGATTGGCTGGCATTTGAGTAGGTAACTATCTGTTGCATTTTTAAATAAATGTATTTTTTGTTCTTTGTAAGATATTTGTTTGTTAGCGTTTGTCTGTTTGTGTATGTGTGTGTTTGTGATGTCCTTAACAATAAAAGCTTTTCTTTCTTTCTTTCTTCCCGGACTATAATGATAGGGAATCAATAGTTCAGCCGCAAATATGGAACCCTTATACATAGATACATGGTCTGCTAATAATCATAACCCTACCTTTTGGCTTTGCCGTAGTCGGGTAAAAATAAGGTGTGTCTTGTTTGGCTCTTCTATGTGAGCTCTGATAAAGCTCGTCTGTCGCTTTCCAGAAAGCGCGGAATGTGGGGTGCGTCTCATTTGTTATACAATCATTTGATATAATTCAACTTTAATAACGATCACTTTACATAAGATACATTTGTTATAAAAACACATGATATAATTTTGTTTATCATAACGTTTACTTCACATAATATTCATTTTATATAATACCAGTTAGTATAACGTTCACATCTTATAAAAACATTTGAAATAAAACTTATTTTATATATCGTTCATTTAATATAATTTTGTTTGACATACGCATTATTTCATATAACTATTATTTGAGATAATAACGTTTCAAATAATGATTAAAAGAAATAACCGTCAAATTAATATAACCTTCACTTGGTATAATTTCAATTGTTGTTTTAAAACTAATTATCAAAAATCTGAATTATGTTAACCCCGACTCGCCGTGGTCACTTCGCCGTGGTACTTGTCTGTCCGATACTAGAGTGTAATTTAGAAGCCGGAGGCGCGGAGGGAGAGCAGCCTCCGCCCGCTGTAACAAGGGGCAGGCACCCGTGCGAGCCGGAGCGGCTGAGGCTGGTCGCCGAAGGGCGAAGGCCGAGGCGACCAAAAAGCCGAAGCTGTGGAGGTGAGCGTGGGTGACTGCGCTTTGTTGCGCAAGGGCGGAGAGGCTGCACTTCCCGCAGCGCCGGAGACGTGGAATTAGTGATGCATGTGTGCTTGCTGGCATGCTGCATGCTTGCTTGCATGCTACATGCCTGCTTGCATGCTGCATGCCTGCTTGCATGCTGCATTCCTGCTTGCATGCTGCATGCTGCATGCCTGCTTGCATGCTGCATTCCTGCTTGCATGCTGCATGCCTGCTTGCATGCTGTATGCCTGCTTGCATGCTGCTTGCCTGCTTGCTTGCATCATCGCCTGCATCCTCCAAGCCTTGAATAACCTAGCAGCTGCATTTTTATTGATGTAATTGTTTTTATATTATATATGATATCATATAAATTGGAGTTTATATGAAGTCATCATTATATGTTTTAAATATTATTTAAAAAGAGTGTTATCGTACATGAATGTTATACTAAATGTTATTATACTAAATAAACATTATTTATTTTAATTATTATATCATGTAAATGTTATATTAAATGGTCTTTATATCAATTGATTTTAGCTCAATCGTTTGTTATACGTTTTAAAATTATATCATTCAAAATTATATCATTCCATCATTATACTAAAAAAGTGTTATATTAAACAAAATTATATCATGTGATTGTATATGTTTTGAACTTTATATGATATGTTGTTATATTATATATTACACACCCCGGAATGTGTTCATTTCAACTAAGCCTTTATCATCAAACGATGGAAGATAGGGAAATAGTGACGATAGAAACAATATAGCATGGCGGTATTTTAGTTTTACTTTTTGGCAACAGGACCACTATTTTTGAATCACTCGCGTCAAGATGGCGAGTGATATTCATTGATTAAGGTCAATTTTTTTTAAACAGGAAGGATTTGAAAAGTCATTGCTCAATTTTATCAGTACTCACGTCTATATTTCGCGTGGTTTTCGTTGATTTTTTATTCGTTTTCGAACGAAAAACACACGCCATATCCAATCGAGTAATTAAAAATAGAGCTACAGGTGTGAAATAGACATGGCAAGTAAAATGACTAAGTTTACAAGTTTAAAATGACTTAGTTACGGTTTTAGTTTACTTCTTAGTTTATTTACTAAATCGTAACTGATGTGGTGTTGCATTTGGCTGATACGTAACGTAATGCAAGCATTTTATTTCAACATGGTCTGGGCCAAGGTCTTGGCCCACTACATTGTATCACATCATGACCGTGCTAGGAGCGTATCAGACACGAAAAGCAACACGATACGCTCTACTATGCCCACTTAACGGATCTACAGCGTTTTGTCTCACCGATATGAAGCGAGATCGAGAGCGAGCGAAAGTGCCTCCGTGCATGACACGCGACGTTGTTGGTCGGTGACGGAACGGCTTAGTAGGAACAGTGGCATAGTTTTCAATATTAAGTATATTTTTAAATATTGAAAACTATGCCTGCCACGTTCCTAGCACAGTCATGATATTTTATGATTTAGTAGGCAGAATACCTTTATTGTGCTATCCAAAATAAAGAACGTAAACTAGCCGGTTCGCGAGAAACAAATGATATCCAATGCTGACACAGTTTGTATATTGAAAACATAACTTCTGCGCAGTTCGCCGATAAATAGTTAACCGAGGATCAGCCGGATATCTGAACCGGCCTCATTGAGTTACGAGTTCGCCAAGTTTCTTTATTAACTCTCACCCGGGCCGCATTTGTTTGGTTTCATTATTCTATCTTGGGCTTGTAAGAGTTAACACAATTTCAACGTCATTATTAGCTATTTCTTCGGCATTTTTTGCCACGGTAAAACAAAACACGGTAACACAAAAATTATCACGGTTAAAGATCTTTGCCCGCAGAACGGATCTACAGCGTTCTGTCTTACCGTTGTATAGGAGGTAGGGAGAGCGAGTGTAAGATCGCATGAGACACGCTCCGTGCATGACACGCGACGGTGTTGGTCAGTGACGGAACGGTTTAGTAGGAACAGTGAATTACTTTTAAATATTACGAATATATTTTTACCTGACACGTTTCTAGCACGGTCACGGTATGGTAGGCAGAAACTTTTACCTTTATCAGTCTGGCATCAGTCTGTCAGTCCGTGTAGGTTACACGATCATTCCGACTAGTGGACATGTACCGTACCGTTACTATGAGTTTACGCCGGTTTTACTTACTCGGTAGCGACGACGTAACTGTTTGTATGGGAAATTTTAGTTCTGCAAGTGACCGCTAGGGGCGCTGTGCAATTTTCCATAGACTTTTTTCACGTAGAGTAAAACCGTCGTAAACTCATGATAACTGAGTGACTCTTGACTGTTGGTGTAGTAGTAACCGTTGACTTACATGCATAGTTTTAATGTACTTTTTTTTTTTTTAAATGTTCGTTTTCACAATTTATTACGACTTTTCTTTATTATTTTTAATATATTTGATGTTCACCGTGTAATTTATAGAATCAAATATGATTATAATAAAATGAATTAAGAAACCAAAAATTCACTCGCGGGTGACCACTGTGTGTGATCTTTTGGTTTCTTTATTAATCTTTTACCTAACGTGTGTCCAAAAAAATGCAGTTCAGCTTGTCTAAAAGGAAACCTTTTATGTACGTAACATCAGGGGTTTAGGAAATCTGGGTTAATCGGCTTATTTACCTTTGGTGTAGATATGGCAGGTCTAAACATGAATTTAAATCGAGTTGCCAATCCAATGCATAAAACACCGACTCATGTTTTGAATTCGTGCTTAGCCCGTCATTACTTGTTCTGTTAAATACCGACCAACTTTGATTAAATAAGTAAGGGTATTTTCCTACGGCAAATCCCGTATTTTGCAGGTACTGTTTTCAGCTGGATGCAGTTTAGTGTATTATACGCGTTTAAATACTAACATTCACACGGATATCCCGTTTGCAGTGAACCGCTTTTACTAACCCCGATTTTACTGATCCAGTTTTGTCATTAAACTTGACCAGATTCACTTCTAAAATGACAGTATGGACAAACACATTAATTATGGCATAACATGCCATGGCAACCGTACCGCTTTTCTATAACGAGATATACTTGACATTGACATGAGTTGCCAGGACTCAGTTGATGGACATCCGTACCTGCAAAAAGCTGCCGTGTGAACACACCACAATTCTGCGGGATCCAGTAAAGCAGTACTTCTTCAGAATTGTACTTCCGTAGAAAACGGCTGACGAGTTTTGTTCGTGCAACATTGAAAAATATCGGAGCTGAAACTTCATATCAGTTTGTAGAAAAGGAGCCACCTTTTTAATTTCCGTTAAGATTGCGGTTCTACTGTAGAAGACGACACACGTATTTGTTACAAAAAAAAAGTAACAGGTAAGCCTGGACCACACCTGGACTAAAATTACCCGATTAATTAGAAAAGTGTTTCTCTATGTATTATACAACACGCGGGATGCAAACCACTTTCAACCGGCCGCTGGGTTACCTGTGTTGATGTCCTTTGGTTTGGTTTAACGATCATGATGATTTATAATCTGACCATATTGATATTTAAATTTGTAATTTTATACGTGATCTTTTGTAATAAGTGGTAGCTGTCCTTGTTACTCACGATACCACGGCTGTAAGAACGAGAGCGATAAAAAGATCTGATTACAAAGATATTGGCGCATACAGTAGGCACCTGTCTCAAGCAAACTTCATACGTTAACGGATGAACAGTTCTTTTAATTGGTATAGGTTTTCATTGCTTTTATTATATAGTAGAGTAACTTGCAACTTTGTTTGTAAGTAATTACTTAGATGCATTCCTAAAGATCGATGAAGCTTCTGACCTATGGGCTCAGTACATAATACCGTTATTATTTTCTGTATTAATTAACACTTGTTTATAAATAACGTCTTGGTTATAAATTTTTGGATTTGATGTAAGTACAACAAAGGGTATAAAAACCGGTTAAGTGCGTGTCGGACCCGCGCACTGAGGGTTCCGTGCCACCCTTAACTGAATTCAGGGTCCACTTACTTTCACTTAACGAAAACATCACAATATATAGCGACAGCAAAAATAACTTTGTTTTTCATAGTGTTTGTATGAAAGACAAAGTTATATTTGCGGTTGATAATAATGTGCAATATCTCAAAAACGACTGGTTCGATCTCCTTCAAACCAATTTTCGTTGCAAGTTTTTGTTTAGATCTACATCATATATTTTTTTCAAAATTTTCACTTTCTTAGTTCAAAAGTTAGAGGGGGGGGGACGCCCATTTTACCACTTTGGAAGCGTCTATATCTCAAACCTTACACTTTCAGAAAAAATGGTTTTAGAAACCACAACATCATTTTAAAAGACCTATCTATAGACACCCCACACGCATAGGTTTGAGTAAAAAAAATATTTTAGGTTTTAGTTTCATGTATGGGAGCCCCCCCTTAAATATTATTTTTTCTTACTTTTTGTATCTGAATCGGAAAGCGGTAAACAAAATACACCTACCTACTAAGTTTCAGCTATGTGATGCTTATAGTTTCAGAATAAAGTGGCTGTGACATACGGACGGACAGACAGACAGACAGACAGACAAACAGACAGACAGACAGACAGACTTGACGAAACTATAAGGGTTCCGTTTTTTGCCATTCGGCTACGGAACCCTAAAAAGGCTGTAAGACTGTTTAAGGTGTCAATGCTGTTTCAAACACTGAGTTTAGAAGAAATTTAAGGTTATCAGCTGTAAAATCAGCAAGTATAAAGACCATCGCTGCACTAAAGAGCGCTTTCACATTTGGGCGACTTTAGCAGCGCGGCAGCAGCGCGACTTACGCGCGACAGTCGCGCTGCCGATAATTTCATACTATACACGGCAGCGTAGCAGCAGCGCCGCAGCGCCGTGTAAGTCGCGCGGGTCCGTCCCACTATACCCATTACCCATTGCAGTTGATAATACTATCCTCGTATTAGCACTGCAAATGGGTAATGGATGTAGTGGGAACGAGCCAGTCGCGCGACAGTCGCGCTGCTCTCGCTCTAATGTGAAGGCGCGCTAAGTGAGCCCATTTATCAACGTGTCTTAGTATTAGATAAATACACGGAACGCGAATCCGCGTCAGAATCTGCGATAGGCTTAATTTTCTGGTCCCGTTTACTAATTACTGAAGTTGGTGCAGTGCCAGTGTCACAGATTATACACGGCTACCTATTAATTGGCTGGGCAGCTGGACTTGAAATAGTATAGCGAGAAATGGAGTGAGTATCGGATTAAGTGGAAATGTAAATCACAGGTTTTCAATTTTGTGTTGTCCATAAGCCCATTTGTGAAGGAAAGTATTATATTCCTGCCCTATAGCCCTGGTATATTATCTACTCAGGATCAGATTGGGCGCAGGACCAACGGCTTAACGTGCTTACCGAGGCACGGGGGTGTCGTCACCACCAACTTCCTGACTCCGAGCTGTGTCCGAGTCTATTCAAAATAGAAAAAGCCACAAAAAAAATTAGACCTGACCCGGGATTCGAACCTGGGACCTCCGGGGTAGTGAACTAACCACTACACCAACGAGGTAGTTATTATCTACTCTATTACACTACCATTAGATGAGATTGCTGCCATGAGTCGCGCAGTTTTTATCTTCTTCATTTTTGAGTTCATTTTACATTTACAGCTTTCCACTTGTAAAGTCCATTTTGGGAAACACTTTTCTTAATTTGGGTTTAGACCAAACGAACAAAGAACAGAGCTAGAACAAGAACATATTTCTTTTTCGTTCTTTTGTTCTAAACGGAAGCTCGATTTCAGCGTTTTACACCAAAAGATCAAGCAAGGATTCTTTGAATATTCTATAGAATAACAAACGAAATCTCTGAGTAGAAAAATTTTATGAAGTGGAGATAGAGTAAGCATTCGCTCGTCTGATTTAAATGGGCCTTTATGCAATTATTGGAGACAAGTCGGTTGGTAATACACCATGTTCTAGTTCAATTAACCTTTATTCAAAGTAAAGTAAAGTTAGCCTGTAAGCATCCCACTGCTGGGCAAAGGCCTTACCTCAAATGTGAGGTAATGAGCCATACTCCACCACGCGGGCTCAGTGCGGACTGGCGGAGGGGTGTTTGCAAGGCAAGCGATGAACCTTGCTGTCAGACTTTATCAAACCGCCCATAGGGCCACTGACTGGGGTTAACGACTAATATCAACCGATATTAGCCTTTATTCAAGTGACGACTTAAACATCTTAGTATGCTATCACCAAAATAATGCAAAATTATTAGACCAATAAAGGGTAGGAATCACTCATACATACGCATTCAAGACCCTGTCTTCTGAGTTTCATTAATTTTACTTGTGTACTCAACTCCACTTTTAGTCATAAGTCGTAAACAACACGATAATTCAGATACCCGTTATCATAATAAAGTCACAACAAAGCTACGTGATAAAAGAACTTTAACATTGAACGAGAAAGTTTCAAAGTTCGACTGAATTAAAATACAAGATACTTTATTATTTTTTGTTACACACTCTCGCTGCAAGTTTTGCCGTTCGAAACAATATTTGCTGACTTTATATTTCAAACTTCAGAAGCTTGTAACGATTTTGTGTATATGAGACTGCATACAGGTAAATGGATCATAAGTAAGCTTTACAGGTTTTGATAGTTTGTTTTCTAGTTTTCCAGTGATTGATTTCAAAGGTCTTTTTGTTGTAAATAATTACAGTGGTAGTCTTAGGTCTAAGTACATTATTTCTAGGTCTAAAACAGCGGATATGAAAGGAGTTCGTGAGGATGAATGCCTATTATAACTTTTTGCAGAATAAAATAATATGACAGGGTGCCAATTCTTGTGCAGAAAATACAACATATAAATTCCAACGACATCACATACATATGTAGAGTTGATAACCTCTTTTTTTGAAGCCGGTAAATATATTAATAGGTTCTGCATTTTACGCTATAACTAGCGGTCCCCCGCGAATGTGTTCGCACGTTTTAAGTTTGCTGTCGTAGAGTTTTGCCTTCCCTGATAATAAGCTATCACACAATTTTTTTTTTCAAATCCAGCGATTCCTGATACTAGCGCGTTGAAACGAACAAACTCTTTAGCTTTATAATAAGTATAGATGATATAGACACACGGCCATATGTTGGCCAGTGCTCGCGGATTATATCTACCTCTAAAATGCACCATATCAGTTGTTAAATAGTATCAATTAGGGCTACCGTTTTCGTACCCACTAGTTGGCGCCACTGTCGTGCGAAGTCCAGAATATAGCATTTAAGATGTGTAAATTGTCATGATGGAGAGATAAAAAATCAAATTTGCCATTAAATCTTAATATTACAATACATCGGGCATGCTGCAGTCCAGCTTTGTTGAGAAATGAGGAGTCAGTACACGAGTTATTAAAAATTTAACATTTATTTTCTTCGTCCTCCTTTTAAAACATAGTATTTGCCATAATTAGTGGAAATTAAACCTAAATATTCGAAACATTAATCTTAATAAAAATAAACCCGCACGTCTATAAACCCACAAACCTATTTGAACAAAATTGTCAAATTACTACTCGTAATCACCGCTCTATGTATAGAAACAAATTAACGCTTGTGTCTAGTAATGCGTTTATGATGTGCATCAAAATCTACAATAATCTGCCAGATGTTTTCAAACAATATAACTACCCAAAATTTAAAATTGAATTAAAAAAATGGCTCGTAGAAAAATGATTTTATAGTGTGCAAGAATATTTGCAATACAAATAATTTTCAATGTGTTTTAAATAGTGTTATGTGTGCATGTGTGTGCATACGCCTGAAAAGGTAGAACTAAGAGATATGTATTCACTTATAAGAACTTGTAACCTTTGTTTTATAGTTTAATTTTGTTTTTATAGTGTTTTGTGACCATACAAACTTAATAATATAAATTGCGTGTGTGTCAATTGTGAACGCAGCCTACGCTTTAAAAAGCACTTGCAAAATTCAACAGGCCTGTTAATGTGACGGTGACCGAGTGGTATAGGCATACGCCCGGATTGCGTAAGACACGGGGTTCAATTCCTCGTCTGTCACAGGTTCACAGTTGTCTTTTTACAAGTGCAATTTATATTGTATCCTTTGTTTATATACACAACAAAGACTTACTTACTTACTTACAAACAGTGACATTTGACATTTCGGAGACCTCACGCTACGCACCTCTAGCGGCGAATTCATACGCGTTAGCCCTCATTGCCAGTTTACACAAAATTAATGCATTTGCCAAACTCTCAAGTACTTATCTATAGAGTTTATAGAAACGAGTTTGTCAGTTCACTCTTCGATAATCTATAGAACCAATTTGCTGGAACTTTCTGAAGATAGTCCATTATTTAATGCGCACTTTAAAACTAAAGAGACCGGAGGTGAACTTTGTTCTTTAAGTTCAAACCACATAGTTTACATAGTTCAATTTAGGTTTGGTTCCAGACTTTGTAAATAAATTATTGAGGAGATATTATTGGATGTTACATTTTAGCATCGTGCAAATGCTGATTATACAGAATAAAAACTCGTAACTCTAGTTTAGAATGATTTTTAGCACTCACAGTGTTATATTTGTATTCTTAAAAGATGAGATAAGAAACCAAAAATTGCGCACGGGCGGGACTCGAACCAGCATCTTTCTGGCTAAATTGGTAGCTCAATTGAAGAGCAGTTGGCTCGGTAAGCCAGAAAGATGCTGGTTCGAGTCCCGCCCGTGCGCAATTTTTGGTTTCTTATCTCATCGTAACTCTAGTGCTTCAAGACAATATATATTTTGTATTGTGTGGTACCTTCCATGACGAAAACAGACGCGATGACATTAGATTCAAATGTAACGTAATGTATGTAATAAAAACATGTACGAGTATCATAATGCACTTACGATTAAGTATGGAATTTTATAAACGTAAAATGACAAATATATAGATAGTGTCATCCACGAAGGCATTATATTCATCATAATATCATCAAAAATTGGCAAAAACTTGGACTCATGTACTTTTAACGATAAGGAAAGGTGGCGCGCGCCGTCGCGGATTACGTGGAATTACGCTACGTTCACATAGAGATCGTTTCGCCGATCCCGCATAAAAGTACTCAGTGTAACAGACTGATCATTCGTTTCTTGCCTATCACAGCCCTATTCAAGCATACGTAATATTGCAACTCTTTCCTAGGGGATGTCTGATATTTGTACTAGCATAGCAAAACTTTCATATTTACTTAGTCGAACACAATTTAGAAGTTTTAAGTGGAAGTTGCAAGAACAATAGCCTGTAATACGTTTCCATCATGTTTACTTAAACCGGAGAAAAGGTTTGCTACTGCGTGAATGTTTCTGGTCACTTTTAATGATTTGTGTTTAAGTTAAGCATCCACCACAGTCTGAAGCAAACAAAATGTAATATTTTTGACATTTCGCCTCAATCATCTTTGCAGGCGCGGAAGTCTCGACATGGTTCCCTGTAAAACCACCAGGTGGCGCTCGAAAAATACTGAGACAAAAATGGTATTTTCGTGTATTTATTGATTGAGAAGAATTTTTGAATCAAGCCTGTTTTTCTGCAGCATCAAACAACCTTTTAACTTATGTAGCAATCAATATATTTAATAAATCGAAAAAAAATTTTTAGAAAATTTCTCCAAAACTAAATTCTTACTCTATTCTATTATACTTATTTATAAATCTTAATCGGTCTCGAGCTCAACACAAAATCAAAGTTGAACAATACCAAAAACAAGTGAACCACTCTGACATGTATATCTGTAAATGTCTGGCAGATGGCTTTAATTAACGGTTCTCTTGGGGACCATTCGTTTGTAGATGATCCTGGAGATTGGGACCGCTCATGAGAAAGCATTATAGCGACCTACGCGTATCAATCTTATCAAGTTTGTAGAAAATCATTAAGCATACAAAATCAAAATCGAATAATCATGAAAAGGAAAAAGTATAAGCTATAACATGCTTGTGTATGTAATTCCGATTTTAAGTCAAAAGCAAAATTAAATAATAATCACGTTTTTGGGTTTATCAATAACCAGTTTGAACGTGGCAGATTTGACAGGTCCATTCTTACGATAACCGGGTAATATAGAAACAGCATAATACTAATAATACCCGGTCTCTATCCCACCGTTTGAATAAGTAGTGCCTTATCTTAAGTGGCATCGCTGAATTCGCTGACGAGGCAAATTAACAAAGTTTTATTGTGACAAGGGTTCACTGTGTCTACGTGTCAAAATGTTAACGAAACGCAGAAGTTTCCGACAGGAATACATTCTGCAATAAAATCCACTCTGTTAATGCTTTTGAATAACATTGAAAACCTTTTATCTACTTTAATGTATCTGATTCAGCTTGACGTTCCAATCGTTCTTGAGTTAATTCTTCTAAATATTGATCACCAAATTGCAAATTACCACCTTCATCGATATAAATATTTTTAATTTCTTCTGTCATTGTTATCCAAACTCTTCTTATCTGATATCTTTTAGTCAAACTATTCTTCACCTTACTAAAAGCAGCTGTTTTTATGATTTCCTGGTGATGGCTTACTGGCTGAAGGTTTTCTGGTATTGCATACACCTTCTCATCACTGGTTATGAGCGAAGTCAAACAACATACGTTTGATTTTCCGTCATCTGCAGGGAGTAGTTTGAATTCAAATCGTAGCTTTTCCATGTTGAATTATTATGAACAGAATTGTCGTTTTATAAGTGTATTCTTCCAAGGAAACAAACTTTTGCGTTGCTCTGAAAAATCAGGAATTTATTATGTAAATTCTCACACTATCTTTCAGTCACTAAACATAAACTACACCCTATATTAACAAAATAAAACATACCTGAAAAATCAGGAAACGACAATTATGTCTATTCCTTGATAATTCACTTCATTTTAATATAATTTCCTAGATTCCATATTCCATTGTGAAAATAATATTTTATTTATTCTTATTATGACAGGTTGCTATGACAACCGACATTAACGTTTAAGAAAATACAAATTACCATAGTCAATACCAAAAAGTATTTGGTTACATATGTTATACATCTAACAAAAATAAATAGAATATCAAGTGTTTGGCTAGCCATTTCAAGTCTTAAACTAAAGTCTTATACTTATTAACAATGTGCTATTCATATCAAATTAGGATCTTACAGAAGAAAATCAAATTCTATAAGATTAAATAAGAAACCAAAAACTTACGCACGGGCAGGATGCACACATTCGGGATTCATAACATTATGATTGTTAAAACATTCAAAACCATCAAATCGAAGTCTCTGATAAAAATACATAGCTGTTTCGTAGATAAATTAAAACTCCGATATGCAACTAACATATTAAACCTTCGCTTAAGATGTACAGTGTTCCGCAGCAGTTCTTTCGACTTCAAACTTCGGTGTTAATGGTCAAAATCGCTCGTTTACTCTCACGGCAACTGTATCGGCGTGGCTTATGAAACAAAGTTAGGAAAATAAAATTTCGCTTCGCGTAAAGTGGGAATGAGGGAAGATAAGGCTTGCGGCAACTCGACCGATTCTCAAGAGCAGGGCTGTCAAAACCACTTTTGCATATAAGTTGCTCTAGCTAGGCAAATGTCTAGCGCCAACGGCATCGTTAACGTTGACGCTCAAAAATTCCATACATTTTTTTGCCTTTTCTCCCAGAAATATCATCCGTACAGTAATTAATTTGTGAGTCCGGCTTTTACTCGTATTACTATCGATTATAATCTACATCTCTTGTGCATATAGTTACATACTTATCGGAATAGGTTATTCATAATCACATTTCTGTTCATTTGAGTAAATCTAAATTGTCATTTTGTGCGATGCCAAAACACGAGAATACGGTTTCTAAATAATTTCGCTCACAAAACAGCTGTCGCAATTTCGCCTGCTAATAACCACATTCACAGACGTCATTTAACTTAACGTTATCTTTAAAGTTTGATGACATGTGAGCGCGGTTGAGAGATCTAACGAAGTAACGACTGCAAAGTCATTTATCTTTGGTCTGTGGGTCTATTCAAACAAAGTGAAATTGAGTTACACGTAATTAAATAAAAATTAAATTGAGTCAGATTTCTCTCTCAATTTTCGGCATACGGTGACGAAGAAATAGATATTTCACAAAAGGCATTATGTGGTTTACATTTGTTAGAAGCCTTAAAAATTGCTAATGCGCCTGGCGGCCATATTTTTGAAGTATGGCGTTGTTATTCTTTCGATATCTTGGTTTGTATGTGACTTGACTCTATCTTATTAACAACAATAAATCAATAAATTAAAAAGTCAACTAATTAGATTGTTTGGTGGTTTCTTTTTATTTGCGAAAATGATTTTACAGTTATTAATTTGACAAGGTTCCAGCGCGTTCCCTATTAGGTTTTTTTGCTGGCATAGGAATAGATGTTAATAGAGTGGATTGTGGTATTTGCATTATAAATTAAAAAGGGTTAATTATTTATTAACCGTTTTTTGGGCTTTCATTATAGCAAGACACGGAGGTCTACCTATATAGACGTACCTACTTCAAAGTATTTTGTCCGAGTTTTGATTTGTTTAATGGACTAACTAAATCTCGAAGTTGACAGCCCTGCAAGTACCCGGAATCCATCCGGATTACCAAAGTTAAACACGTTACGAACAGTGAGTGATTTTAACCTTTTTTGTGAGCGGATCCACAGCACCTGACTTTGAGAGGACACGACGAAATTATACGTTTTTATTTGGATTCAATGCGAGGGATTTATTTGCGATACGTTCTCCGAGATTATTCAAGCAATTATGTAAACTGGTATTGATCAAAGGGTTGTTTGTATTTCGATTCAATTATACCCTTTGCCTCGAGGTATTTTGCGTGCGACGACAACCCAAAAGCTTGGTGATTTGTTATGTTGTTTTACCTGGTAAATCGTGAATAATAGAATTATACTTTATTGAATCGTGAATGCATGTTTTTAATTAAAAAATCAGACATTTGGTTACGATCTCGCCTGAATGGTATGTTATGATGTGGCCTGAGATCGATCATGTCATTTATTATCAACTAGCAGTCCCTGCAAACTTCGTTTGGAGAATCAAACAATGAAAAAAAAACATGGAAATCCGTTTTCAAGTTATAAGCGGTGTAACTAACACGACTTTCTTTAGTATATATGGATATCTAGACCGATAGAAGATAGAAGACGTAGAAAAAACTGTAGAAAGGAACGTCAATTTAGTTATCCGCTGAAATGAAACCCTCTATATATAAATAAACCTATATCTATTAAGTTCCATGACATGCATTCCGTGGGTGAAACGTAGCAATCCGTAGCAAACCATGTTTCAATCTGCTACGATAACGCTTAGCCGTAGCAGATTCGTAGCACATCGACTACAGCGTAGCAAACGTTGCTCCGATCGAGTTGACAAGTTCAGAAATGAGATTCCGACCGATTAAAATTAGTTCTAATTTCGTTCTAACTTCAACGAAATATCAATTTCACGTAACGAAATATCGATAAATCGATTACGTGTGACGTTAAACCGAGAGCAGCCAAAATTTAATGTATTTTTTTCATAGTTTATACCTCATAATCATTAAAGTAGTGTTCATGATGTGGTTATCAGCGTGTGGCCTGTAATAGGAGCAAAAACTTTAAACAATGCTTTTGCAGAGTATTCGTAGTTACCTTGACCTGGTCATAAGACTCTACAGTCCTTGAACTTAGAGATATAGTAGTCCAAAGTCCCTAAATAAAATCCCTAACTCGTTGTTAATGACAATGACAAGTTCTATGACTGAACACATTCGTTTGCAATACATTGCTGAATCGATTTATTTTGTAAGAAAATAGCAATGAATTCATTTTTCCCTCAAATAAATTAAAACCTGATTACTAGTTATTTAAACGGCCTATATTTTTGCTCCTATAACCGGACACATCCTGTATTAAGTAATCTTTAAACACCGCTCATCTTTCCTAGGGATGACAAATACATAAAATAACACATGTAGAAAGTTTGAGTGAGGGTTGTAAAGTGAAATCGTGAACACAGTCACGCATTACGCGTTTACGAGTCTTTAACGACCAACAGTTCAGATTTGCGACACATAAAACCCGTGACAATGTACAACTGATTGTATTTGTTCTGGGATCAGAAGTATAATATTTTATACCGCCGTTTTGATTTTCTGTTTATTTTAACCTATTTTGAGGTACTCAATCAAAAGCCTAGTAGTTCTAATACTATTTTAGGATCAAATCTTGGGCACGGCTGGGTCAGTCTTTTTCTACAAAATATGCATTGACATAGATAGTGTCATCCACGAAGGCGCACGCCGTTCATTTTTGATTAAGGAAAGCGCGGGGTGCAGGGTGTATAGCAATTATTTTAATATCATTTAATAATTAAGTAATCATTATATTTATTATAGCGTTATCAAATATTGGCAATCTGTAGCATACATGTACTTAAAACAATTAGAACAAAAGGTGGCGCGCGCCTTTGTGGATGGCACTATCTTATAACTTTAGTTTTAGGCCTATTTGCACCAGTTATAGTAACGGGTTTTTCAGTAATACTCAACCATCCTCGCCTTGAATTATTCTGTACTTAAAAAACTGTCATCAACAGCACGATGATTTAACTTACTGGGTCTTAAAAAAACTTTTGTGTAAAAGGTATAGTGACATATTTGGCCCTGAAGTTTACGTGAATACTACTAATTGAAACAATTTATTGATTTATGTCCCACAATTTTACTTTATAAATAAACGCCTGATGCTTCGTATGTCAGGAATAAATATAAGGAGAAATATAGGAATATTTATAGCAGGCGTTTAGTTACTAATAAATGTGCGCGAAATGTAATTGCAAAAGAGAAAAGAGCATAATTTAACGGCTAACACTGTTACCCAAATTCTTATTCACTAATAAAATTTAAAATAACTTCATTTCATTTTAAATAAATCCGTTAAGTGTTTTAATAAATGAGATAAGTATTGACCTAAAGGTATGACTGGGAGAGAATGCTTTTAGCATTAAGTCCACCTTTTGTACACTTTTATTTGTGCAATAAAGTTTTTAAATAAATAAGTATAGTTGAGTTAAAAAATATAATTGCGAGATGAAAAAGTAGTATATCAACTCTCAGTATATCACAATAAATTATCAACGCTTGTGTACAAAAACTTGGATTCAAATCACAACAACGATAAACATTCCATGTGCTACATCCTGCTATTAATAATTCAAATATTTAGACAAGTCGTACCTTTCACGGGGAGTACTTGACCGATTTATAACAATGCTGAGGTCTTACAACCTTATTCTGTTTGCTAATAAAGTCGAGTATGCATTGTGAGAACTCGCCTGAATAAAGGATCGCCGTTTTTACAGCGGCCCTCGTCGAGAGATCATTCTTTGTTTATTGAAAACGGCAATCGTGTAAGCCCTTTCCCTCATAACTCGTCAACGGATGATACAGGATGGCTCGTAAATATATTGGTCTCTGAAACAGCTTAATTTATTTAATAAATATACCATGTAAACATTGTCCCCACCATTTGTTGTTTACTTGTCAGTTATACATATGAGGTCAGCGTCAGCGCGTTATGTTTAGGTTTTTCTTCCATGCAAACATTTCCCACGTGAGCAAAACACCCTTGTGACTTAAAAGTATAATGCATTTTTTGAAGTTTTTGGGTTTAAAAAAGAAATCAGTCAACTGGCTACAATCAAGGAGAACAAATGTAAATTGTCTTATTTTTTTAGTTTTAATTATATCTTACATGTGAATATGATTTGTTCTTGTAATCAAAATAACAACCTTACAGGAACAAACAATAATATTTAGATACTGTTAAGCAAGATCTTATAATGACACCCTGTATAGCAACAATGTATTTTTACGGCAGTAGCTGGGTCGAAAGATATTGTTTTTAAGACTGTGCGCGTTATGAAACCGGCTAGACGAGGGTTGTCAACTTGTCAACCGCGCAGATTTGGGGCAGGCTTACGCAAGTTTTTACGTAAAGCACATGTTATATATGTAAATAGTTATCTAGTAATAGTATGGACCGAAAATAGGTTGACCTTCTTTAATGTAAGAAGCTGTTCTTATCGTCTCTTGGCTACTGTGAACGCTCATTTTTTACGTAATTTTGTAATTTGATGTGCTGATGTAAAGTTCAATTGAGCTGTAGGTTCCTTATGCGGTTATACGACATCGGTATTTATTGAGTCAGCTAATATAGGTCCATAATGTCATTCAAACTAATAAGATTTTATTTAATACGGATATGCACACACAGGGGTACGTAAGAATTATTTTACGCAAGACTGTCAAGAGTATACAAAGAGGCTTGTAATTAAGTAACTAAATTCACCCTGTAGCAATTATCACGCAAGAACTGGTGTATTTGAATACGAATTTAGAAATACAATTATAAGTACTCACCTGTGTCAATGGTGTAGAATGTTTAAATACTCGCAGTGTTATTTTTGTATTCTTATGAGATGAAATAAGAAACCAAAAAGTGTGCACGGACGAGACTCGAACCCGCAACCTTAGTGGCTTACCGGGCCAACGCTCTTTCCAATCGAGCTACCGTGATTTTAATCTACCGTAGTACCGTCAATTTTAACAGTTCTTATCAAATTATTTTCAGATAATGCTTTTTTGGCGCTTTGTGTAGTCACTGCATAAATCTGTGGTTGAGGCTTCCTCTTTTATTTGGATTATTCCTATTGCTCTTTTAGAACTTTCGGTTATTTTGTACAGTTTTCATCGAATCTTAATTACCACGTAAGATGCTAGCTATTGCTTGCGTAATTCAGTCCAGTTTTATGTAGGACGTTGTATGAATGATGTTGACGGTAAAGCAGCCCTAGCACCCAGAGAGCGTAAGTCGTTGGAGTGGGCACGAGTGGCCTGCCTGACTTATGTGCTGAGCACGGTGACGTCACAGTTGTCTCACTGCTACAGTTTTGAGATGAAACCTAATGCAGGAAGGCACAGGATGCCCAACTTATAAGCTGTTATAGATTAGTGCTATATAGTGTGAATTTGAGTGAACAGGCTAGCTCGTTCAATCTTCGACTCCGTCTTAGGCTTCGCCAGCGGAGCGGGCGGTATCCAAAGGGCGGTACTACAGCTCAACGCTCGCCGCCCGTTACGCTGTCGTCGAGAACAGCTTCACACAAATCTATGAATGATACTATTTTTGTAGCACTCCGTAGGGCCTACAGGTGCATTGTAGCACTCCGAAGGGCCTACAGGTGCATACATACACACACATGTACGCACACATGCACGCACACACCCACAAATTCACACAAACACACACATACACACACACACACACACACACACACACACACACACACACACACACACACACACACACACACACACACACACCCACACGTACCACACAGACTGCACATTTAGTAACGTATCTGCGCAACCAATCTTTGTTAAAATTATTTCGATATATTTATTACTCATTAAATAGTAGCTCTTAACAAAACAATGTTTTATCTAAACTTCTTTTTTTTTTATATAATATGTGGACAATGTTGTTGGTTCTACAATAACCTTATTCTTTTTCTTTCTTGATATAATAACTATCTAGTACTTATATACATTGTATAACTGTTTTTTGTTCCAAATAAATAGAAAAAAAAATGAAATTGGTCAAGATCGCGCGCGCCGTCGCCCGCTCCGCCCGCTGGCGTCCAGGACGAGGCCTTTGTCGCACTTGGCTGGCTTGGTCTGGAGTCAAGAGCAAACCCTGCCCATACTAAATAAGATCATAGTGCTCAAGTGTGTGCAAAACACGGGTTCTCTCCCTCCCTGTTCCCTCAACAAACAGTAACAAGTAAACAACGTTACAACAATAAATACATGAATACATATCGGTAACTTTTTTGAAAAGTAGCAGTGCGCCTACTACCTTAATATTGTCATATGAGAAGCTCCTATAACTCGAGCCATGCCAAGATATAGGTTTTAAATATGCAATCCTTTATTGGAAATGCAATTTCACGATCAAGACGGTACGATCCGTGCTGGAATTTTCTAGATCCAATCATAAACTTAGTCTTTGACAGGTTTAAGCTCAAGTGGTGCGATTTATTAGTCGTGCAAGTAATATCGAGAACGTTGGATTTTGTTATTTGATATAGATGAGTATGTCTGATTCTTTCAATTTGCGAGAAATGTGCATGGTTTTGAAAACGCCTTTTCGATCATGTATTTGTGACTAAGGTATTTGTAATAACAGTAATCGACTCTAGATTTAAATACGAGTAATTCTTAGTGCTACTTCCAGTGCATTTCTCGAAACGACATTTATCTTTCAAAATGCCAAATTCTCTAAAATAAAAATTTGCAATGGATTTATTACTCAAATGAATAAATTCGTAAAATCTACTACTACACACCGAAGAAAAATAGAGTAAAAAAAGGAAATGTTTTTTTTAAACTTGATCTCACGTTGGTTTTAGTTCGAAGTATTTTTTACACAAAAATACTCGCAATTCAAGTTATCGGAAACCGGAAATGAGTGACAGCTTAAAATTGTTTCAAGGTATTCTGGAGAAAAAATATTTCAGGACTACATAAACTACAAAAACTAAACTGTTCATCTTGAAAGCTTGGAATATTCACACTGGAATCGATTAGATTCATAATAATATGTAAATAAAAAAAACTTTTTTTTTAAATATTTACTACAATTTTTTTTTGTGATTGAAATAAAAAAAACCACGTGTAGTTTTAATCCAGCCATTGCAAAATGGTTTAACACAACTATTAATAAAGATAGGCTAACATTCTATTGGCTCGAATTTCGCTAGGAACAACGTTGAATCTCGCTTCAATAGGCCTTTATCATACAGCCATGTCAAAGCAATATTACTAAACCTAGTCTCAATACACGGGTACATTGAATAAGCCAACGTAGGTATAACCCTATATCACTATGTAGCGCAGAATAAATACAATCTTTATTAATCTCTACACACAGTTTTATGTACTTATTGGTCATTTAATTTAAATATTGTGTTGCAGTTATCATGAATTACCTAATAAGTTTATTTGACACTATACCTACCTCATCGTCTCAAGTTGAGAAATAATAACTACTTATGTGTGTATTGCGAAGTTGCTTTGACAGTTATGGGGCTCTGCTTTTGAACGGATTAGCAAATTCGTACATACTTCTGATCGGCACTTATTTGGCCGGAATGGTCACCCATCTAAACACGACCGCGCTGTAGGTTGCTTAATCTCTATCACTACCAACCGCTGCCACGACATAATATCAAGAAATGAAGGGCAACAATCCTAAAACAAAAGTGTACCTATAGGCCATAGCATATTCAGTCGCGTGAACCGTTGTACCCCACTTTGTCTCTCAACAAGCTTGACGGAAAACGTGCGAAATCCACATCGCAAACTAATTGTTAAGTCTGCCAGGCACAAGCGATTTTAGACCTAAATTTCTGAGCTTAAGAGTCATATTTTCACGGTGGAACCATACTTTTACGATGTATTGATCATGACGGGCTTGGACGAACATGTCGGGTGCTGTTGTCAAAGGTAAAATGGCACAGTAAAGAGAGTAAAATCAGTTGACAGTACTTACTTCTACATTTTAACTATTACTTGTCCCAGCCTTTCGATTTATGAAGTTATTTCCAGACTTCCATTAATCGCTATGATCACAGGGGCTTTGGACGAGTAGAAAACAATTCGATTGAGTAAAAAAAACACGCTAGCAGTATTGTACTATGTAAATTACAGCTGAGAACATAAGATGCGAGAAGAAATGGAATTGAAATGTCATGTGACCTAATATTTTTGTTTGACACTTGTCTACAGCTATGAATGAGATTAACGACCTTCTATTCTTTGATATTAATAAGTGCTTTGCAATGTATTTAAATTACCCATTCTATTTATAGAATTAGCTTTCGAGCACATTGA
The DNA here is from genome assembly GCA_963584085.1 of Pyrausta aurata. Classification (NCBI taxonomy): domain Eukaryota; kingdom Metazoa; phylum Arthropoda; class Insecta; order Lepidoptera; family Crambidae; genus Pyrausta; species Pyrausta aurata. Next base: position 7,621,254 of record OY757273.1, read on the forward strand.
ATTAGTTGATAATAGTGAATGCAACTATCCTACTCTTTTCTTTTCTGCATTACTTTAGCCACTCAGAAATTTGAATTTATCAATGTTGTAAATTTTTGGGAAAATTGACAAACTTTCTTTCCATATTTTTTTGTCAATATCGAAAACTTTTAATAAACATTCTCTGGACGGCTAAACAATAGTTTCTCTTTGATCTATGCGATCTATTTGTGCTATGTCAATGTAAATTACATGCGAACAGATAAATTAACAATGTCATTAGCTAGTAATCTGCACACTTTGTGTTCCAATTGCAGTGGATTGACCATTTTATTGCACTAATTGGGCTCGTCCTAATTATTGCGAGTTAGAATATTACCTGACGTATTTGATGGACGTATAAGCTCTGAATGTAAATTACATAAAATGCTGTGAAATAACGTTGGCGTAGTTTATATCCGTAATTTTACGTCGACTTAACTAAAAGATATTTCATTTTGCTGGATTTGATGTCAGACTCTGTGAAATTCTGAAGGAATGTGACACATTTTGATATTTCTTTACGGTTGGTTGGTGCAATTAAATGTTTGAGTTTTATTGTTTGTTTGAGGTTTTTGCACTTCATACCATATTGTTTACGAATATAATTGTCTTTCTTTTATAATTTTCAGATGTCCTTTCAAATTTTTTACTATCTTTAACACAAAAAAAACGACAATTCTAACTGTTAATAAGTTAAATACAATGAACATATTATGTCTGATCAACACAACAATAACAACAAAAAAAAACAATTTATGCTGCAGCTAACAAAATATTTTTCCAGCGCCCGAACTACCATTTAAACTGCTGTAAAAACAACTTCACATTTCAACTACAAACAATTTATTTGCTGGCGATACTAGTCCAGTTTTAAAATCGCATAACACTCGCCGACGTCGCTTCATATTGAATTTCTGTTCAATCTGCCGCGGGCGAGAAATTATTGTGGGAAACCCGAAAAACGACGAAGTTTTAAGATATCTTCCAGCTACGCCTGATTGTTGTGGGGAATAGAACTTTTAAACAGATAAAAATCTGATAACTGTACACTGAAATTTATTTATGCTAATACTTATTGCATAGTAAATTTCAGTCAGTTTTTCAGATTCTAAATGTTTCTCCTTACTTCACCAAAGCATATCGTGACTGTGCTAGGAGCGTATCAGACACGAAAAGCGACAAAATAAGCTCTATTTTGCCCATTGAATAGATCTACCAGACCTTTATGGTGCGACTTCAATGTTAGGTTTATAAATTCAAGCTGCATAAATAATAGTATTTACCAAGCGTGGGTAGCAGTATCTCTCTTAATACCGAAGAACCCTTACAATCTACACAAGACTCATAAAATTGAAAATAGTTCTCTACACCCCACACATCGTAAACATCTCGACAACAACTCGGTTTCTTATAAATGTGATAGTAAATATAATATTAGAGCTCGTTGAGGGTGGTAACACGATTAGACGTTGCTGAAGCCTTAGAAAGGTGACAATTATTAGTGACAGTCTAGGAAACAGCGGTGGAAATCTGGATCTTTGACGATAAAACAGAAAACGAAATAGAACTGTCTTTACAACGATACTCTGAAAAGCTACTGTGGCGTGGCTGTTTTAATTAAACAAAGATTTTATGATGCAGGAAATACAAATAAAATAAATCTATGTTGGAACATACAGAAGCGCAGCTTGATGACAGATGGTGACTGTGAAATTTGAATGTCGAATTTGAAACAGTTTGTATGCGTTGATGTCATGTGGCGTCAAATGGCGCAAGAAATTTGTTCGTGATCTCAGTTCCATAGGCTAGTAATAGCAGTTCAATGGTTGGTACGCCTATTATTCTGGCATGTCGTGACTTCAGAGTAACAGTTAGATATCGTGATCGTAGTGGCTATAGAAGGTGAGGGTGCATATTGCGATGTTTCTTTTGCTTTTGAGCGGATTAGTAAATTCATATTGAGATGCCGTTTAATCCACACAGCAGATTAGCGTGGGACAATACATGAATAAAATAAACAGAAATACAATATAAATAGACAATACAAGCAATACGTGAGTGAGTTAAATAGAAATATTTTTAGTTTTTCCTCAGTTTTATCGCAATGCCAATTTGGCGACTCTACAAGTTGAGTGGGAATGGAACTGCCTGGATCTTGAACGGGTTAAAGCAAGATCGTAATAAGTCCCAAGATTTTTTTTTTTTTAATAATGAGCACGAATTTTAAAACTTTAAAGTCCACTTAAACATGTCTGGGTACACTTTCTTCAATGAATCGTTATTTTTTATTGATATTGATTGACAGACATAATGATAATATAAATTGCACTTGTAAAAAATTCAACAGGCTTGTTAATGGACGGTGGCCGAGTGGTATAGGCATACGCCCGGATAGCGTAAGACACGGGGTTCAATTCCTCGTCTGTCACAGGTTCACAGTTGCTTTTTACAAGTGCAATTTATATTATTCAGTTTGTATGGTGACAAAACACTATAAAAACAAAAATAAACTATAATGATAATAATTTATCCTATCGTGTAAATACTGGCTGGAAGGATTTGACTGAAAAACTGACAAAGCACTTTACCGCTGCAAAAGATGGTTGATAATTTTCCAAATTACTGTTTAGCAACCCTAAAGTCTTTAACGAAACATGCGAGTGTGTCAATATTGTTTTTGAATTGTGAACGTAACGAGGTAGAAATTGTTGGGCGCCATCTGTTAACGTTTCGTTTTGAATACGTACCTTGTATTATCTATGTGCGTCCTACACGTTGTGTGGCACGTAATGTATGAGAATATTAAAAATATAAATCGTTTTCAATTCGCATTAAAAATAGGTAACCATGTACCTTGTCAAAGGCATTGTCAAAAGCAACAAAATCTGCTTACAAGAGATTTCCAATAAATTGTTACTTTGACATGGTAGTTATGGTTAAGTTTTCAGTAATTTTATGATGCTTTAGAACGGGGTTGTGTTGTGTAACAAGTAATGCTCAATCAAATAAATTTCACTACATAATGTGTGTGTAGTTCAATAACACTATCAAACTTAAACCAACACAATCGTCATCTTAAAAAATCATTTTATAATTTGTATTAGTAAGTTTATCAATCATATTCAGTTGCCACATAACAATAGATACTTGTCCATTTCCACATATTAATTGAATGCCAAACATCACTTGGAATATTACGTGAGTGATTCTAAATTTCGAATCACTATGAATAGAGCTCCAGGCTACACATTTTTGTGAGAGTTCCAGGAGTCCAGGCTACACATTTTTGTTAAAAAAATTTCTTTATCACAAGTGCTAAAGATACCGCTGTTATTGTATAGACATTTACGCTGAAAATGCAATATTTGCGGTAAAATATAACCTACTACGTCTAGCCTAATAAATAGTCCTCAGTTCAGGATATAGTTTCGCTACTACTAATCAAATCCATCCAACAAAGTTTGGGTGGCAAGTTGAGGGCCTTTAGAACTAATCAGGAACTAATTGACTGAATAATATGCTGCCAGTTAGATCTACCTGGGGCTTCTAGGGCGTCTAGTGTTTATTACTGAAGCATTTTACAAAACAAAAACAATAATATTTAGGATGCAATATATTTAGAAGCAGAACATGAGAGCTTAATAAATATCTAAATTAAATATAAATAAATATATAGTAAAAACATATTTCATCAAACATTTTTCACCGATTTAGACCGATTTTGATTAAACGTACAATGTACTTTAAGTAAGAATATATCTGATTAAACTAAAATTATTATCTCCCTATGACTACCCTATGACAGGAATACATATAATATATGAAACGGGCCTTTAAACATTGTTCTTAAAAATTTCAAAAATGATGACACAACACGAGTAACTAAATCTCGACTAATGTAGGCACTTATAACTTAGCACCCTTCTAATCTGCCAAGTTGTTTTCGCCAAGCTTGCGCTTTTTCTGTACTTAGCCAGCGGAAAATCTGTATTTTTTCTTACAAAACATTTTAGCACAGACATTTGACGTCAAGATTGTCTTCATTTGCCTCTTTTAACCCTCGACATTCTTTCATTTTGTACGAGTACTAGTGCCTACTAATAGTAGAATATTTAAAAATGTTGAAAGTAAATGTCCATGACTGAATGGCTATTTATTTAAATTCTAATAAAATAGGTTCTCTGAGGTTATTTTCCGTGAATTCAATGTAGGTGTTTTTATTTAATTTGATGTGCCTACAATAATAATAATAAATAATGGCATCATAAAATTCATAGAATAGTTAAAGATTTTCTTACACATTTTAACCAAAAACAAATTCAAACTAAGACATGCATGAAATCATAAAAATCTACCTAATCTAAAACGAACGTTAGGTTAGGTTGGGTGGCAATTTCTGCTTAGCTCGTTTAAAAAAATGAAAAAAATGCCCCATAGCGTTAAGTCCACCTTTGGTACGCATCTTGTGCAATAACTTTTATAAAAAAGGCATGTACGATTTCATATGCTCGGGAAATATTTTATATCACTGTACATTTGAGGGTTAAAACTTGAAGACAAGTTTTCCACTGCGTGCTTTTTACTTATCGTTCGGATTCGAATTGAAGAGTTTGCTCACCTCTCGCGAACTCTGGCACTCCGCGCGTTCCGCCGCCTAGTTTCGGAGGCAAGTCCCTCTGAACTTTGCCACTTTTGTTACACACTGCTGCGGGGATTGGCAAATACATTGTTACTTAAGCCCTCACGGATGTGTTTATCAACATTCATATGTCATTCTTTATTTCCGCGACCGCTGGCCTATGGATCCCTGAGCGTTTAAAGTACTTGAGTTAAAAAAAACAGTTTATACTTTTTTAGGGAAGTTTGAAATAATTTTAAGATATGATTTGTTATTTAAAAATTATGAAATGTCTTTTTGATAAAGAAAGTAGGCACACGATTTATCTTCGTCTATGGTGTTCAATAAATTTGCCTTAAAAAGTTCGAAGACTGCCTATACATTAAATTTTGAACAATAGTAATGTAAATAATTTATATAGCAGTAATGATTTACGCAATGAAATTTTATTGCCGTTAGTCCACATAAGCATTTGCACGCGGCATGTGATACTCGCGGCACTATAGCAACGTTCCGCATATGCTTTGTCTCGCTCTAACACATGGCTTGATGTAATAGAGGCATTCTTTTCTCTAAATGACAACAGAAAACAATTGTAAGTAGCTACATAGCATGTTAGTAAGAGTTTGCTCATCTTTTGCGAACTCTGGTACTCCGCGCGTTCCGCTGCCTAGTTTCGGAGGCAAGTCCCTCGGAACTTTGCCACTTGTGTTACACACCGATGCGGGGGACGGCCAATAAATTCTATGTTGAAATCTTTTCAGCCGAAAAGTTTTGGGAGAATATTATGTGCTTGAAACAATTTGTACATTTAGTTCAAAAGTTTCTCTCGTTTATATAAAATACAGATATTTACAATAGCTGTCGTATCTTGCCCCGTAACTTTATTGCCAGTAGCTTTAAAAAAATATTAACGGGGAACAATTTGGATTAGTAGAGTTTCGTTCACGTTCCGGGACACTATTCCAGACACAATAGATGTTTTATTGTTTTCACGCCTGTAGGCGTTCACTGTCCCTGAACGTGTTAATTTATTGAAATTCTACTAACCAATGGACTAACGTGTTAACACGTTCCGAGACAGTGAACGCCTACAGGCGTGAAAACAATTAAACATCTATTGTGTCTGGAATAGTGTCCCGGAGCGTGTTAATTGATTCAAAGTTAGGTACTTATACATAAATGTCTGACGCATAGGTACGTCTGCTGCCTCTTTGGTGTAGTGGTTAGTTCGCTGGTGGCTACCCAAGAGGTCTTAGGTTGAAATCCCGGGTCGGGTTGAATTTTTTTTCTGGGTTTTTCTTTCTTGACTGCCGTGGTCGGATATGACCAGGAGGATGTTTGTGGTAGGTAGGTACTAAAAAGGTACGTACATTGTCGTGTCTATACATACCTACATGAAAAAAAAATGTATTCATTGCTATTAATTAAGTTTATTCGCCAGACCCGTGAGTCCGCGAGTAATGTAGACATCAAGTACACTTTTATGGGTTCGGGTCAGGTGTCGTGACGTCACACTCTAGACGGCAAATTAGCTTCAATATTCATGGCATTCATACTAATAGTTCCGATTTGAAAATTCTTCAATTTCTTTAGATTTAGAACATAAAATTACGTTGTTAACTTGAGGTTTGAGATTATGCAGCGGTAAATAAGTGGATTATGTGATTAGCGATCGCGCGATCACTGTTTTAGGATTTCAGTCTTCGTTATGTTTGGTATTTTAAATCTATTGTCGATTATTTTGAACCACTGCCTGCTTTAAAAGATTCAAATAGAACATAAAACTTTAGGTCAACAATAGTGTTAGAAAACATCCTTTGCTAATGTTTTAAAATCTAACTGTCGATGTCACAGAGAAAAAATAAATGTCTATCTATAACTTCATTTCGGAAAATGTGATTTTATTATAAATAGCGTACTCATTTAATAAAACACAATTTACGGATAATTTCGCGATAATTTATTTGATTTTTCATCCCGACGTTTCGAACACTTTACAGCGTTCGTGGTCACGGGGTAGACTACCCCGTTTTATTAAATAATTGTGTTTTATTAAATGTGTAATATTCGCGTAAACTTCTGAAATAAATAGCGTACTCGCTAAGTCAGCTAAAAATGGTAAGTATAGCGGTACTCACCACTCACCACTCACACTAATTAATATTATTATGTGAAAGTGTGTCTGTTTCTCTGGTACCTCTTTACACAGGAACCACTAAAACGATTAAGATACAATTTGGTAGAGAACAAGAAGTGTCAGTCCTAGGCAAGGAGGTAAAAAAGTTTTTTCTCCCAGAAATCATCCATTAAAATGGTGGCCCTAGGGGTGAGTTTTGAATGCAAAACCAAATACTCTTATTAGAAGCGGGCAGAGCCGTGGACTGCTAGTCATCATCATCATCATCATTATCAGCCGAAGGACGTCCACTGCTGAACATAGGCCTCCCCCATGGCTTTCCACAACGACCGGTTGTGAGCGGTCTGTATCCAGTGCAATCCTGCGATCTTTACAAGGTCGTCTGTCCATCTTGTCGGTGGACGTCCTACGCTGCGCCTTTGATAGAAGGATCTCCAATCTAGAACTGTTCTGCCCCAACGGCCATCAGTTCTTCGCGCTATGTGCCCTGCCCACTGCCACTTGAGCTTACTGATTCGCAGGGCTATGTCCGTTACCTTAGTTCTTCTACGTATCTCCTCGTTTCTGTTTCGATCTCGTAGAGAAACACCGAGCATAGCCCTCTCCATCGCTCGTTGTGTGATTTTGAGCTTCTTTAAGCCCATAGTTAGAGAACACGTTTCGGACTGCTAGTAAACAGATTAATTGAAGAACTCGCTACTGAAATGCTATTGACGGAAAATTCGGAAGAGTTGCGCGTATTGTGGACATCAGAGAACTTCGAAACAACAACCAAGGAGCAAAACAATACGCCTTTCCCTGGAATAAAACGACAAACAATTTGTTTATTATGTTGAGGTTCCTTTCTGTAACAAATTTTACTTTAATTAATTCCAATTAATTTTGTTATGTTATCGATGGATCTTACTTGTCTTGTTTTGTGCGTAAATAAAAATAATATGGGTAAAGTATATAAATATTACTATGCTGTAGTAATAATAAGCCGTGTTTAACATTGCGAACCAAATATTTTTACGTCCCGATTTATGGTAATAGGCGGCCCCTCTCAACGAGAGAAAATCTCAAGAAGAGATAGACAAGGTACGCAAGGATTATAGTGCCCAGATGTGTGCGCAAAACAGGGCACTTTCTGTTCCTTCAGTGTCATAATTTGAAGATGTCCGATGAGAGATCAGGCGCAGGACCAACGGCGATGCACGGGGGTGTCATCACCATCAACTTCCTCACTCCGAACTGTGTCTAAGTATTCTCAAGATCCAGAAAAAAAATCGGTTCGACCCAGGATTCGAACCTGGGACCTCTTGGGTAGATCAGCAAACTAAATGCTACACCAACGAGGCAGTCGAATACTCTACCGTCAAAAAAAAGCTTTCTTCAAAGATATTGTTTTTGAGAATACATGTCTTTCTGTGTGATTGAATGACAAATCCAATTTAGTAAATATCTTCGATTTCAGTAAACACATCTGGAGTTATTATGATTATTTCCCGCACACTTGTGGGAATTCAATCTGAAAACGGTTTCAGAGCATCGTCCCTCGAAAATACAAAATCCTTTAATCAAGTAGCGCTCAGTAATATTAGGAGGGTCAACAGAATAGCCGCTAGGGCCTCAGCGCCTCACGATACGAAGGCTGCATTCACATACAAGTATTACTGTATTATTCACAAGGAATAGTAATTGTCATTGACTGAGAAAAACATTGGTATGAAAAACTTATAAAATACCATTTTTCGCATGACGAACGATCGCCCACGATTTCGTTAGCTCGATTTGCATCGATGCTAATAAGAGAGCTCTATTGGCTGTTTTGAGTTGTACATGTGCAATTAAGAGCATGAAGCCTTTCCCATTAAATGGACTATTCAGAATTTATAATGCCTTCTGAAGCTGTGGCTTAAACAATAAGAAGTTTTTTTCATGATACAAAATATTCTGTACTCTAATAGTCTTTGGTATTGCCTTACCAAAATTATTACAGTATATAAATGTACCTATACTACTATATACTATTTACAACATTCATCTTCAAGAAAATTCTATTACGCATATGGTAGCCTGAGCTGTGGGGTTTTATTTTTGAATCACTCGCGTCAGTGTGGCGTGTTATTTTGTCTTTTTTAATGTTTGATTTTCGAATGAAAATTAATTGAATGAAATCCACGGCAGTGGATTAAATAAAGATAACTCAAGTATGTCACTACCCACGTCAAAGTTAAGCGTAATTTTCGTTGTCTTTTAATTGAAGTGAATTCACTTCACTCAGAATATTGACAAGAATGATTCAAAAATAGGGCTCCGAGCATTAAATCAAACAAGCAACTCAATAAAATCGGTTAAGTTTATCTCACAGACAAAACTTCATATTGGTTTCGAGTTTGATGTGAGCTCGTCTTAACAGCAGGCGCCTGGCAGAATTTTCTCATCTCAACTCCCACGGGTTTGCCGACGAATGCACTGCAAATAGATTATTTGCTATTGATTGAATTGTGCGCTATCCTCGAGGTAAACAGGATGCCCTGTTCCGCTGTGAGTGCGCCAGATTGAGATCTGCATGTATCGGTTATTGATAGAGACATACGGTTTATATTTGCTGTACAATTTACATGTGCAATAATTACATTGAACTACTATTACTAGCGTATGGAACTGACGTCACGAACAGATTTTGTGCTCCATTAATTGATGTCCCGGTCATCAACTCGTAGTACAAATCATAATTCGAAATTCAAATTTTCAAAAAAAAACGTCACAATCTTGTTGTTGTTTTTGTAACACATTTTTTACTTGGCATAGCTTCTCTTCACATAGTAGTAACAACGCACTGAATAAATACGAGTATGTCGATGTTGTTTGTCACCTGTTCCATCTCTACCTAAACTAAATCAGAACCAAGTATACCACCTACATATAATTTGGCTATAACCGATGGGGATTAAAAATGTTACTGCGTCAAGCGTAGTGTGGAACAGAAATAAATAATTATATTTTTTTACGAAATAATAAATAATGACCTAAGTACACAAATAACTAGAAATATGAACCTACATAACATTTATTTTTTTGTCCGTCATAGATGGGTAACATAAGACCTCGTAATCAAGAAATCTGTTGATCATCTTATGATTCATGATGCCAACGCCATCGTCGTCATCATCTTCATCATAATCGTCCACTGCTGAACATAGATCTCCCACGAGATACAAGATGCACTTTCTCTATAAAAGTTCCGTAATTTTATTCGAAGCCAGTTCGTTTACAGATAATTCTACAACAACAATTTTACAAACCCTGTTATTTAAAACTCCGTAGTCACTCGCTAATAGTTCTCTCCAGAATTTCCTTATTTCCCTCGACATGCCTGCTGCGAATGCAGCGGGACATATTATTTGCTATCGATTGAGCTCAAGCCTGCGAGGAAACAGGGACGCCCACAATGCCGCCATTCGCACCAGGCGTTACGTAAAAGAGGTTAAGATCTAGATTCACTTGATTTGTGTATTTTTTTCGAGTGCCATAATAATGTCAAGAGTCCCTATATTGAAAAAAGTTAGAACTTGCAACCTAACCTAACCAAAGCTTATAAATATTTTCTTTAACACTACTCAGTGGGCCTCATTCTAAATATAAAATGATTAAAACTAAAACAAAAGTTTGTAAATATTTTTTTTCCAATGAAATAAAAAAAAGGCAGACTAGACTACACATTTTTGAATCTGCACTGTAGTCTGTTTCTTTTCATCTTTTTAGAAGAGAAAGAGACGTTTTAGTGTTCATCATAATCATCAAATTTAAGAACCAGGCTCTTGACGGTGGAGTTTTTTCCATAAAAACTCCAAATTAAAAGGAAGATGGTGTGGCGGTTTCACTCTTACCTTGCCCCGCAGTTAAAAACTGGGGGTTTCCCGCCTCTTAATATCCAGTCATAAAGTCATAAAAGTCGTTTATTTTTGCATATAGACCCACTGGGGGCACTTATACACGTCCCAACATAGACCCTACCACAGCTTCAGGACAATTGTGGGCTAGTGCTGAGAAGAAGCTGCGCAAGAAACTCAGTTACTATTGTCAATTCTTTCATTCAGTCAAACCTTTCCTGATATACTATATCTTCAGCCTTCTGCGATTACTGATGATGCTGCTAACCAACACCAGGGGAATGCTTATTTAATGGCGGCGTTTACTCGCCATGGCACAGGATCGTCACTGAATATTGTAGCTTTAATAGAGAAGCCCATCCCACTACATTCTGGAATTCTACCGCTGTTTGGTCGGGGACTGCTTACTCAACATATTCGCAGCTAACCACTATATCTGGTGACCGTTCACTATCCGCCAGCGTGACCCCACTAGTGGCCTACAGAAAGGCATTGCAATTTTGCATTGCATTTTAAGGCAGATTATAGATATTAATCTGGCCCAGTATAATACAAAGCTATAGTTTTGGCAATAGATTGCTACCAGTTATTACAAGATATGATATTGATTTTTTTAACTACAATTAAAACTCAACTCAAACTCAAAATTAATTGAATACCACTAATACGTCATCTATGTTGAGTTATTGTAAAATCGATCGATTAACTCGTCAAGTATGTGTGAACGAGACACAATAGAAATTCCATTATTATGCGACTCCCGGGAGTCGTTTGATACCTGACTGATTACTTTAAAATAATTGGTAATACCTGTCTTATTTGTTTTTTAAAATGCTGTTTTTTTTATTTACCTGTATTTTTGTGTGTTCTAAAGCCTCACGGATCGATAGGACGCCGGCGGTCACGTAAACAAAAGAAAGACAAAATAATGTTGATAAAAACATCCGTGAGGGAAGATAACAAACTGTAACACAAACAGTTTATTTTAATTCCATGAGAAATTTTCATGAAATTAATATAAATGAAAAGAACCCGCATACCTACTGATTTATTGCAAGAAAATGCTATTAAGCCAGCTCATAACTTTTCATTACTTTCCTAGTAATATTTATAGGAAAACTCTTGTTACTTGTAAAACTCGGTCTTAAAAAGTTGTCTATTAAATTTTTATGTTATCCCGCTTGAATTTAATGCTCTATGATTTTTAGGGTTCCGTAGCCGAATGGCAAAAAACGGAACCCTTATAGTTTCGTCAAGTCTGTCTGTCTGTCTGTCTGTCCGTCCGTATGTCACAGCCACTTTATTCTGAAACTATAAGCATCACATAACTGAAACTTAGTAGGTAGGTGTATTTTGTTCACCGCTTTCCGATTCAGATACAAAAAGTAAGAAAAAATAATATTTAAGGGGGGGCTCCCATACATGAAACTAAAACCTAAAAATTTTTTTTTACTCAAACCTATGCGTGTGGGGTGTCTATGGATAGGTCTTTTAAAATGATGTTGAGGTTTCTAAAACCATCTATCTATACATATAATAAAATTGTAGAGGGCGAATTTCTGTAGAATAAAAGAAAATGCTTAAAACCGAGTCAGGGGGATATAAGAAGTGCAATAGCACTAATCTAGTTTTTTTTCGAATTTCTTATTTCTCTGTTTGTCTGTCTGTTTGCTCGGGATAAACTCCGAAGCGACTGGACCAATTTAAATGAAATTTTGAACAGTGGTAGCTTAAACCATCGAGCAACATTTATAGGATACTTACATTGCCTGTAAATAAAAGTGCGATGCGATGTAAAAAAATATTAAAAACAAACTTCAGTAGAACGAAACGCGCCAAGTGTCACTTTTTCAACCTTATACAAGCCTTATACCATTGTACACAGATACTGACAGATACAAATAACTGATGTCTAAAGTCATTGTCAAACAAATGTCAAGTCATTCAATCTATCAAAATAAAACAAAGTGAAACAAAGTATTGATTATATATTATTCATCTGTGATTGAAAGCATGGAAATTATGGAAAATTGCCTGTGTAAATAATAGGAGGAGCAACAACGCCACATGTGAAGGATTAAGCCACAAGTGATATTAGACACTGATGTGTTGCAATGGTCTCTCCAATACCACCTGTTGTTGCTGACCATCACCTGTATAATGTAACACCAAAGTTTTACTAACGGTATGTAGATATTACTCACTCACTTTTACAATTTTACCCACCAGTATGTTACCTACTGCTTTTCCTATTCATCTAAACTCTAATCATCCAAAAATTCAACTGGTAGGATTGCAGAATAATTAATGAGAAGTGAAGCTCTTCTTCCAGAGAAAGAATTGAAGAGTTTCTTCCAGTTGAATTTGGAAAATCTACTCTCATACAGTTCATATTCAGATAATTCAGAAATTGAGGCAGACAATAAACAATATTTCTTATCCAGATCATAACCTTAGCCTCACAGTCTTTAGAAATGCCACCAATACAAAAACTTTGTTTCAGAGAGCAAGAGGCAGCAATGATAACCAAAACATTGTCAACATGTAAGGAAGGTTGTTGCATACCCCGTGCCAAACCCGCTACAATTGAACAAGAAGATTAACCAATTTTTACCACCTTCCAAGTGTCACACACATCACATACCTCTCCAAGATGCAGGGGAGTACAGACAGAAATGTGACTGTGGCATCTTCTAAATCAGTGAATCAACAATTAGTATAGGCATGCAGATTAAAGAATATAAAAAGCTGATTTATTTATGTAACAAAGAACCACTTCATAATTATGTTTAGACCAACCTAAGCAACATCTCATACTGCAAGATCTCAAGACACAATAAGCTTTTTCTGGGTGGTTAGGAACGTCAATAGATATTAATGAGCGATGGTAGTTTCTTGGTCTACCTGTGACCACGGATGCTGATAATAATTAGAAACGTCAGGCCCTCTATTTCAGTTTAAATAAATGTGTGGGAAATGAATCTGTAATGTGTTTTAATTCAATGGGTAGTGTTTCCTCCATATTGGTTTGTATAAATTAAATGAAATTTTGGTACTTTACTTTATGGTACTTGCCAAAATATAACAAAATATATATTTAGATCCATTTTTTCCACACAACAAAGTAAAATGTTAGTAACGTAGTAGTTTTTTTCTGTGGCAAAGTACTTAGTAGTTAAAAAGTAAAGTAACCATATAATCCTATCAGACAAAGGAACTCTTAATCAAAATACAAATTGTGAACGTCCAAATAATCGGTATGGTCATAATAATTGATCACCTTTGATACTACTTGCTTCTTATTGTTGTAATAATAAATATACTGATTTTGTTTCAAAATAAGTTTAATAAAGCTTACTAAGCATTCTATATCGCCCTTTAGTTTTAGTTAAGTAATACAGGGTGACTTGAAGATGGGTGCAAAGCTTGGAGGCGGAAGTAGTATAGTTGAGCCATGGTTGTCTTAGACGAAGTCTCACTATTTTTCTTAATTACTTATTATGTTTTTTATATAAAACCTAAACTTTTACAATTCATTGCTAACAATGGTCAATTTTAATGATAACTGAGTACTAAAATTTACTTTAATTAACTTATATAAATACTTTATATCTTGCGTACTTATAAGTACTTATACTTAAGTATCTTATTTGTAAAATCATAAGCCTAAATAATTAAAAATTCTACCCAAAGTCACTATTCCACGCGGACGAAGTCGCGGGCACAGCTAGTTTTTTCTAAAAGTGTAAGGTTTGAGATATAGACGCTTCCAAAGTAGTAAAATAGGCGTCCCCTCCATCTAACTTTTGAACTAAGAAAGTGAAAATTTTGAAAAAAATATATGATGTAGATCTCAACAAAAACTTGCAACGAAAATTGGTTTGAAGGAGATCGAACCCGTAGTTTTTGAGATATTGCACATTTTTATCAACCGCAAATATAACTTTGTCTTTCATACAAACACTATGAAAATAAAGTTATTTTTGCTGTCGCAATATATTATGATGTTTTCGTTAAGTGAAAGTAAGTGGACCCTGAATTCAGTTAAGGGTGGCACGGAACCCTCAGTGCGCGGGTCCGTCACGGTACCGGTACCGTAACCGGTTTTTTAAATTTTACCGTTATTAAATTGTTGGATTGTTAAATGTTTTAACTGTCTTTGTAGCCCCACAGGCCTTAATTAAGCATAGCCCTTATTTGTATCAAGTACCTTTTTTGGCAAGGCAAGTGATACCTTATCTAGCGATAATATCTGAAAACCAACCTTTTTTTAATTTAGTATGGGTTTGCTCTTAACCAAGTCAAGTGTGAATAAGACGGAGTCAAAGATGGAGCGAGCTCGCCCAGAAGAAGCCTGTTCACTCTAACTTTGAATAGATTAGGATTGAATCAACCCATTTTAACGTGCCTTTTAAATCATGAAGAACGTGACGAACGTCACCTATTTGGTCGGAATGGTCACCCATCCGATCACGACTGCGCTATGGGTTGCTTAACTTCAGTGATCACTACCAAACCGCTGCCGCTACTGCGCCACAAGCACCTAAAGTAAGTGGAACAAAAATAGTCTAGTAATGCACTGGCTCCAGAATGTTCCACTGTGCACAATCTCTTTGTGAATCTTACAATGGGCCGCAGATCGCCCCATTGTCTTGCACTTTATCGGATTGCAGCTCGATTGTCGTCAAGTGCCGCGAATAAAATGCGTTTCCAATTCGCACTTTGAGACTATTGCTCAGTATATAAATAACGCCTCTACTCTTAAAGGCGAAGTACTTTTTTCGTTTCAATCCTAAATATAGATGGGCGCCTACCCGGATATAAACCCAGCCACTGGATAAATATCCAATCCACGCTATTTTAACCCACCCGATTCCAATTGATACCGGGTATAAATTAAAGCCTGTTTATAAAAATTAAATGAAATATTTTTATTGAAGTTTGTCACTTTTATGGTGCAATTCAATTTATTTTCAAGTAGTTTATAATACTGAACTATAAAAATGGTATATTTTTATTTAAATCCAGTAAAAACTGTCATTTAGTTGCAAATACAGTGCGTACCTGCATTTTGGCAATCCCAAAGGGCAAGAATGAGACTGTGTAAGGTTAAACAGTTTTACAGGACAAAACTTTATTCAGTGCAGTACATTATGCATATTTGTATATCTAAGAATTAAGTACGAACTAATTTTATAAATATATACATATAATGTGGTTGAAATTTCAGAAAGCTTATTGACAACATTTACTGCAATAATACAGCCTAACGTATCGATAATAATAACACAGAATAATCGATGTGTAAAACATAAAGCGTTTTACGAAAGGTCACGGCAACTAGTTATTCTGAAAATACTACGAGAGTATTCAACACATTAAAAAGAAAATGAAGTGCTCAGTAAATTCATTACTTGTCAGCTCTACGATCACACAATGGCCATAGTCAATCATACAAGCGATAAGTATGCAAACAAAAACAATACCTTTACAACCCTTCCCTTTATCTTTTTATCTACCTGTGGTTACTAATCCGTGGATTGCCACGTGCGCAGTTCTATCGCCGTTGGCTATAACTTGCCAGTTTTGAATGTAATGTCACTGCGCGTAGTGTCTTTGTTATAATTACAACTCCACGACCGACGACGGATTTAAGGTAGTTATGTCAAACATTGAGTTACAAATCTTACAAAAATCGTGTAGAGTGCATTTATTGTTATGAAATACTCATAATTCAAGAATGCTTTAGCAATTAAGGAATGATATGTCAAAGTGTAAAACGTGCTCAAAATATATCAAACTTAAATATTGATGCAAAACAAAAAAAAATACGAGTGCTGTCACCGCTACCAAGTACCCCGTCATCAAGTAAAATATTGCAAAGTTGAAATAACTCCTTTTGTCTCTGTCCTTTTGTAAGTTATACTCATAAAAAAAAAACGGTTGGTCATACTACTCAACATTATCCGATTATGTTGAAACGAATAATATAATTTATGATTTTAAGTGAATATAATGACTGACTGTCTAGCATAAACGATGTTTCTAATCATATTGTAGGTCTGGGTGTTCATACACAGCCGACTGATACTTAAAACAATGAGTATTCAACGTAAATTTAATAAATACCCAGCGTTCTTAATAAACACCTAGGTAAATTAGGTAAAAATCAATTTTTACCTACCGGGTGGGAATAAATTGGATAAATATCCACTGGATTTTTACCCACCCGCCCATCTATAATCCTAAACATTCTAACTTCTTCTTGGATTTTTAGATCCCTGGGGGCGTATTGCGATCCAACTTAACACGTTCAATTCCGAGGCAGTTCAATTCCCACCCAGTGTAAACGAATATTATCGATATAATAATATTATAATAATACTACAATGGTATGAATATTAATATTTATATTGTTATATTATAGTAATATTATTATTATATTATTATTATCAATATAATGCGAAATTGCAAAAAGAATTGCTAATTTGACAGTAAATCAGAGCGTTTTAACTGTCAAAACTGCACCGCAATACGCACCGGTGTCCTTAATTTATCCGTCATTCATCCGCAAACCCATGCATCGTTTTTATACAACCGGTCACTTTTCGGTCTTGATAAAATGGGCAAAATTACACAATTCGAATTACTTATACGATCGATGATCATTTGTATTCATTGTCCATCTATGAACAACTTTACACAATGGCACTTCAGAAGTGCGATGGTGGTATTATTATTCTTTTGTAATTAATTACATTTTGATACTTTCAGGACCAATTTGTAAATTTTTATCATTCCACTAGTAGTGAAAATTATTATAGAAATGCTTCGTTTCGCTTGTGTTTTCTTATTTGTGGATCGAACCTGACGCCGTTGCCTCCGGTCGAAAGTCTTGATCTACTAGGCCACTGAAGCCTGATTTCATTATTGTAATGTTGTGTGAAAGTTGATGTAAAATTTTTGTAGGTAAGTACTCGTAAATCAGACCACCAATACATACAACTTTAACTATGCAGCGTTAACTTAGCTACTGTACTGCACTGTTATATATTATATTTACTATTGTAGGCATGAGCCGATATGTGATTTCTTTCTATTGTTGTTCAAGCTACTTTTGGTTGCTTATTTTTAACACAAAAGATGGTTTTCATTACCCTTAGCACGAAAAACCATCGAATGCGTAAACGTATCGAGAAATGTCTAAATCCATATTTAAAAAAAAACGTTTAACTTTATCGTTTAACTTGTTTATGAAAGTGCCATATTTACGTTAGTATAACGTCATCTGCGGTAAGGCTTTCGAGTTTACTGCACAACACGGGAGTGCATCGTGCTGCCGACTGGACGTAATCTCGCTACGATTACGTGACGAATACGTCCAACAATGTACGTGATTGGAGTACTACTAATCTGTTGTTCGAATTTCGAGGTAGATTTAAAATAACGGCCGTCATGTGGCCGTTTGCTGGCCAGTATTCGTGCTGCGGTCCTATGAAAACATATTGGTATTGAGTATACCAATACGGTGTGTATTGTGTATGTGTTTGTCATAGTAAAACACAAAAACGATTCAGTTTTCCGTTAATTTTGTATTAATAAAATGAATAAATATGAATTCTTCAAATCAAAATTGCGTGAAACGGAATTTAATGTATATCTATACCAATAAAATGCTTTGTCCTGAACGACTGACTGACTGACTGACTGATGGATCAACGTACAGCCTAAACCGCTAATTGTAGAGACCTGAAACTGGGAGGGTGTGTTCTTTGTATGACGAAGGGATCCGATAAGAAAGGATTTTCAGAAATTCCACCCCTAAGGGGGTCAAAAAGGGGTGCAAAGTTTGTATGGGACAACCAGATCCCTTGGTCCAATCTACTTCAAATTTTGCATACACATTCTTGAACAAAATTGACGGAAGACTTATTTTGTATTTTATTGAAATTCATCTCATAAGGGGGTTAAAAAGGGGTGCAAAGTTATTATGGGGGTAATTTGCTTTGAATTTGATATAAATACTCTTTAGTGCTTACGAAATAAATATTTTATATTTCATTTTTGACAGTCATTTGACATATCTGAGACAGAATATTTGACACGTGTTTGTTATTGATGTTGCTCTCGAGAAGAGATTTTATTCCTTAGAAATAATAAATAATATGTTTTTGTGTTTAAACAGCGTAGGTATCAATCGGTCTGTGTCCAGTGTAGATTGCAGATCGTATGTTCATATTTTCGGTGGACATTCTACGCTGCTCCTGTGGTCGAAAGGTGTCCAAACTGGAACTTTTCTGCAAACTTTTCGTGGAGGACCTATGTTTAGCAGTGGACGGCTCTTGGATGTTGATGATGATGGTGGCGTAGATCTTTACATAGAATTGTCACTTTTAATTTACGATTTGAATTCAAGAAAGTTGAGTATCGCTATAAGCATTAACAAAGCTCAAGTTCAAACTCTTAAAAGGAAGCGGGAGAAGACTTGAGGGAATTCGCTAATCCCACAGCCTGTATGTGGCATGATGCTGTGTAAGCGCAGAGAGTAGCCTGGTCTTATTAGTACCCAAAAGAAATATACGATTAACGATAGGGCGTAGGAAGTATTTCTATTTCGTTGTAAAATAAAAAGATAATATCCCCGTGTAAGTTTGACCATTAAAGACCGGGCTGCGTGTTGAGTGTACATAAAATATAATAAATAAGTAAATAAATATGCGCCAGACAACACACCAATGGTCTGGTTTCGTGGTAAGGAATTATCTTCCTTGTGTTACGAAGTAGGTACCAAACAACGACTATGACGGGGGCGTCTCCCATAAATACTTAAATAATAAAACATCCATGACTTAGGTACAAATGTTCGTGCTCATCACACAAACATTTGCCCCTTGCGGGATTCGAACCCTCGACGGCCGGCGTAATAGTCAGGAGCGTTAACCAATACACCAAACGCGTCGTCGAATATAACATTTATCTGTACGCATTTGTATGTATATATTTTAAAACTGGATGTTTTAGTTTTTTTGTTTAAAGGCGCTAATCACAGGAACTATTGGTAAGGGTATAGAATATGATAGATAGCTAATTTATCAGGGAAGGCTATAGAAGTAGTTTAATGCGTATAGGTATAGGGTTATAATTTTTCGCTACGATCTATGGGAACGGAGTTAAACTAAAACGCGCGTACGAAGTCGCGGGCGGGCCGCTAGTGTTTGATAATTACGTAAAACAGTCGTTGTACTTTGAACGTATATCGAAGCCAGTTGTAGCTATTGTCGATTTGGCTAGTTTTAAGCTATAGTAAGATGTTGACGTAGTCTTAGCATGGTTCAACACCGAAAGTGTTTGGTTACAAAGCGATTTGGGCTATCTTGACGTCCGAGCTATATTTACACAGGACCAAGGAGCGCTTATCGAAGTTTCGCGTCCAAGTATTAAGGACTTAAGTTTGTTTATGTAAATTAACCCTTGAGGCCCAGTTATGCTATCCTAGTTTACTTTAACCCGAGGATAAATTAATGTGTGAACATCAAAGAAACTGACTGAAACCGAATAATGATTTCATCAAGAGCCAGCTATCCTTAGGCCTAGTGGGTTGCACCAGAATTATAGTGATATTAGTGGTCCCCCGGAACTGTGTCCAGGCGTTTTGAGTCCGCTCCCATCGCAGCGTGATGTGTTATAAAAACATAACTAAAGCCTATAAATAAGCTATTTAAATCGGTCCAGTAGTTCCTGAGATTAGCGCGTTCAAACAAACAAACAAACAGACTCTTCAGCTATAAAGTAAGAATATAAGGTCACCTCGTTTTAAGTGATAATATTTAAAGGGCCGATTCAGCACAATAAATTAATCATTTTTTGTTGATAACATTTTGGGTTTTTATCCGCTAGTTTTTGAGAAAATTGGAGACTAAGGTAATATTTTTTTTTCAGATTTAATTTTTTAATTAATTTAGGCTAAGATTAGAGAAAAATAAGGTTTGGGCATTGAATTGAGAAAGGCGAAGCCGATGACGTAGATAACTTTTTGAATTGTCAGGGTGCTGTTTTAAAAAATAATTTGCCTATGTTAATCAGTCAGGTATCAAACGAATGCCGGGAGCGGGAGTCGCATAATAATGGAATTTCTATTGTGTCTCGTTCACACATACTTGACGAGTTAAAGAAAATAATAAAAAATTAAAATCTCGATTTTTCAAAAAATTATGATAGTGTCATTGAACTACTATTACTACGTATGGAAATGACATCCCGAAGGAACCTCGTGCGCGATGAGTTGATGGTCACAGACCATCAACGCATGTGCGGCATCACAGTCGCTCACACCCGCTCGTAGCGTTAACTAATGTGACATTGGTCAATTAATTTGACAAAAATGCCGTCTTGCGTTTTAAAAACATGCAAAAATCAAACCAACAGGAATCAAAAAGATACTGGCATTACTTACCATCGTTAAGAAATTATAATGTTAACTTAAACCAACATAAAGAATGTTCCAAAATGTTATAAATTTTTGCACGAAAATGCCGCCATTTTATATGAAAATCAAAGATTATTAAAAGTGACACGCACAGAATGGAAAAGTAGGTAGGTAATAAATAGGGTTAGACAATGCGATGTTGTGATATTTCTTTTAAGGTGTTTTACATTAATAGTTGTATTTTCCTCGAATTATTTCGTATGAAAAATTAAAATGAAAAAAAAATACGATCAAAAAAATAATAAATATCATTCGAGTTTTTGACCTACAGATTTTTATTTATTAAACTTTTATTTTTTAAGCGCTTTTAAATAAATATTGATCAAAGTAAGTAACTATTAGAACATTTTGATAAAATAATATCCATTAAATACAATTAAGTTAAGTAGGCACAAAGTCTGTGTCACTTCTGCGGTTTCATAGTCAAAATTCAAAATTTATGGAATACATCAGTCTGTTGACAGTTCACGTCCAAAAAATGCGCACATTTTTTCCTTGGCATAGCGTCTCTATACGTAGTAGTAACAGCTCACTGGATAGTGTCCTGTTTCTATGATGTATACAAAGCCATTTTTAAAATATTATTACTTAAAATGATTTGACCTTATACATACTGTGAAAGGTAACACCTATGTACATTATGGAGCAATAAAGTATTGAGTATTGAGTATTGAAAGCAGAATATTCTACTGCCTCAAAATGTTGTTAGTTGTAGGCGGCACAACCAGCGAAATGAGGATGTCCCTTCTAATAGACTAATAAACCCTTGTAAGATGGTCGGGCCGAGTCTAATGAAAATGCCTATGTCTATTCGCGGTAGTGTAATAGCCGGCTATTATATTGTATATTATAGTCTAGTGGTAAGAATACAGTTATCGAACCCAAGGACCTTTCACTACAATGGTCCTTATATCAAAGATATTAAGGCATTAAGTCCGGCCAATGAACATATTTACTATCTCCAGCGAAATAAAGTAAACACTTATTTCTTTCGGACATGCTATATTTTTTTAAGAGTTAATCTTCATAAATATTTGAAGATTTTAAATAAACAATATTTACTAAAGAAAAACAACTTAATTATCCCATCTTTTCGCAGGAAATGTTGATGAAAAAAAAAAAACGGTAATAAAAATATATTTTCCTGTTTTGGATCGTTAGGTCAACGCAGGATTAATATAACGGGTAGAGGAAATAGGTACCTGATACCTGATAAAACGGATTGCCTGCCCGATTAATCATAAATCAGTTTTGTCGAAATATTTTTAAGGCCCGCCATATACGGACAGCTCGAGCAGTTAGCCAGTGATCAACATACACTCTTCTTCTCTAATTCTTGCATTCATAGTCAACAGCTTTAAGCTGTTATTGATCAAAGGCCCGCATCTTGCTGCTATCCTCCCGAAACAGTCACAACTGCTCGAGCGGTTCCGTGTATGTGTGTACGTATAATCTGTAGTTCACTATCCAGTCGCAGAGAGCAGTCCTTCCTGACTGCTTGAAGCTGTCCGTGTATGGCAAGCCTAACCGTTCAGAAATAGAAACTTCACGCCTACCAAGTAGACCCTTTGAAGATTGTATCTGGCAATGATTGGAAAACTTCGGAGCAATATCTCCGAGATAGCGAATAACTTGTTTACATTATCCAACATTATTTATCACTTTCAGTTCATCCAAAGATAAGTCTTTGCGAAATTACAATATTGCTTTAAAAACAATTGGGTCTCTTCTACAATTTTAAAGCAAATTAGAAGTTACCTATTTAAACAACAACACTTGATTGCTATAAATAGAGATAATGAAGAGTTTTACTATTATTATTTCGATATTTTACTGAACTATGCCACAGATAATAAATACATGCATACACATCTGATAAGACACGTTATGGATATCACTGAATTATGCGCTATACTTACTTTTTATCATTTCTTTGTTACAGGTAATACATTGTTACACTTTACGCGCCGCTTCAATCGCAATTCGCAACCTACGTCATTGATATATTCTTCATTATAAAGGTAAGTTTCTATAGTATGCTATAACGTCATTACAAGGCCAACATTCAACAGTCTTTTCCGTCTTTCTCTTTCGTGAGATTATACATATTATATATATATTAGTTTTATTTGTAAAAGCATCTTAGCATAAACCCTATAAACATCTGTTTTGTGGGATTGAAAAAAAAAGACTTAAATATACTGAATGCTATAACATGCATTGCAATATGGGCAGATTTTGTGGTCATCAATCAAGCCTCTTAGTTGAATCTAGTTATATGTTTCCATCCTTTTAATACTACAAAAACATATTTAATGTTATTTGAAAGATTCTCTTTTTGAAGACTTGACCACATGGAATGCTAACCGAATATAGAACTCGCGTTTTTCCGAATCACTCGCGTCAATACTTCGACGTGATTTTCTTTCGAAAATCAATTTTACAGTCAACGCAAATCACAGGTCATAGTGACGTGACCACAGGTCATGATCATAGGTCACACTGACGCGAGTGATTCAAAAATAGAGCTTCATATTTTGTTAGAATTCCATGTGGCCAAGTCAAGTCTCTGGGCCAAATCTATAATGTTTACATCCTTTTTATACTACAAAAGCACATTGAGTGTTATTTGCCAGCTTTTTTGCCCTCTGCAATGGCGTAAACCTCTCCTCGTGTTTGAAGCCCCCTCGAAGCATTCGAAGGCTCTCTGTGCGAGTATCGCTTAGTCTTTGTGTTCATTTGTACACATAAGAGCGAAACCACACTGGCGATGCCGTTGCGTTGCGTCGGTCCAACGCAATGATTTCAACGCAGAGGGTGCCACATTGGCGGTGCAATATCGCAACGTGACACGCGTACAACTCGTCCGTCGTCGCAGTAAAAAATCACGCCAGATAGCCAGAAAGATGCTGGTTCGAGTCCCGCCCGTGCGCAATTTTTGGTTTCTTATTTCATCTTTTAAGAATAAAATATGACACTGTGAGTGTTAAAAAAAATTAAAAAATATTCTAAACCATATCCTCAGTTTGTCTATCGATAGTTGACCTCATAAATCATCTATATAATCACGATAGTTTAGTTTGGTACAATACTAAAGACACACAACAATACTATCGATGGTATCGAGGTTTAATATACAAATAATATATCTGACTATTGTTACCACTGAATAGATAAATAAGGTTAGAAATGCCCCGGTCAGTGCAGCAGAGGTGAGCTAGTTGTGAGCATATGCATGCTCAGTACTTCAGTCATGTGACAAGAGCGTTGCAGTAATATTCTGCAAGAACAGCGATTTTGTTGCACCAAGTATTTAAAAAAATACTCATTGATGACTGTGCACGCACATTAAAGTGTAATCAATAATCCCGTAGAAAGATTTGACGTTTACAGTGTTACTACTTTTTGACGAAAAATAAATAGTGGTGTGACTAGAAGAACGAACTCCATCAATGTCATTCATTCACTCAAAAATTCTTATAACGTCTCGAATTATATAACATTCTTATTTTATTTACTCTATCTTTTGCTGGTTTCATTATCGTTAAGTAGGTATAAAAATATTAGCATTGTTGGAAGAAAACGAAGCCAAATGAAAAACATACGCATCTAAATTTCCGCGTAGGTAGCTGAAACTGGGTACAATTTCAAACCGGTTTCGGTTATTATTGCCCCTAAAAGTTAAGGTTTCTGTTACACCTAAATAGTCTTCGTAGCCGATTTCGACTACAGTGACGAGTCACAACGACTAACCGACTGCGCGGGACATATAATAGTGCGTGCACGTGTCAAAGGGCAAGCAAACACAGTTGCACTCTCTATTCCTTTCACTCTCTTATAATTTCTGAACAGAAAAATCCAGGTACATATTTATGGCCCGACCCGGGAATCGAACACGGAACCTCTGGCACTGCCGTAGCTTTTAAAAGCGACCCTTTAACCGATGCAGTTACATCTACACTGCTCAACAAAGTCTAGGGAACAAGCCAACTATATGACTTTATTTGTAAAATCTTCTTTAAAAAAGTACTGATCTCTTTGAGGTAAATAGGTAGGCTGAATGTTTATCAAACGTTGTTCGAATTTAAAAAAAAAAAAATTAGAAACAAAAGAATTTTCGTAAAAGGCGGGAATCTTTCACTTTGATTGCTGTGTAGTGATACTGTATGAGAATTTTAAAGATAAAAATTTGTTTTATTGTTTTATGATTTTATTGAAAAACAAAATTAACTGTTGTTATTCGTAACTTTTGCGACTACGGCCATTATGTCACGACGTCATTTAACGCGGGAAGAAATGATTCGAGCTGTAGGAATGTTGGAAGCTGGGCTACCCCAAAGCGAAGTTGCAGCTGCTCTGAATTCTCACGCGAGCGTTATCTGCAGACTGTGGGCACGTTACAGACTTACTGGCGATGTAGCCGAAAGGCACAGAGGCAGGTATAGGGTTACTACGGAAAGGCAAGACCGTTTTTTGCAAAATGTCGCAAGGAGGCAACCCACCATTACGGCTCGTCAGTTGGTAGAAGACCTCCAGTCGCAGCACCAGGTTGCTATCAGTGACCAGACTGCTCGGAGGAGACTCCATGAAGCTAATCTTCGTGCTCGCAGACCACTAAGAGTGCCCGCGCTGCGTCATGGAAATCGAGGACGTCGATTATTGTGGGCACGTGAACATTTGCAGTGGACCGTAGATCAGTGGGCACATGTACTGTTCTCCGATGAATCTCGCTTCGGATTTCATCCAGATTCAAGAAGAGTGCGTGTTTGGCGGATTCCTGGTCGGCAGAGTCGGCTTCAAAACCCACAGGAGGTGCATCCCTACCAAGGTGGTACAATCATGGTGTGGGCTGGAATCCGCCTGGGTGGACGGACGGATCTCGTTTTGATCAGGGGAAATTTAAATGCAGAGCGATACTGCGAACAGGTAGTCCAATCCGTGGTTATCCCGCACCGACAAAATCTGGGCGCAGATTTTATTTTTATGCAAGATAATGCACGACCACATACTGCGAGTCAGGTGATGGATGTGTTCCGCGAGTACAACATCGAAGTGCTGGAGTGGCCTGCTCAGTCCGCGGACCTCAATCCCATTGAACACGCGTGGGATTTACTAAAGAGAAGGGCTTTTAGAAATCTCCCTCAAAATTTGAACACAGCAGATGAACTTTTTTCACATCTCTCCAGAGAATGGAGTCTTCTTCCACAAGAGACAATCGATAGTCTCATAATCAGTATGCCACGACGATGTCAAGCTGTTGTTAATGCCTTAGGGGGTCCAACTGATTATTAAAAAAGTCCCCGCATATTTGTTCTTAACTGTAATGTTTTAATTTTTAAGAAATTTTATTAAATTAAATTTCTTTGTATAGTTCTGTAATACACTTTCTTTGTTTTTCATTAAAATTACCCCGTAATTCAAAAACTGAATCCTTTATTTATATACGCAACTAATTAAGCATTAAATTGCGCATCGATTGGTATATAAACTTTAAAACAAAAATATATAAAAATAAAAATATTCCCTAAAAACCTCCCGTTCCCTAGACTTTGTTGAGCAGTGTATATTAACTGGTCAATCCATTAATCCGATATTCACTATTTTTTTCGGTTTTCATTCATTTTTAACTATTCCTATCTTTGATTCCGACTCCCTAATCCCGTGCATCTCGTCTCTGATGGAATTCGCATACATAAGTACTATTTTATAATATACTATGTTCGTTCGTACAAACTTTGTTTGAGTGAACTGAATGAACGAAATAAAGCAAATGAACGTTACACGTCACTAGTAAGATAAATGTGGCAACATTATTTTAGAAAGTGACATTAGCATCTGTCAAATCTTTCTACGGGATTATTGATTACACTTTACTAACAAAATTGCTACCTTAGCACGCAATGTATTGCATCCAATATGCTTGGTTCGCTTGCGTACACAACGATAGGGATGTAGCTCACGGCATAGTAAGAATATCGATAAATACCTCAGTAATTTCCCTACTGATGTTTTAGGAGATCATTAAAACATGATTAATTAGTTAAAATAAATATTTTTTGGTATTTATTTATAACAAACTAACGAACTTCCGCGACTTCGTTCGCGCGTCTAAGTTTTACCGTTTCCATAAATCGTAGATTTTTTTATAAGCCCATACGCATTACTACTTCTATAGTCTTCCCCTATAAATATGCTATCTAAAAATGTATCTGACATATTTTATAACCAGACGAATAGTTTCTGATATAAGCGCGTTCAAACAAACAAACTAAAACATCCAGCTTTTTAATTAGTATAATTATATATTATAGATAAATGTTATATGTATTTTACGTCCTTTGACACAACACGTAGACCTGACTTAAAACGGGTCTGATTCTTTTCTTATTTTTTATGTTGCATGTCTTAGTTTTAATTTTTCTTGTTTGCTATTAATAAAATAAAGTTTTTCAAACTTATACGGGGATATTGTCTTTTTATTAAACAACAATAACTGCCTCGGTGGCGCAGCGGTGAGAGGGTCGCATTTTAAAGCGACGGCTGCGCCGGAGGTCCCAGGTTCAATTCCCGGGTTGGGCCAAAAATATGTACCGGAGTTTTTCTGTTCAGAAATTCTCAGGGTAGCCCGGAGTTTGGAAGTTGGCGGTGTTTCACCCCCGTGCCTCGGAAAGCACGTAAAGCCGTTGGTCCTGCGCCTGATCTCTCTCCGGTCGTGTCAGATTGCTGTCCCATCGGGCTATGAGAGTGAAAGGAATAGAGAGTGCACCTGTGTTTGCGAACACACTTGTGCACTATAATATGTCCCGCGCAGTCGGTTAGTCGTTGTGACTGGCCACCGTAGTCGAAATCGGCTAGGGGGACTATTATTATTATTAAACAACAATATGGAAATACTTTCTACGCCTATTGTCAATTATATGTAATTCTTTCGGATGCTAGAAAGAGTAGGCTATTGCTATTGTGCCATGTAGATATCTACCCTATCATAGTCAACAGCACCTAAAGGCCGTTCCCACGAAAAGTTTGCAGAAAAGTTTCACATTGAACACCCTTCGACAACATCAGAGCGTGGATGTCAACCGGAAATATGATCTTCTGAAGATTGCAGGATTGCATTGGACACAGAAGACCGCTTGCGACCGGTCGCTGTGGAAAACTGTGGGGTCTATATAGGTAACTATTCTGTTGAAACAAAAAATATATTAATAAGCTCTCTTCTTGAGAGCAACATCAATCACAAACATGTGTCAAAACATTGCGTTTTCAGACATGTCAAATTATTGGCAAAAATAAAATAAAAAATATGTTACTATTAATTTATTTTAATCAAATTATTAATGTTAAGCAATACGTAAAATTATTAATTTTCTCTATTTCAAATACTCTACATTTTTTTTCTTATTGTTTTCTATCGGAAGGTAATTGTACAACCCTTTGATGCGATCAAATGTGCCGTAAAATTATACAAATACGCAAAACTAAAATCTTATGGTTTTTAAAAATACATTACACCGGTAATTGAAGTTATCGATATCGATCGACCTAAAATATCGACTTTTACCACAACGTAGTATTTTGACATTTAAAGAATGAACGTAGCGGAATGATGATTGATGGTTCCACTGCTAGCAGCTCTGTGATTGGTAGTTGGTTTTACGTACGAATCACACCAATCACAGAGCTCCCAGCGGAAAGTGTGATTGGTTTGCGATATTGATGCGTTGATTCATTGATTGGTGCTTTTGGCACTGCAGCAACAACGCCGTAACGCCCACCGGCGACACAGGTTCTCATACAAACGAACTGTCAGAACGTTTCTAACCTTATTTATCTATTCAGTGATTGTTACTATAATATTTTTGCGCTGTAAGGATTACTTAGGACAAAATTATCTTTAGTATGACTATCGATAGGCCTATCGACAGCATAGACACACTATTGCTTTTGCTCAACTACCGATAGGAAAACGATAGTGGACTATCGAGTGGCAACGACAGTTGTATACCTACGTTGTTTCAACGCGCCCGTGTGGCAAGCCATTGAGATTTATACGTCACCGTTCCGTCGTCGTAGTGTCGTCGCAACGCGACACTCGTGTGGCTTCACTCTGACTTGACCTTTTGCGTTCACAAATTCAAAACATAGATCATCAATGTGAAATCGGGTTTCCATGTTAGAAGCGCCATCGAAAGTAAAATTCTTCTGTTTCGAATTTCTGAAAATTGTGAAAGATATAAAATAAGGCATAAATAGTATAACAACAACGTTTTCATCACATATATAGCAGATAATTATGTTTCTAATAGTAACGTACACATATTTTGTTTTCGAAAATCGTCATAGAGGATCACGAGTTTGAACCTTCTTAACCGACTTGTATGTATAAGATTCAGATTAAATTAGATAATAATTGAGTATGGAAATCTATTGCTAATACTTAAAATGACACAATCTTTTTTTAATTTTTTTATTGCACCAAAATTTGTAGAAAAGGTGGACTTAACGCCATATGGCAATCTCTACCAGTCATACCTTTGGGCTAATCAGAATTGATATCTTCTAAATATTTAGGCGAAACAAATTCCATGATGTGCGTCCTGTTGTAAGCGTAAGCTTGAAATTATGCACCGACTGCATTTCACTATATGTATATAGGGTGTTATTGCAAGGGGGTGCCAAATTTTTGGAGGTGAAAGGGACCATCAATATGAACAACTTTTGCTATGGGACCATCGTTCAATTATTAATTTTATTGTCTGCTTCTCCATACATTATTGTCAATGTAGGTGACTGATTTTGTATGGGGAACCTGAAATTTTATTTAAGATTTTGACCATGACCCCATAGTAAAAGTTGTTCATATTGACGGTCTCATTCACCTCCAAAAATTTGGCACCCCCTTGCAATAACACCCTGTAGGTAAGTCAAGGTAACATGCACATGGGCCGACTTTGTAAATATCAAAAGCTTACTAATTTTCCTCAGCCGCCTTCGCACAAGGCCTGAAGAGTTCTCAAAGGCACTCCAAGCTAAGATGGAGGCTATTTAGACCTGCGCTCGTGTGCTGGTGTGTGACTCTAGGCATGTTTCAAAGAACTAATTACTTTATTACTCTAATTTATGCGCAGAAAATCTAATAATATGTAAACCAATTTGACCCGGTTTTGGCCAGACTAGAACTGATAAAAAATTATTGCTCAAATTACAGGCCACACGCTGTATGTACTACAACGTTAGCGATACGATATGTTTACGATAGCGACTCATTCTAGCGGTTATATATTAAAAATACATACGGTACTGGCTATTTCAATGCCCATTGGTATGATATTTTGAGTTCAAGTCACGCAAAATCGTAATCATGCAACCGTTGGTAAAAAGTAATGATAACCATACATTTTCAACCGCTGGTAACGATGTACCAATAGTTGAGTTATAATCGATCACGAAACCGGCCCTTAGTCAGGTATAGACTTGCAAATACTAATTGGTTCTAAATGAAACTCATATTTTTATATGCCAAAGAAATAACATAAATAAGGTTAATTAAAAACTTACAAATATAAATATCACGTTTTTACCAACTTGAGTCTTGCCAGCGGAATCCGCGAAACTGAAATGTTAGTTATTTTGCGTTCTAAAACGAGTTCTTATGAATGTATTTAATTGCATTTAGCGCGAACCAACGCAAAGAAAAAAGTGGGCTTATAATTACCTTGCTAATTACTTTTCATTTGCAGATCCTCGAAATATCAATGTTTGAAAGAACGAGATTAATTTCACCATATAAAATATTCATAATTTCGTCGCTGTGTCTCAATAGCTCACCTTTTAGGTTTATTAAAAATTCATTTGGTTCGGGGTTTGAGATTAGAAAGTTAAATGTCTAGTTTGTTTTATGTTGGTTTGTTATTTATTCATTTGTTATTGTTAGAATTGAGGTGCTTGTAGCGCAGTGGTGGCAGCGATTTGGTAGTGAAACCGAAGATAAGCAACGTGAGGCGCGTTCGTGTTTGGATGGGTGGGCATTTTGGCCATATAAGTGATATATCACAAGCATCACCGTCCATGAAAGGCAAGTTAAGCCGTTGGTCCCGGCTTACATCGGTTGATTAGTTGTCAAGCCTAATCAGAGGCTTTATGGGCGGCTTGATAAAATCTGACAGCAAGGTTGGTTGCTTGCCTTGCAAACACCCCTCCACCAATCTGCACTGAGCCCGCGTGGTGGAGCAACTCTCATACCACCTCATTCTTGTAGTGAGGCCTTTGCCCAGAACTTTACCTTACCTTTATTGATATTTATTAAGGTGCTGATTATTTCAAAACTTGTTGCAAGAATCATACTAAGATATACTTAAGTAATAAGATTTGTTTGTGTATGGTCGGTCGGTTGCATCGTTGTAGTATCGTATCGTTTGAAACTACTGATTCCTGTTTCCTTAGTTGGCATCATCTGCCAAAATATTTTAGATTTTGAATATATTTTGATGAAATAATAAGTGTCGTCAATTTTCTAAACTTATCTTTGCTGAGATTCATGGAAGTTTCCCGTTTAGGAATTCATTTCCATAATTGGTTGAATTCACGGTTAAAATAACTTGGGAGAAGCTTTTAATTTATGTTCGGGAAAGTCAATTAATGTGAATTAATATGAAAAATATTATTATTATTGATAAATATTTCAAACGAAGATAAATATGATACAAGTCAAAATAAAACCCATGTTTTATAAATTTATATTGCGCCTTGTAAGTGTAGTGACTTTATTTATAAGATACAAGTACAAAAAATATGCGTGCCTTCTAAGAGTTCACTTGATACTAAGGTCCCATTATCAGACCCCTACTTGGCAACAATGGGACCAACTAGAAGGAAAACCCTCTAAGTAGGTGAAAACCTTTTTCAAATCGGTCTAGAAATGACTATCAGGTAACATACATACAAAAAAAAAAAACTCAACATTAAAGCGATATTGTAATTTATCGCATGTCCCTGTTTTTCTCAAACTAGTATATTCCTGTACTACGATGCGATCGCCATAAGAGACAAGAAAAAAAACTTTCTACACAACAAAGACCCCAAGATCAATCAAGCCATCTATCGTTAATCGTATGAAAAGTGAATCGAGCAGTGAAGAAGATGGACCATTCACCCTCAAGAAAGTGATTAGTCCCTTAACGTAATTCTGCAATCCTGTTTTGTAAAAAGTAGAACTATTATCAAGTTGACTCTTTCGCTCACACTGATGCAAGCTTGAGTAAGAGCGAAGCAACATTAGCGTTGCGTTACGTTTCTTAAATATTCTTCTCAATAAAAGTAAATAAAACTATAAGTTTTGTCTTAGCGTTAGAACCAGCGCAATCTGGTCTCCACAGGAAAAACTGTGTCGAAACTTCCACCACAGTACAGTAGAAGTCAAAAATATTAATAGTCTCACAAAATATGATCTCGACGGCAGTTTTTGAGATACGAATGCGTTTTGAATTTCATCTATATACAAGTGATGCATGTGTTTGTTTATTTCGCTGTCAACGAAATGTATATTGTACTAAAACCCAAATAAAAGAAGATTGGTAGGTTGAAAATGGTTGGGAAATGAAATAGCAAGAATGAGCAATTTTTTATGTTTTACATTAATATTACGCAATAGTATACTTATTTCAATATTCATTGCTTGATTTAGTAAAAAAATATTCTTGGAGATGAATATAAATATTACATGTACTGTGAATGTTAAAAACATTCTAAACCAAAAAAATATTATAAAGATAAATATATTTATTTGTTAAACCCCTTACCACAATAAATATTAGAGAGACGTCTTAATTATATAAATATTATTCAATGCATTACTCAGATTATTTTTATTGAAACTAAGACGGTAATGTTAGTAAAAATAAAATAAATAAATAAATAAAATAAACAAAATTACATAAACGATGTAATAATAATAGCCGATTTAGACTACGGTGGCCAGTCACAACGACTAACCGACTGCGCGGGACATATTATAGTGCACAAGTGTGTGCGCAAATACAAGTGCACTCTCTATTCCTTTCACACTCATAGCCCGATGGGACAGCAATCTGACACGACCGGAAAGAGATCAAGCGCAGGACCAACGGCTTTACGTGCTTTTCGAGGCACGGGGGTGGAACACCGCCAACTTCCAAAACTCCAGGCTACCCTGAGAATTTCTAAACAGAAAAACCCAGGTATATATTTTTAAATAAACGATGTATTCTTGCATGCACGGCTAAAGTAGCGTCTTAATAAGAGCTCTGAGAAAATCCACCTCCAAGGGATAAACTATTGGTGAAATCGACATATCGTGTAAGCGATAAGTATTCGCTAAATCCACAGAGAATGGCTGTAACAATTATATTCACTAATGAGATCATGAACTTTTAAACTCACTTAAAACTTAGAATTGAAGTTAAAATGTAAGTAGTCGAAGAAAAATTCAGTAGTCCGAGAATACTTAACTAAGTGCCCCTAGGGGTAATGATTCCTAAGTAACGAGCTCTCACTAATCACTTGGCATCTGGCCCGGAGAAGAAAGAAAGAAAGAAAAATGTTCAAAGTTAAAAGAACTGAATTTCATAGACACGATTGGCCACGTCTATGGCAAGACGTTTTTTGTTAGTAACTCAAATTATATTTATTTTCATCAATGAATATAAATGTTATACATTATTTTGAAAAATATACAATGCTAACTTTGTTGTTCATTTAATTTTATCAAACCTTCTTTAATTAATTAATCGAGCCTGTATAATTTTGTTCTATGGCATAGTTACGTGATCAATATTTAACTAAATGGTTAAATGTTATTGCCAAGTGGTTAAATATTTACGATTCAACGTTTTCAATAAAAAGTACCGTAAAAAATCATAAAATATCCATTCTGACATTATTAGCTAAGGTATTTTTTCTTCGAAACCAGCACAATCGAAAATATTCAACCGCTGGTAACGATATTAAACCATTAGTTGAGTTATCTATCGTTAGAGTTATTACTTTTAAGATTAATGGCTATGATCAGACTCAGACCATACAGAGACCGAACCAAAAGAAAAATACGACGGTCTATATTTACAGAATTATGTGCAAAATGATAATAAGACAATAAGCTTAAGGTGAAATAAACTTAAGTCCACTTAAGTTGTTTATTAATCTCAGCAATTAACGCCTTCACCTTAATTAATAAGCTCACTCATTGGCAATTAGTGCGTGATTCCCACAGTATCACTAATGGTGCCTCGTAACGAGCGCGCCCTAATCACTGCCCTCTCGGCTGCTGGCTACCGCTTGGCTTTTTTGTTTCGGCTTCCCTAACAGTAATGCAGACAATGCAAGCCGCAAAACTGAACTAACGTTTTTGACCCTCTTTTGACGAAGCCACTTTGTCAGTAGCTGACAGGTACCTGAATGAAGCTAGCTGCTTGTAGTAGACAGTGTTGCTAAACAGATGGTCTAGATTTCACAGGACACCTGACAAAGTTTCCATTTAAAGTTAGTTTCCAATAAAATGTCTATTGGCAGACTATTAATTTTAATTTACGTGTTTGGGCAAAGATGTTTCTCATGGGCAAAGGTGTACGGTTTCACGGTATGGCTATGGCAACTGTTACGAATGAAAAATTTCGGACAGTACTATAGGTACCCAAATCGATTAAGTTATCTTAAAATGTCCAAAAGAGACCTCAAATAACTTTTTACAAAATTTATATCTGCATTTATAAATATACATTTTGACTTTACTGTAAGTACCTACAGTAACATACCTATTATACTGTACATACGAAAATTTAATTAGGTAAAGGGTTAGTACCGCAGATTATCATTTTGTATTTTACGCTTATCAAAAACCTAGTCTCTACAGAGCTTTAAAATCAATGAGTTATTCGCTCAATCGAATCGATTGATGGTGAAATCTATGTTATGGAACATAAGTAAAGTTGTGTAAGTTTTGTATTGTTGTGAAATGGGGAAATAAAAGGTAATTGAAGTTTCAGGAAACTTGCACAGGGTGTTTCTTGTCAGCCTTTGTAGGGGTTCTTAAGTCCCTCTGCTACTACTTATTGAGACTTCAAAGTAGTTTGTTTACGACATTCTTTCAGATGAGATCTAATTTGCA
This sequence comes from Pyrausta aurata, assembly GCA_963584085.1. NCBI lineage: Eukaryota > Metazoa > Arthropoda > Insecta > Lepidoptera > Crambidae > Pyrausta > Pyrausta aurata. The sequence goes on from OY757273.1 coordinate 7,656,537, forward strand.
ATTCAATGACAATATTTTTACTTCCCCGCCTGTTACGTGGTAGTAAAATAATACGTTAAACGCGTTAAACACACACACTAAAATGCATATGTTAAGTTTCTGCATCGCTTAGATTAATTTCCACGTAATTCACGTGTAGATTTACAATTCGACGAAACAACGTGAGTCCATTGGTCGCAACTTTCTCTTTTCAAGCATGTGGCAGGCTTTGCCGTTCTTGTTTTGTTTTATTTAGCATTAAATTTTATGAAAAAATATATTGTTTAAACATTACACTATAAACCGTCCAAAATAGACGCAAAGGTCATTGATTATTATAAATATAATCGACTATGGAAACGTTAATACGTTCCGGGACACTATTCCAGACACAATAGATGTTTAATTGTTTTCACGCCTATAGGCGTTCACTGTCCCGGAACGTGTTAATAGGATAAGGTGGTGGAAGGGCCGATGAAAATGTCTGTATAAAGAATCTGGAGGACAATCCTCATGCAGTTCGTATACGAAAAAATTTCACCGAATTTTCTTTTTCAAAGAAAATACAGTTATCGCTGTATCCAGGTCATGATTTTTATGCATTTTGATTTATTCCGGTGGTAGTTTTTTTTAGCGTGGATATATTACTTGATTTTTTCAGTAAAACAGTGATATTCGTTATCGAATTACCACATGAAATAAGTTCGATCATGCGAGAATCGGCCTCCAGATATTGCGTTAGTTTAAATGCGGAAACTATGGTCATTTATCTGACATCAGAATTAATACAATAAATTGGTCCGCCTATGTTCAAACTGTATTGCGCATTCTAAAAAAGCATTGTATTCTATAAGGTATTTCGTTTAACTGAGTCCTTTCTGACGTCATTTTTGTTGTATGACCCTCCTAAGTCATGGACTCAATATAATAATAATAATAAATATCCTTGGACATTTCACACAGCGCCATCTGGTCCCAAACTAAGCAAAGCTTGTACTATGGGAACCAGACAACGGATATAAACATACTTAACTCGTCAAGTATGTGTAAACGAGACACAATAAAAATTCCATTGTTATGCGACTCTCGGCATTCGTTTGATACCTGACTGATTAAATACTTTTTTTTTGTAAAAATGTATTGTGAATTAAATTCTTTTCCTTTAGGAACTAGCAAGATCATTTAATTCAGAAGAATTATATGGAGTTCATGAAATGGTAAAAGAATAAAAATTAATACGACAAAAGCGGCGTTAGAAAGGACTCAATTAAGCGGACTCAATAAACCTATGTAGCCTAATTAGGTACAAAGTTCAATAGCTTGTAATTTTTTGTAGCCCATTCAGTAGCTGTCAGAACTAATACAGAAATAGCAGCGAGATAAAGTACGCACACACAAATAAAGAGCTAAGCCCCTAAGTGCGGGCCTGTTTTCCTATTTAAATGCAAATTCTTCCCATTCCGAATGGAGTGCGTACTCGGTTTCCCGGGAAAAATCTGTTATTAAGCACATTACGGAGGAATAGATACAACATTAATAATAAATAGCTGTACGAATTCGGTCAAAGGTTTCATTTGGTCCCTTAGGATTGAACTAGATACGAGTAATAGAGAGGTAATCTAGCCGGTAAGAATAATAATTGCTTTCATTTCAAGGACTTGTCCTACAGATTATTATAATTACTAGCAGTCCCAGCGAACTTTGTATCGCCCCCGTTCCCAGCCCGTTTTGTAGGCAATATCCTATCCGAGGCAAAGACAAATTCAGCAAAGTAAAAATCATGAAAATCGGTTTGTCCGTTCTTAAGTTATAAGTGATTTAACTAACACGACCTTCTTTTATGTAGGTATATTAGGATAATTGAACTAGCGAGCAACATGTCTCTGTTTATATACAGGTTGTTTTGAGTCGAAAAGCTACCAACGCCCGGTCGGCTCTTCGTAGCATACTACTCGTAGTTTCGGCGTAGCATTTTTTCGTAGCTACGCGCGAGTGTCCCCATTCGTTGTGAAATTTTGACATGTTGTGAAGAGTTTTTTTTTAAATCTTAAATATTATTTGTAGTTTTTTTTAGAATAAGCATAACTTATACCATCATCCTTAAGTCGGGGGTGTCTAGCACACACACAGGGGGGTGTTTAGCATCGAGTACTTGGGTTTAGTTAAATTCGATTTGGCTATAGTATTTATAAGTAGCGGTTTCACCTCAATCAAGAGTAGACCCATTTCCAAACGAGAGAACGAGAATAAAATAAAGAGTTCTCGAGAGATGCATAAAAACTTTGCCTGTGATAAATATCGGTGATAAAAAACTTCAAAGCACCGAAATTGAAGAAAATAAGAAATCAGAATTAAAAGTTTTACTTATAAAATGGCAAGCCTTCACAACTTACGATTTTTTTACACTTTTAATACTCATTTTTTATGGATGTGTTTAAAGTTTAAAACTTAGCGTAGGTACCTACTTGAGTCAAGAAAATGTCAGCTATGAAATAGGTCCTGAGTTTGAATCTTGGTTTGTGATACTACTGTATATCCTACGGTACCGTGTAGCTTACAAAAATATGGAAGAAAACTATCTATTTCACACTCGGGACGGTTTTAGCTAACCTTTAATTACTGTAAGGGCTGTAATTCACCGTTTTGGCTACCTTCTTCTTCTTCAAGTTAAGAGCTGCGCTCTTGTTGGTGGAGTAATCGCCATTCTTTTCTTGTATCTGCCTTAAAAGATGAAATATGAAACCAAAAATTGCGCACGGGCGGGATTCGAACCAGCATCCTTCTGGCTAACCGGGCCAACTTTATTCATATTATATATTATTTATTTATATTTCATCTTTTAAGAATAAAATATGACACTGTGAGTGTTAAAAATATTGTAAAACCATTGTATCTGCCTACTTCTTGAACTCAGACTACTCCTTTGGCTACCTTACAATTCAATATTATCGGCGTCTCGGGGCGGTGCGGCTTTTAGGGCACTAACAGTACGGACCCAGAAATTTTCAGAAAACTACTATACATAGATCACGTATCTAAGTATTTAGTAGGTACTATGTTCATAAAAAAAATCAATAAAAAAACTTCATAACGTATCTTTTAAGGGGCTTACATTTAATTTAATAAGTTCAAAGATTTTTGTTTGTGATTCTATTAGGTATGTATTTTGGTAGAAGATAAAGTATCACCCCTATTCAGTGATTTGATCAGCGCACAGAAAAATCCGAAAAGATATTTATTTACGTACAAATGCGAGATAAAACGTTACACGTTGAGTATTGTGTGGGAGCTTATACAATGGGGAATTATCCATTGTTTGCTACACCACATTCATTTGTCTTGAGGCTTTTGTTGCAGTGAAGATGTTTCAGTGTTCCTTGAAGGGCGCCGAGCCGACCACAAGGCCATGTTATGAGTGCTTAGCGCACTTAAACAAAACAAATTAAAAGTCAAGTGATCTAAGTAACATACTTGGCTTACAATTAAACACGTTAAGCCGTTGGCCCTGCGCCTGTACTGGAAGTCTGAAGCAAGATTATTGACATTTCGCGTAGACAATTTCGATATTCTTATTTTCTGCTGCATTGAATATTCTTTAAACTAACGTTGATCTTAAAAATATTCGTAATTTTTTAAGCTTGATTCAAACATTCTTCTCAATCAATAAATACACGAAAATACCAATTTTGTCTCAGCATTTTTCGAGCGCCACCTAGTGGTTTTACAGGGAACTGTGTTAAGTCTTCCGCGCCTGATCGCTCATAGGTCATGTCGGATCTGCCGTCTCACCAAATTAATGATTGAAAGGACAGGAAGTGTACTCGTGTATTGCGCACACATCTAGGCACTATAATATATCCTGTCCTGTAAGCAGGCTTTCGGCTCCAATATTTTTAGTATAGAATCCTTATTACGAAATGCTTCGGATCTACAAAACGGTTATAGTATTGACGGATTTCGTTTTTCGTAGCTGGCCTCTGTTGAGAGGGACCGCCATTGCCGTAAATCGATAGGATACTTAATGCTTACAATTTGTTAAAAATAGAGATTTAAATATTACAAAAATACCTTGATTTATTTAATCGCAGATGGGCATTTATTTTTCATAATTTAAATTTCACTTTTGACCTGAAACATAATTAATCTGTTTTTAGAAGTACCTATCAAGTTACGGTAAACTTTAGTAAAATATAGGATTTGAAACTTTAATAAAAATCCTCTCACGAATCTCAACATAACATTTTGGCTGCAAAATACTAAACAAAGCCGCAACAAATTAAATTAGCTGCATACCTTATTAATTCAGCTATTCTTACCGAGTGCTTAGTTTGCACTTAAAAGAGCTCGAGTGTGTAATTTGAATAAATAAAGTCATCAGACTCCGAGCACACGCGGGCGGAATAATGAGCGAGGGGCTTTATGTTTAGTTCTGGGGTGCGACTATATGCTTGTGATTTTTCACCGACTTTAAAAAAGAGGCTGTTTACAGAGAGTTGTTATTACTACGTATAGAGAAGCTATGCCAAGCAAAAAATTCTCATAAACACGACGACAAGATTGTGACGTATTCCTTGAAAATTGAATTCCGAATATGAAACTATTTGTATGAGATGATGACAAGTGGCGTCAATTCATGGTGCACGGTTTGTTCGTAGTGACAGTTCCTTACGCTGTTGACGTGATTCTTCTGTATAAAAATCTTCAATCAATAATCAATAATCAATAATCTATATTGCAATTCAAAGTTTACAAACAAGGTTTGGTACAGCTTCTTTTAAGTTTAAGAAAACCTGTGTCAGAAGAGTACCCTCTTCTCAGTGGTATTATGAATTATGAATATAAAATTAAATCAACTGCAGAGCATAACATAATTATGTGAGCTTAAGTGTGTTGTGTGTATGCGTGAATGAGTGTGTGTGAGTTTGTGTGCGTGTGTGTTTGTGCATTCGTGTGTGTGATATAAGCGAAACAAAAGGTGTATGTGCATGTGTAGGTATGAGTAAGGAGTTGGGTTCATATGCGTGCGATTGTGATATTATACTGTTGACTTAATTTGATAAAAGTGCAATATGGTGGTCAGATAGAATAATAAAAAAATAATAATAGATGGAATAATCTTAGCCGGCAAAAGATAACAAAAGTTCGGTTTCCGAGTAAGACAGTAATTTAAGATAAGCTGTTGTTGCCTTTTTGCATTCTTGTACGGATTTTGTGTAAATTTTAATTTTGCGGTGAATTTTATTGTATATTCTAATAGATTGGCTGTTGAATTGTATAGAGGCAAACTTCGTACGTATCCGTGGCTGAACAAGTACCGATTGCTTATTTCGTTTTTTTACGATGACAGGATCTATTACGATACTTTTGTGGATTCTAAGTACACATTGGAGAATATATAATTGTCTAACACTTAAAACATTGGCCTCTGAGTATAATTTAATCGTTTCAAAGATTCTCTTTTTTTTTAACATAACCTTAAGAATAAGCCTTTGTGCCCTTTCAACATTGATGAAGTTAGTTTTGAAAGTACCGCCCCAGATAGGAATATAGTAAGATATATAGTAATATAGTAAATATAGTAAGATAGATTGCACTAGAGTAGTATATATATATGTAATAAGTTTTTTATCTGTAATTTCCCTTAAGTATCTGAATAACCATACTAGTTTTCTAGTACGGTTATCAACTAGCTCAAGGTGGGGCTGCCATGACAAATGCTGATCCAAAATAATGTCCAAGTACTTGGTAGAACTTACCTTTTCTAATTGACTGCAATTACAAGTATTTTCAATATTGTCACAATAATGGGCTGTTAGGGTTAGTTGAGGACTAGGTTGTGAAGAGTCTCTTATTGAAAAAGCAATGTAATTTGTTTTAGTAGTGTTTAGAGAGAGTAGATTTAAGTTCAGCCATTTAATGACTTCACGAAGGCCCACTTCGGCATGCTTGTGTACATCCAACCAGGTTTCACTTTCAAAGAGAATGGCAGTGTCATCGGCGTAAGAAAAGACTTTTCCACTTGTCAACCTCAGTTCAGTCAGGTCATTTATATAGGCAAGGAAAAGTGTAGGACCTAGAACACTTCCTTGTGGAACGCCAAAATTGGAAGTTGGAAGATCAGAGCTGTATAGATCATCGCCTAATTTTACACATTGTGTTCTATTGTGCAGATAATCCTCAATTAGGTTATAAAAAGAGCCCCTAATGCCCATTTTAAAAAGTTTTTGAAGAAGGGTGGGGACAGAGACGGTATCAAAAGCTTTTTTAAGATCTAGGAAAATACAAATTGCCTTCTTTTTTTTATCTAAATACTCAACAATATTTTTTGTGAGATCGTGAATTGCGTCTTCAGTACCAACACCCTCGCGAAAGCCATACTGAGACTGCGAGAGCAGATTGTTTGAAGTAAAGAAATTAATTAAGCGTTTATTTATAAGTTTTTCTATTATTTTGGAGATTACTGTGAGGACAGAGATAGGTCTGTAGTTGTTTACGTCGCCTCTATCTCCATCCTTATATATAGGGTGAATAATTGACTGCTTAAGTTGTGATGGGAATACGCCTTTCTGAAAACACAAGCAACTTAGATGAGAGATGATAGGTGACAATACCTTTTTGGCAATTTTCACAAAATCAGTCGGTATTCCGTCTTTTCCAGTAGCTGAACCTGATTTTAATTTACATATAATAGACTCAATTTCCGACACGTCCGGAAGGATAACTCCAATTGAGTTTACTAATGATGGCAGCGAAGAGAGGTACGATTGATAATGATCCGAGTTTCTTATAATTTTGTTTGCGAGGTCTTGGCCTATGCTATTAAAGTGTTTGTTTACATAATCAGATGATTTGCTAGGCGAATTTTTGATATTTATGAGGTCTTTGTTATTTGTGTTATTTTTTTGTTGGCTTAAATTAGTAATTTTCTTTATAGTACTCCATAGGGCTTTATTATTTGTTTTTGTTTCTTCTAAAAGGTTTCTTTCATATTGTTTCTTTAATTTCTTTAAAAGATTATTGCAGTAGTTGCGGTATCTGCGATATGTTACTTTTAGGATCTCGTTCGTTTTATCATGCTGAAGTTGCTTCTGGAGTCTATTCCTATTACGAATGCATTTTAAGAGTCCTGGGGTTATCCAGGGTTTGATTATGGCTTTATTTGAAGGAATGTTGATGACTTTGGTATGCATATGTATACATCGACTTACAACGTTGACCAGGTTACTACATAGGATTTTTGGATCTTGCAGAGTTAAGAGATGTTCGATATTTTCATTCTGCAGGGATGCTAATGCTGCAGCATAATTAGTAATTGTCTTTTTTCTTCGAGGTTTAATAGCATGTGTTTCGTCGAAAGTTAAGAACATAACCATTTTGTGGTCAGTTATAGTTGTATCAAGGACCGCAACTGAGGCTTCAACGTTGGGAGTGTCAAACTTGTAAAAGATGTGGTCAAGGCAGCTATTTATGCGAGTATCTAATCTATGTCCCGGGAGCAGATTGTATGAAGCAAGCAGATCAAGGTATTGATCGCAGTATTTATGGTTACTATCAACCATTATGTTTATGTTTATATCACCTGCCAATAAAGTGCCTTTTCTCCGGTGTGGCATATTTAGATATGATTCAAGTGACTGGATAAATTTCGAGCAGTCTTTTTCTGATGGTGATCTATAGATGCCGATCACCGTGTAGTTTGGCAGAGTTATTTCTAAACAAGACGCACCAAAAAGAGAGACCTCCCGTACTGAATGAGCCCTAATAAATTTATTTAATCTACTATTAAATAAATTTATTAGGGCCTTGTAAGTGTTATCTGCCAGATACTTCGGACGAAATGACGTTCTATGTTATAGAACGTTCAAATGTTGAGCTATTCGTTGGTAAATGTTTTTTGATTGCTAAATAGTCGCAGTCGCAGTTTTCTGAGTTACTTTTCATTGTTTATCTAACCATTAAACATTACATAGTAAATTAACTAAAATATTTAATAATTTAAACTTTCTTGGATAAGTTGTTATTTTAATTGATAATTTAGAAAAAAATGCATACGGCCAAAGTCGAAAGTATCGTCTTCGTAGTAGGAACCGCCGCGGGTGCGTGTAGATTTGTGTTTGAATGTCAGCTATATCTTCTGACGTGACTGTTTAGTCAAGTGGATGCATGAAAGCTCTATTCAACTAGATTATCTGGGTTAGTGGGTCAATTTATAATATTATGGTATGAACTAGCGGTCCTCCGCAACTGCGTTCACGCGTTTTGAGTTTGCTCCCTTACCCTTCCGTCGCAGCGTGATGTTTTAAAAATAATAATAATAGCCCCCTTAGCCAATTTTCGGCTACGGTGGCCAGTCACAACGACTAACCGACTGCGCGGGACATATTATAGTGCACGTGTGTGCGCAAACACAGGTGCAATCTCTATTCCTTTCACTCTCATAGCCCGATGGGACAGCAATCACGACCCTCTCTCCGGTCGTGAACATCAGGCGCAGGAACAACGGCTTTACGTGATTTCCGGGGCACGGACGGGGGTGAAACATCCCCAATAAATTATATATCCAACACAAAAATAAATTTTCAAACAAACAAACTCTTCAGCTTAATAACATTCGTATTCTTCTTCTTTTTCGAGTCGACTGGTAACAAATCATAATATTTTCGCCCAGTGTTGTGCCACGTTGATTGCGTTGGCGTTTGCCTGCTGCAGATCTTGAAGCGTGCATGAGCTAGGACATTTGGGGCAGAATAATTTGTTTTCTTGCATAAACAGACGGGTAGATGGTGCTAACGTCACGCAATAACGTATCCATGAGACCAAGAATTTCGCGCGGTCGGACCGATAGCACGGTAGCTCAATTGGAAGAGCAGTTGGCCCGGTTAGCCAGAAAGATGCTGGTTCGAGCCCCGCCCGTGCGCAATTTTTGGTTTATTATTTCATATTTTAAGAATGCAAATATGACACTGTGAGTTAAAAAAACATTCTGAACCATAATGTTTCATGTTAAACGGTAGTAATTAATTGAGCACTCGTTACTATACGAAATTCACAACTGCAGAAGTTCTATAGGTAAACCGCGAAATTGAGACCTCGCCTGCGGGGTATAGGGGCGCGGGGGGAGGTGAGAGCGGGGCTTGTGAGAGGTGCGGGCGGCAGGCACATTATTTTCAATATTCAGTACGCTCGCTACACAGGTAGCGATAGCATCTGTTGACAGTTGCGGACGCTTTGACAGAAGTACACAAGATAATACTGTCTGACTGAAGTCTGAAGATGAGTCGCAGTATATTCGGACACAAAATCTATATTATTGTATTTTTGTCGTGTTTTTTTAAATTCTATTTTACATCATTCTAACACTGTTAAATAACAGTGTTTAAATAAATGCTCTAAATATATACGAATATTATATAATAAAATATAGATCTAAACTCAGTGGAATATAAACTAGATATGAATATGAACTCGATAATACACTCAAACAAAACAGTCGCAAAAGTTACCAGGGAATGTTATTTGAAGTTTTTAATTTTGCCAAAAAATCTATCTTATTTTAAAATTCCATTTTATTTATTGATCAAATGAATCACGATTTTGGATAGTAATATTTAGAATTAATTCACTCTTATTAAATTGGTGTAATTGTATTGAATCGAATATTTTTTTCCAATATATTATGTAATGTTTATAAAGTGTCGACACTGACGACCACTATTGTGACCACTGACGTCACATATCTTAAGAACTGTCACGGCATATTTCGTCTCTTGTGTATCACCGCCGCCCGCACCCCTTACATTCCCCGCTCTCGTCTTTCCGCCCGCACCCCTGTACCCCGCAGGCGAAGTCTCAATGAAGCGGTTTACCTATAGCTACGGTTATCAGTCTAATATTTCTTAAGGAATTGACGTTCCATATTTGAATTATTCGTTGGTTATTGCTTATTATCAGATGGTTAAACAGATCTTTAAATTTTTATTGTTTACTATCAGATTATGTAAAACAAAATACCTACTCAAATTAGGATTAAAATTGTGCGATTTAAGAATACGAGAAGCTTTTTTATTCACTATTCTGACTACTTACCGGGAAAACTCAGTAACATAATGTAAACTGATTTTTGGAAATAAACATTTTTTTTTATTTACATGAAACTAGTGCCATGAACACAGATCTTTTATAAACAAATATATGAAACCACTATTACATGCCATTCCGCTTTTGAACTGTATTTACTTACTTCAGAAATATAAACAGCATTACAATCGCTGCATGCCTTAAATTATTACGTTAAAACCAAATAAATACACACACACAATAATAAACACAGCTCGATTAAAACAATAATTTGTTTGTCTGTAAGCAACACCCACATGTGAATTTGAAAAACGTTTGTAATATATTACACAGCGCGCGAATACCTCCCCTAATGAGATCCTCCAAAAGATACGTTTCATTAATCTTCTCAAAGGGGCATTAATTTTGTCAATACGATACGTACAAGCTATAAATTATGCTGAGGTTGGGAAAACTGTCCCCGGGATGTAAACTTTTTATAAGTTGCCCAGCTTTCAATAAGCCGACTTGTTGTACAACAAAAAGCTATACATTAGTCGCTGTTAGGGACGAGTCTTTAACTATCGATATCTGTATATCTTCTTTTTTAGGGTTCCGTAGCCGAATGGCAAAAAACGGAACCCGTATAGTTACGTCAAGTCTGTCTGTCTGTCTGTCTGACCGTCCGTATGTCACAGCCACTTTATTCTGAAACTATTAGCGTCACACCGCTGAAACTTGGTAAGTAGGTGTATCTTCTTTACCGCTTTCCGATTCAGGTGCAAAAAAATTGAAAAAATTATATTATAGGGGGGCCCCCATACATGAAACTAAAACCAAAAAAATTTTTTTTAAAAAGTTATTTTTGCTGTCTAAAAATATTGTGATATTTCGCTAGGTGGAAGAAAGTGGACCCCGAATTCAGTTAAGGGTGGTACGGAACCCTCAGTGCGCGGGCCCGACTCGCGCTTGGCCGGTTTTTTTTATAAGACATAACAAAAGTTACCTTTAGTAATAAGTTATTTTCGTTTGACATTATAGGCTATATATCATGGGAGTCTTTCCATGTGGCCCTAGTTATACCGGAAACACACTGTAACACATTAATAACATACGTACTTACATAAAATTAGTATCCCGGTTTAACTGATGAATAATTTTTCCTCTGTAAGTTCCGAGACAAGAAAAGAATTTCCATCGCCATTTAACATTTTCCAAATCGATGTCGTAAAGAGCATCCTTATCCGGTATCCTCGATGCGGGTAGTCGTGATAGATCGTCGGCGGACGCCGCTTTACGTACTTATGTGCTTACATGTACTTGTAAGTGGACCTAGCTATGTAGAAAACAAGCAAGACCAATCAAAAATATAATCTTAATCTAATCTCTTTAGTTTTTTTTCTATTCTCTATCTTATTCTTCTTCTTCAGAGAAGATCTCTATTTAAATAAAAGTAAGTAGTGTTAGTTACACCACTTATAACTCGAGAACGGTTTGATCGATTTACATGATTTTAACTTTGCTGGATTCGTCATACCCTGAATAGGACGTAGGGATTTAAGAACTAATCTATTTGTGGTTCTTTTAAAACAGTAGTACTGAAGAGCAAAATAACGACACTTTTGGAGTCCATAATAAACATATTGACATTCTATTTAATTTATTTAATTATTTAAGCAGTGTAATGTTAATCTATGGGTGTAATTTACCTGAAATAAAGAATTTAATTTAAATTTATTTAAAGTAAAGTAAACTTGTAAAGTAGCAAGTAAAGTTTTATCATTACTCTGTTACTGTTCGGTGCCTCGGTGGCGCAGCGGTGAGAGGGTCGCATTTTAAAGCGACGGCTGCGCCGGAGGTCCCAGGTTCAATTCCCGGGTCAGGCCAAAAATATGTACCGGAGTTTTTCTGTTCGAAATTCTCAGGGTAGCCCGGAGTTTGGAAGTTGGCGGTGTTTCACCCCCGTGCCTCGGAAAGCACGTAAAGCCGTTGGTCCTGCGCCTGATCTCTCTCCGGTCGTGTCAGATTGCTGTCCCATCGGGCTATGAGAGTGAAAGGAATAGAGAGTGCACCTGTGTTTGCGCACACACTTGTGCACTATAATATGTCCCGCGCAGTCGGTTAGTCGTTGTGACTGGCCACCGTAGTCGAAATCGGCTAGGGGGACTATTACTGTTTTTACCTCGAGTTAGGTGAATTATGTTCTGGGCAAGTGGTCTTTGCACTTGATTTATTTAGATACTAGATAAGTATAAACATGCACAAACATCTTGTGCAATAGAACGTATGTTTGATAAGAAACGTAACTGAGTTGGCTGTTACATACCCCGGCTCATATACCAAGAGCAAAATCTAGTAAAACTCATAATATTTCATGTCTTTACTCAGCGGTCCATTTATGTTGTGTATGTGCTCTCCATAAGTAAACCCTGGGTGATGGAAGGGTCTGGGCTGTCTTAAAAACCTTTTTTGCTGTGTCCTTTTCTGGTCCATCAGAGAAATAAATGGCTGGTCTTAAGATATCAGTAGGGAAAAGCCCATAGGGGCACTGTCCATGAAACTTGTATCAATGTGATGCTTAAGACAGTAAAGGAACAATTAATCAAAGTTTCTGATTAATTAAAGGTACAATTAGTTGAAGTAAATTTAAGATTATTATTTCAGATCAGATTAGGCTGATCATCATCTGACAGATAAACTTTCTGTTTTTTTTTATTATTACAAAAAATATACAAAAAAACCGGTTAAGTGCGTGTCGGACCCGCGCACTGAGGGTTCCGTGCCACCCTTAACTGAATTCAGGGTCCACTTACTTTCACTTAACGAAAACATCACAATATATTGCGACAGCAAAAATAACTTTGTTTTTCATAGTGTTTGTATGAAAGACAAAGTTATATTTGCGGTTGATAAAAATGTGCAATATCTCAAAAACTACTGGTTCGATTTCCTTCAAACCAATTTTCGTTGCAAGTTTTTGTTGAGATCTACATCATATATTTTTTTCAAAATTTTCACTTTCTTAGTTCAAAAGTTAGATGGGGGGGGACGCCCATTTTACCACTTTGGAAGCATCTATATCTCAAACCTTACACTTTTAGAAAAAATGGTTTTAGAAACCTCAACATCATTTTCAAAGACCTATCCATAGACACCCCACACGCATAGGTTTGAGTAAAAAAAAATTTTTAGGTTTTAGTTTCATGTATGGGAGCCCCCCCTTAAATATTATTTTTTCTTACTTTTTGTATCTGAATCGGAAAGCGGTAAACAAGATACACCTACCTACCAAGTTTCAGCTATGTGATGCTTATAGTTTCAGAATAAAGTGGCTGTGACATACGGACGGACAGACAGACAGACAGACAGACAGACAGACAGACAGACAGACTTGACGAAACTATAAGGGTTCCGTTTTTTGCCATTCGGCTACGGAACCCTAATATTGCCTTAAATAATTTACTTATCTATTTAATCATGATCGTATGTTTTGAGACACAACCTCCAGTGCACTTTTAAGGATCATGGGGCGTATTGCGATCCATCTTAATCCGTTCAATTCCGAGGCAGTTCAATTCCCACTCAGTGTAAACAAATATTATCACTATAATTATATTATGATAATGCTTCAATAGTATGAATATAAATATTAATATTGTTATATTGTAAAATTAATGCGAAATCGCAATAAGAATTGCTAATTTGACAGTAAAACAAAGCGTTTTAACTGTCAAAACTGCATCGCAATACGGTGCGTATTGCGATGCATCTCTTTCACATTAAAAAGTTATATCAGCGGGTTTTAATGTGGAGGTAGTAGCAGAGTGAAGTGATGAAGATTAGTGATAGTGACTTGATACAATTTTTAAACACTTTTGGCTTGATTTTATCACTTCTTTCTTGAATAGACAGGCCTGTTTCACTGTCGACAAATAAGCCCTAAACAAAAAATAATTCGAATATGGAACGTTATTTTGGATAAAAAATTGGACAGATAACGTTAACCAGTATACTTACAATCACATTGTGAAATAGGCCTTAAAAGTCTTAAATCTGCTTGTAGTAAGGGCTCTGTGTACAATGGTACCTATACAATATTATTATGTCGTTACGACGCTTTCGTTAGAAACGTTACTTTGCCGGTAACTCTTTTTTCATGAGTTTTTCTTTCATATCAAGGAAGCCCAGTTACATAACTTCAGATGAAAAAGGGTAGAAGAGACAATGTCTGTATGATTGTTTTAATTAAATTATCATATCCTTATAAATGATTTATGTACTTTTTTCTAGACTTAACACGTTTCGGGACACTATTCCAGACACAATAGATGTTTTCATACATTTTTAAGATCAAACTTTTGTATACTGTATTCTAATCAAATAAATGCTTGATTTTATTTGATTTGATTTATTGTTTTCACGCCTGTAGGCGTTCACTGTCCCGGAACGTGTTAAATTACGTTTGTAACCTAGAAGAAAGGTCGATCCCGGTCGTCTTTAATCAAATGTGTTCTTCTACCTATAGGGTAACAAACACCGCACTCAATTGTAGGTTGTTTAAAAACTTATTTAATCAAAAGCTTACTCATAGTAAAATCCAGTTATATCCGGACCAACATTTATAATTCCTTGTCAACAACTACTCATAGAATGGCAAACAGTTCTCGCAAACACGAAATCTACATTTTACAGCGATCCGTCACTCTAAATTTGGGTCAGTATATTGAGCGAGAAAACCCTTGGTAGGTTCCGAGAATAATAGGGCTGCGCTGCGACCGATATAACATTTCGGATAAGTATTGGAAATGGCATGCAATTGTGTTTGGCATCAACTTCATGGGTAAATACTATTTTTGGTTGATATAGCCGCTCCTCTACACAGAATCAGAACATTCTCTAACGAATATTAGCCTTTTAAAACTGAATTTTACAGAAACAGATCACTTTAACAAAAAAAAAATATTAACTAATAATAATTTAAAAAGACCTATATAACGATACCCCACATGATGAGCTAGGCAAGAGAAAAAAAAAACATCCCCATTTTACTTAAAGAAGAAGGTAACTCTTAAATTTTATTATACCACTTAGACAATTTACAGTTTTCTTCTCTCTGTGCTAAACTGCGGACGAGGCGCAACTATACGGATGCCTTGTTGGGATAGTTTCGTTCGAGATTTGCTTTGAGTTCTCATACTTTTTCATTTTAATAAAGTTGTATCGAAACGATTAAATATTTTTTTGTTTTGACTGGCTGTTCTATCGGAACCGTTTCGGATACACAAGACATCACTGAAGGATAAATTCAACTCTTATTTGAATAAGCTCAGGATACACTTGATTTATGTCTGAAAGCTTACGAGGATGGATGCGGTGTCTCTGCCGATAAAAACCGGGGCCATGAACACAAAACGTCTGGCCATTTTCGAATTAGACGATAATTACATCTCATTTGTGCTAGGATTTATTTGTTTATAACGAAATAAATTGGCAATAGTAGACAGTAACTTGTCGCATGTTTAGACACAAAACACCAAATATTGTATGTGTCAATAGTATGACGAAATCTTTATCGGAAAAGTAAGAAAGTAGGTCTGTGTTCAACCTTCTATTTATTCGTACTATGTAGCCTCGTTAGCCCAGTGGTTCGTTCGTTGGCTCCTGTCCAATAGATTTGATCGCAGGTCGATCAGAAACCTTTTTATTTTAAAGTAATCGGTCACGTCCCCGTGGCACTTGCGAATATCTTATTATATTTATCCATTATCATCATTATTCTCAGCTTTAACACGTCCACTGCTGAACATAGACGTCCCCAAAGGTTTCCCATAGCGACTGATCGTAAGCGGTTAGCGTCTTGTGTGATCTTGCGATCTTTACGTCTGTTTGTCTTGTCGGTGGACGTCCTACGCTGCGTCTTTGGTCAAAGGGTCTACAATGAAGATCTTGTCTGCCCCAACGGCCTTAAAAGATCTTCGCGATATGTGCCCTGGCCATTGCCACTTGAGCTAACTGATCCTCAGGGCAATGTCCGCTAACTTAATTCTTATACGTATCTCATTTCTGATTCGATTTCGAAGAAAAACACCCAGCACAGCTCTCTCCATCACTCGTTGTGTGATTTTGAGATTTTTTGTAAGGCCCATAATTAGAGACCATGTTTCGGATTCGTATTTCATGACTGGTAAAACAAACTGGTTGAATACGTTATTTTAGTGTTGTCTGGAAGACATTGCTTCAAGCAATAAGACCGCCTAAATTGTACTACTAGCGAATATTTAAGAAGCTATCCTTTATAATTTGTTTATGGTGTGCACGATTGTATCTTGATTTGATTTGAGATTGGCCGCCATCGACGATGGTGATAGGTATCATTTTGTAGCCGGTGACAAATTCTATCTAGTAATATTCTATCTAAATACATAACTAGCTTTTGCCCGCGACTTCGTCCGCGTGGAATAGTGACTTCTTCCTCCCGTTTTTACACATTTACCACTATATCTTTGCTCCTATTGGTCGTAGCGTGGTGTTATATAGCCTATAGCCTTCCTCGATAACTGGACTATCCAACACAAAAAGAATTATTCAATTCGAACCAGTAGTTTCGGAGATTAGCGCGTTCAAACAAACAAACAAACTCTTCAGCTTTATAATATTAGTATAGATAAAATTGTAAAGGTCGAATTTCTGCACAGTAAAAGAAAATGCTTAAAACCGATTCAGGTGGATGTAAGAAATGCAATAGGACTAATCTAGTTTTTTTTCCAATTTCTTATTTCTCTGTTTGTCTGTCTGTTTGCACGGGATAAACTTCGAAGCGACTGGACCAATTTGAATGAAATTTTGAACAGTGGTAGCTTAAACCATCGAGCAACATTAAGGATATTTACAATACCTGTAAATAAAAGAGTTTCCGTGCGATAGTAAAAAAGTATTTTTTTAAAAATGCCTAAAAACTTCAGTAGAACAAAACGCACCAATTAAGTATCTTATTTGTAAAATCATAAGCCTAAATAATTAAAAATTCTACTCAAAGTCACTATTCCACGCGGACGAAGTCGCGGGCACAGCTAGTCCTCTATAAAAATCTTCTTCTGCGCGTTGTGCTCTCGGTCGCTTTTTTCACACATCGTTACGATGACGAATCGCTGCGTCGCGTCTCGTCGGTGTCCGTTATGATAAATTGTGACGTAATTCTGCGATCAGCAACTGAGTTAGGTTTTTGCTGTGTTCGACAAAAGATGCTGATTGGAGATATCAATCAATATTATGCAATCATGATGATAAGTAAAAAATGCTCCTTTTTTGTTTTCTCAGCTTCGGCTTCTTTAAGGGAGTTAAATTACTATGGTAATTTTAATAATCGTAATAATCATCATTAATTTAACCAAGGGCTTTAGTCTGAAGCAGCATTTTTTTTACATTTCACCTCGATAAGTTTGTGACAGCTCAATATGCTGTTTTTAATAAGCTGATAATATATTTGTAATTTTATGAGTATTATTCAAAAAATCCTCTCAATCAATAAAATAAAAATACGAAATCACTAATTTTGTCTCAGCGTTTTTATCGGAAATTATGCCCAAGATTTTTTTGGCGATTGTACGTTATCTCGATTAGATACGTTGATAAATTTTGATTTTCAATCTATTTCCTACAGTAACTTGCGGCTTTATATCTCCAATGGCTACATTATGCATGACTATTAAGTTTGATAAGTTTGACACCGCATGTTCGGCGAGAGATCGTCTATGCCCTGACATTCGGTCTAATCGATCACGTTGTGCTAATATCCGGCCCGTATCCATACTACATCATAGAATAATAATTAGAGCTATGCTAGTATACTCGTAATCCGTCGTATGCCTATTGTGTTGTCGCTTGATTGTCTGCAGATTCCCCCTCCATTGATCTGAAGCTTTCATATCTCGATGATGAAAAAAAAAGTTTTAATATTAAAGATTATAATATTAAAGATTTAGTTTTATTATTAAAGATTACCAAGCGGTAGACTGGAAGAATTCGGCCTCAGGAATTATGTCCGCTAATTGGATGATCAAACGAACTTACCTGTAAGTGAAGTTCGATCCAAATTGTCCTGACTTCGTCGAAGAGATTTAATTGACCATGTAGTAGGCCCTGCTACGCGTCCATTCACTCGCACACAGGTTTAGCGCAAGAAAGAGAAGGTAAAAAACTAGTATCCCTCCCTCCTTCCTGCGCCTCACAGCACTGCCAGCCGCCTGTCGCTCATTCATTTCAGAGCAAGGAGACCGATGTTCCAGATGTACAACATTGATTTATGGTACGGGTGGCAACAATTTTTGCAGAAAATACACGTACCTATGGGAATTGGGAAGGGTGGGAACTTAAATCTCTTCGACGAAGTCAGGACAATTTGGATCGAACTTCACTTACAGGTAAGTTCGTTTGATCATCCAATTGTCCTGCCTTCGTCTCTGAGATTTAATTGACCATGTAGATGTTCGGAGTAAATCAATGTTGTTACAAAAATAAGTTGACACCTCTATAGTTAGTAATCTTTGATTATTAAAATGATCATTTAAATAACAAAAATGTTTTATGTTACCATGTTTGGCATTATGCACTATTGTTATGGGTGCATGATAATTGATAAGTAATTTCTTTAATGGGAAAGAAAGAAGATATTTATTAGTTTTTTTATATTATATATATATATATATATATATTTTATTAATGTTAAACTCCAAGAATATGTAAATACAATAATAATTTTAGTAATCTTCTTAAATTTCTTAGTTCCCTTTTTTTTTTGGTCTGTTATAAAAATTGCAAATAAATACGAAATACGTATTGTTGAGACAGATTGCGAAAGCTACATACAGAAATACTTCTCATCCAGCGCCCTATCATTTTTAATGCACTTAACGGGCGTATTGGAGAGTCTTTTTGTCTTGCAGTTTTAACGTATTTTACAATCATAGATTTGTAAAAAATACACGCATGATAGGTATTCGATTACTTTTAAGTATTGGGTATTTATGTATTTATGCAGCTGTTTGAAATATATTCAGCCGTATACCGAAAACAAAATACTTATTATTCGAATTTTGAATTCTAAAGAAAATGTTTTGTTGTAATAAGTGTAAGATGATTGGTAAAAAAAAATAGTTGGTTCATTTGTAGGTATATAAGATTTTAGATGTATTCATCGGTGTATATCAACGCTATTATTATTTTCTGGGTTACAATAAGAATACGATATTTCAATGAATTTGAAATATTATCGTTATCAAAACTTGAAAGCATTAAGGAAGTAGGTAATGATTGAGTGATTTAAATTTTTTCTAAAGAAGCTTGGAAACGACCTCTGGGGGCGTTGTGGCTTTATAAGGTCATACGAGCGCAAACGATTTCTCCGATAGAAGTTTTGGTACCACCTAACCCGACGTTTGCCTAATATTTAACTTATCAACCAGGCGCGGAAGTCTCGACATAGTTCCTTGTAAAAAACACCAGTTGGCGCTCGAAAAAAGCTGAGACAAAATTGGTATTTTCGTGTATTTACTGATTGAGAATAATGTTTTAATCAAGCTTAATTTTTTTTTTTTAGATTTACTAAAGATTTAGCTATGTAAGTTAGAAGGATATTAGATGGAGTAGAAAATCAAAATATTGAAATTATCTACGCGAAATATTAAACATGACGCTTCAGACTTCCAGCACAGGAATGTTCGCCGAGTATTCGATAGTCGGCGCATAGTCGGAAAAAAAATACTCAGAAATATTGACTGGATAAAATGTGTCTGAATTACTGAGGGTTACATTAAAAAAAAATGCGATCCTATCTTATCGATTTGGTTTTGATGAGATACATTATTTTTATTTAAGTTTATATTTTCTATGAGTTTGACAAATATTTGTGACTTATTCTTCTTTTTTTGGGGTAATGGCAATGTGCATTTCCGCAATTATTGTGCCGCCAATGTATTTGTGTCTTATTTGGCTTCAGGTGGGACTTGTTTCAATATTATGAGCAGTGTAAAATAAATCTTGATGATTCAAAATTAGGGTACCTATTGTGACAAGAAGTCCAAAAGTAAATGAATATGTCGTGTTACAACAAGTATGTCATAGATCGATGTCACCAGGAAACACTGGTTTTCATACATATTAAAACACCCTCAAATATAAATGATAAATAAAAAGATTCAAGCATTATTCTTTGTAATAAATAAATTACTTTCAGGTTTTATAAATAAATCGTCGAACTACTCGACGTCTTACGGCGCAAGAGTATAAGAACGAGCGTAAAAAATAACATTTGCAAAATGTTAAAACTTGGCAGACCATGATTGGTTATTATTTTGTGGTCGGCAATTGTTTCACCATACCTAAGTAATTGGTGAATATTAAGACAAGATTTCCTTTGAAAATTTATTTAACTAGTATATTCAATACTTTTAAACATCAATTAAACGATACAATTCATAAAATAAAATAATCTGTTTTATAGTTAATGCCGCAATGTTTCCATATGAATGGTTTCCTAATATCATAGTGGCTTTGCTGGGGAGATGGTTGTGGAGTGGGTGTATGTGATTAGTTGGAAAAAAACTGATGATGATAGAAGATATTTACTCGATAAAGTTAATTCTTAAATCACAGAATATAGTGGGAAAAATATGCATAGTTTATATTCCCAATAACTCAAATTAGATGCTTGTAGTGCAATTTAGGTTTGATGCTGCGTTGCTGCCTTTTGTTTTAAAAAGATCGATTTTTGTAATTTGTACAATAATGACTATGTCTTTTATTTATCCAACCTTTAACGTAGGTGTGTAAATAGTGGAATAAATATAGCCAAAAAATATAAAGAATAATAATAGTACTTCAAACAATAGGTCATTCTATGTTTGAATTATTTTTCGGTGGTGTTTGTGGTGGTAAATGGTGAGAAAAAAAACAAGCCCATAAAAAACTAAAGTCAATTCAAGTTGACCTATGGTTGTCACAATTTTTTGTTGGCGGTGGCTCAGGCATCGCCTTTTCTGAAGATAATGGACACAGATCTTTATTTAGTTTTTCAGACTCCTTATTAAGTACCGAACTTTGCGACGATTTAATCTAAGAAGCATACATGAAAAGTTTAGTGCATATCACACCATATTTTTCGAAAAATAAAATAGCATCTAAAACAATTAATTACCGTCTACCTATTTAAATCGAATATGACGGTAGTGCTATATTGATTTCGCAATTTAACAAGAAAACTCATTGGTATAAACCAAAAACACATTACGCTTTCCAGCTGGTTGTTGTTACGTCGGTTAATAAAATCTAAGCTGTACCGAATTATTAACTGAGGAGTGAAACAAATCTTAGTTGGATTTCAAGACTGAATAACTGTAAATATTCCACCATTCAGAATCATACAAATGCCAGTTAATGAGCAAAGCTCAATATTATTAGCATAGCTATTTAAATTGTGAGCAATAAATAAATGAGTAAATAAAATCAGTTTTACATAATTCTTATATGGACCCAACCATATGCATTGAGTAGAAAACAGAAATGTAAGTAAGAACTTGCTTACTTAAAAAATAATAATTGTCTTCTTTTTATACAATCCGTAAACTTCGATATTTAAGTAATGTTAAATATTTCATTTAATAAGCGATGTTATGTTTTCCATAGCATTGTCTAGCAAGACAAGTTTTATAGCCATTAGCCAGAAATAAATAAAAAAGAGTTGTAATCAATTGCAGACATAGGACCATAATATTGTGAGCTATGTAGTATCGATGTATACAGTACCGTTTTTAGAGCTTTGGGAAAAAAAATAAGGAGCGTGCACCGCATCGCAGGTGGCACTATACGTACTTATGTTTATCAGTCTAGGCAGTTATAGTGTTCTTAAGTCTTTCATTTTTAAAATTTCAGGTAAAAATGTACAAAATAAATATAAATTTATTAGATTTGAAATAAATCTGCTGCCACTATTGTTTTTCGGTGCTTACAAAAAAGTACTTAGTAAAACATATATATTGCTCCTTTTGTTTGTAAGTGTAAAAGCTCACATTAAACTCAATTCCAATCTATGTCAAAAGATTGACTGAGTCAAGTGTTCGGTCGTGGTTTTACCACGAATGGAATACGGTAGCCCGTAACACGTAGTACGGCTTCAAGCTTAGCTAGCTTTAATGAAAAAAGACCTTACCTTTATTTGGTCGGATTCTGATTTCGAGCGCGAGACGTTGAAGCGCTAGGATTGTTGGACGGTAGTTCACCGTAACAAACAAGCAATTCACGGCGCATGGCGTCGCGTTGGCACAGGCAGGACACACTATGATGCCTGTTGGGGCTCGATGAGTGTGGGCGAGGAACGCTTCACACTGAGAGGCCCTGATGGCGCGTCGTCAGCGCTGCTTAACATTTTTAATGAAATGCCTTTGTGGCCCCATTAGTTCACTTTTTTCATTTGTCGAAACGCAATGAAAATAAGGGTAGGTTTATTGAAAGCAACGCATACCATACGTCTCGATTCAAGATAATTAGGACTGGCTGGCATCACGTGCCAGCTCGGCCAAAAAATTGCTACTGATCAATATCGCGTATTGATTCGGAGCGTTAAAATGCGGACTGGCTAGTATCTCGTAATAGCTCGGCCGTGAAGCGTAAAGCATGCATGTAGCAGCCACGCTGGGTTATGCGTTTAACTTCAGTTCACGTTCACAATTTAATTTTTTCAGTATGAATATCACAATAAGGTAACTTTCGTTTAGCACGAAATAAAAAACTTAACGGTTTTTTCTTTTTTGCTGTGGTTACTGCGTGCGTCGGAACGGCGCGCGCGCACGGACACGAATGAGCGACAGGCGGCTGGCAGTGCTGTGAGGCGCAGGAAGGAGGGAGGGATACTAGTTTTTTACCTTCTCTTTCTTGCGCTAAACCTGTGTGCGAGTGAATGGACGCGTAGCAGGGCCTACTACATGGTCAATTAAATCTCAGAGACGAAGGCAGGACAATTGTTACGTAAAGTTAATAAAAAGATCTGTCTTAATGTGGCCCTAACAGGTAACTCTGTTTGCAAGTACACCATTTTACGCCTAAGCAATTGTCTAATTGATGGATGGCAAATCCTATTAATGTAAAATGGGTTTAAAATTCGTACATGAAAAAAAGCTGGCTTGTTCCTATCTTACAAGTATTAGCTATCCAACGGCAACGAAGCCTACATTTTTTTTTTACTTTAATGAATGTATTTTATATATTTATGCAACTTTCACTTGTTTAAAAGGTAAAATTAAAATCTTATATGTATTTTATATAGTACGTGAAATCCAATACATTTACAAATAATTTGCGTAAAAGTATTCGTATCGTTAACGTAATCATTGTATAAGAATCATGCGAGCGCCCCTATCGGACGTAAAACAAACTAATATTTGGCAGCACGAAAGCTTGACGCATCGTAATGTAATCGTGCGGCAAACGTAGCCTATGATGTTTTACTGCTTTGCGAGTACAAGGTTCGAGCTCGTTTCTTTGACGAATAGAATCGTGAGGGAGAGACGATAGCTGGCTATCGTAATCGTGTAGTAAACTCGCTACGCTTACGTTACAAATACTTAAAAACTTAAAAACCGCCCTAGAAATAGCCGAGAAAATATTTTTTGCGACTTCATGTGACTATTATGTAACGTGCGTGGTATTTGTGTAACAAAGTTGTTATTTTAACTTTTAGAATACATCTCGAATTTCCATCATACAGCGTTTGTTTATTTAACAAACTAGAGTGCTGGCACAAAGCTAAATTCGGAATTTTAATGCAATAAAAATAAGAGTTATACCACAATGAACTGGTAATTATCCTTGTTAGCTGTCGTGTTTAGGAGAAATGTTACAAGAAAACAAAACAAAGTTAACTAGTATTAGCAACATCGTGAATCTAATGCTATTTGAGGTTGTTTGCCAAGTTTGTAGCTCGGTGCAAAAAGTGGTAAGTGGCTTTTTGAGCAGAGGAAATGCATCAAGCTCCTCCGTCGAGGCTGTCCTGCAGCTTTTAATTTGCGGAAAGTCAGTAGATTATGTGGGGATTTTCAGGATACGTTTTGAAACATCGCATTTGAAGTAAAAAATATTATTGGAATGATTACCATTAAGAATTTTTGAATAGTAATGAAAAAAATAATAATGGAAGGCAGGAGGAAATATATTATATGATGTATTCTGGCAAATAAACAATTGTATTTGTATTTGTATTTGAAACAAACTCACTATATTCCCTATTTAGAGTTTTTATAAAAAAAAACCTGACAAGAGCCTATAAGTATAGCTCTTCTTCTTTGATGATGACGACAAATGAGTTTGTTTACCTACTATTTAACTTATTGTCAGTTTATCCGGTCATTTCAATACTTTAGACTCACAAAATTTTATCCAAACTAGACTGGACTTCATATTATTAATTAAGGTACATAAAAGTAAAAAACAAACTGTGCAGAGTAGGTAACATGTTACATACCTCTAGTTAAAGTAAATAGTGCTGATAAAATACATTTACATCGTAATACTTGGGAGACGTTTTCAGCTAGTCTTATGTAAATAGCCGCACAGCCAGCCACAACAATAACCCAACAAAATGAAGATATCTTTGTTCATGTGGATACATTTGTTTCTTACTAGCAGTTTCACGCGGCTTTGCCCGTGTAAATATCGTATCTCACAGAATATCATTGTAAATTATAGCTTATGTGTTATTCTAATGTTTAAACTATATTTATGTAAAGTGTCATAAAAATCCACTAATTAGTTTTTGAGTGAAGGAGTAACAAACATCCAAAAATCCATCCTCATAAACTTTCGCGTTTATAATATTGAGTAGGAAGTAGTATAAAAATACCTACCTATGTTTTATCAGATATTTTTTATCATAAACTTAGTTACGTATGTTTGTACGGAACCCTTGATGCGTGAGTCCAACTCGCGTTAATTGTGTATTAATTACTTTGCATATTGAAATTTTGATCATTGCGGACACACGAGTTACGACGTGTCTGGTGGTAACATTCAGTTGATGGATACGAGTAAATCCCGCAAGGGTACTATTATGTATCTTGGCGATTGCGATGTGATAGAAATCGATATATTAAATGACATCTCACTGCGCCGTTGATGTCAATTCGCTGTATGACTCTGTTTTTTTTGAATTCGCTGTCTGTGTGTCTGTGGTATGACGTCCCCAGGCCGAAAGTATCTGGAATTTTCTGGCATAAACATACAAAAAAAAACAGCTCTGTAGCTCGGAGCCGCCATATTGGTGGTGATATCATCCCCATGCCTCGAAAAGCACTTAAAAGTCACTGGGCCTGCGCCTGATCTCTCAACGGTCATGTCGGTTTGCTGTCTCATAGGACGTTTGAGAGCGAAGGAACTGAGAGTGCACTTGTATAATACGCACACACTAAAGCACTATATCGTAATCCAGGTGGCGTATTGCGATCCGTTCAAGTTCCAGACAGTTCATTTGCACATTGGCATTGTGATGCAACTTAACACGTTCCGGGACAGTGCCCGCCTACAGACGTGAAAACAATAAAACATCTATTGTGTCTGGAGTACTGTCCCGGAACGTGTTAAGAAAAAAAAATAAGTATTTTTATTTCACTCACTCGCATAGAGCTGTCCCTCGCTAATCTGCTGAGTGGATTATATGAAATCGCCACACGAAATTGCTTATCCGTTCAAAAGCAGAGCTGCTTAACTCTCAAAGCAATATCGCAATACGCACCCAGTTGTGATTGTCGCTGTGGTTAGATTCGGCTAGTATTACGAGTATTATAATACGTCATTTACATGAATTGAAT
The DNA here is from genome assembly GCA_963584085.1 of Pyrausta aurata. Lineage (NCBI taxonomy): Eukaryota > Metazoa > Arthropoda > Insecta > Lepidoptera > Crambidae > Pyrausta > Pyrausta aurata. The sequence continues at coordinate 7,682,423 of OY757273.1, forward strand.
ATTGTGCAGGTGGTGTGAAGATAAAGATTGCAAATCGATATCCATCGAGTTAGGTAGTAGCCCTGCTGGCTGTATGATATCACAGATGATTACGCGAGAGCATTTTATGGGTTAGCAATCGCGAACTGCAGTTTATATGGGTCACTGAAATCACAAAGTGGAATGCCAGTTTATAAAATGTTATTGTAATGGATGTCTTGCTTTCACTAACTTTATTAAATTGTTGTGTTTCCCCATATGGCCGTTTCCCACGGCAGTCCAGTTCTGCGGGGTCACTTCATTACTGGATCCCGCTGAAAACATTGGTGTGTCACACGGCAGTTTTTTGGAGGACGGTCGTCCGTCAACTGAATCCTGTCAACAGTGTTTCTCGTTTGCACTAACTGATCCGGTTTAATGACTAAACCGGATCAGTAAAAAAACAGGTATCGGCTTTTTGCGCAGCATTGCAAACGGAATGTGACGTGTTAATATAAGCATTAAAATGCGTATGCTACTAAATAACATCCTGCAAAAAAGCAAATTACGGGATGTCACCGTGGATAACGGTCCTTAGTTTTTTCATAGGTCCTCCTGTTCAGCATATTTTTTTTTCATGTCAGATAGGCAGTATACTCTCCTACTGTTTCGACGACGGAACCCAATCTCAAGAGATCATCCAACTGCTTAGGTAGGAGATTTTATAGTGGGCAGGCATGTACGCCATACACAAGTAGACGACGCGTTTGGTGTAGTGCTTTGGTGTAGTGGTGGTGGAGCTCCTACCTATTACGCCGGCCGTAGCGGGTTCCAATCCCGCAAGGGGCAAATGTTTGTGTGCTGAGCACGAACATTTGTACCTAAGTCATGGATGTTATAAGTATTTAAGTATTTATGGGAGACGCCCCCGTCATAATCGCTGTCTGGTACTTCGTAACACAAGGAAGATTCCACGAAACCAGACAATTGGTGTGTTGTCTGGCGCATATTTAGTAAATCAGGCGTATAACCATCCGCTTAACGTGGTTTATGTGGCACGGGGGTATGTTATCACCATGCACCCCAGATACCAAGCTGTTTCTGAGACTTTCATACTCTTCCATTTACTAGTAACTTCTGATTTATTTTGCAAAACCAAAGAATACCCGTACTCGTACCCGTCTCTCATAAATCAACGTCTCCGTAGTCTCTACATCTTTGGTCTACAGATAGAATTCGCAATTCTTGGTTTTGTAAGCGCTGTAAGTATTATATTTTACGTGTGTGCCAGTTTTAAACCAATCCCTAGAATTTATATCCAGCTGCCTTTGTGTCATTATTACAGCCGTTAGAGTTAAAATGAAAAGCTATTGTGAAAGGTCACATCGCAGTCGTAAATCCTTAGATATGTTCGCCATACGTCTCCATTTAGCGCCGAAGCAATTCTATTGTATGGATAAAAAAGGTATTGGGAGATAAGACCCAATAAAGGCGGGGTCAGTGATCGCAATATTCGAAGTAGAATTAGTAGATATAGTACTCCACTTACTTATGCGAGCAGAATGAGTAGACATACTCCATCTACTTCTGCAAGTATACGCTGTGTTGGGGCATAAAAGATAGGAGCCCCTTCGACCAAAGGCGCAGCGTAGGACGTCCACCGACAAGATGGACAGTTGACCTTGTAAAGATCGCAAGATTACACTGAATGCAGATTGCTTGCGGTCGGTTGATTTGGAAAACTGTAGGGGCCTATTCTGCAGTGGACGTCCTTTGGCTGATAATGATGATGATGTTGATGATATGCTGTTCATAGTCTTGATTAGGTATCATTTTGGGCTAAAATTATAGTTCAACAATATTATCCTAAAAATTTTAAGTAATGGCGGCCCCTCTCAACAGAGATAGGCCAGGTACGCAGGAGATATTATAGTGCCCAGATGTATGCGCAATACACAAGTTCACTTTCTGTTCCTCACTCTCATCAATTTGGTGAGACAGTCAGACATGACCGATGAGAGATACGATGGATTAGATCCTGGGACCTCTTGGATAGCAACCAGCGATACACGAACGCAGCTCAAATTATAACGAAGTATCTTCTGACACTTCAAACCACCTATTGCTAGTGGGAAACTATTTCGCTTAGAACTTAGGACATATACATTGAAAAGTATTTTTCAGAAGCGAGAGTTCATTTGCTGTAATGCTCTCCCTCTCACTCTTCACATACCTTAGGCGGTGACCTACCATATTTAAAATTCGAATGCCGAGTTCATTTCTGAGTTTTTCTGTTTTGAAATTACGCAAAACTATCCCGCCGCTTGCGATCTCAGTGGAGATTGTCACTGTGGACATAACTTTAGTACCATTTTCGAGTGGTCCTTCTGCCACCAGGTTATTCTGTGCTGCGGTCCGAACGTGACTAACAACTTTACTCATTTGCACACACGTGGTTTGGTGTATTTGCTCAGGGCTACAACAGTGGGGGTCGTACTGGCTTAGAACACACATGCATCCGATTAGTCGGACAGAATTGAAATTTACGCGTGGCTTTGAAGATGATTAATCCTTTCAGGTCATTATTTTGATCTGTTCAAAATAAGATTGCTGAATTGACATAAATAACAACGTTTCGCTTACATTATGTATAAATTTTATTGTATTTTATATAATATTTAGCAATCGAATAATAAAACGGAACTTAAAACATCATCTTGACTTGACCCCAATTGGATTTTGCTCGTCACCATGACTTATTTTTGCTCGAAAACAAATTCAACAAAAATCGCGCTAAAGATACACAGAAGCGGGTCGGAAATTGTGTTTTTTTTTTAAAATCACAATGTGGATTTCAACTGATTTTGATTCGAAAATCGAACATTAAAATAAACTCATCCATATTGACACGAGTGATTACAGAAAAGGGCCCTTTATAGTTACTGAAGACTTAATAATCTATCTTAGATTTAATAATGTGACTAGTAATAGCGTATGTATTTACTTATTATTTTACACAATGCTTGTTATGCTTAGGTGAAAAATAAATGTGTTAAGTTAGATGTTGGCCCTAAAAATAATAAATTTTAAATACATAATATTATTTTATTGCGTAACGCCAGTATACTGACAGCCTGTTAAAGGAAAAACCAATTAAATATCACGTGTCCATCGGCTGGTGTGTCAGAAAATAATGCGAAGCTTTCCATTTGTGCGAGTTTTCGTAACATTACGATTATAAGCGAGGGTTGTCACCACCCAAAATATTATTATTGAATTTAAAATGAAAATAATTTTAACTTTCCGTAATATGATAACATAATGACACAATTAGATCACATGGTTTGTTACTTATTAATTTGTATTGTTAAAATATTATACTTTCATCATCATCAAATTTATGAGCTAAGATCTTATCGGAGTATTTTCCACAAAAACTCCTAATTAGGGGGGACTATTCCCCCTAACCGATTTCGACTACGGAGGCTAGTCATAACGACTAACCGACTGCGCGGGACATATTATAGTGCACAAACACAGGTGCACTCTCTATTCCTTTTACTCTCATAGCCCGATGGGACAGCAATCTGACACGACCGGAGAGAGATCAGGCGCAGGGCCAACGGCTTTACGTGCTTTCCGAGGCACGGGGGTGAAATATCGCCAACTTCCAAACTCCGAGCTTCCCTGAGAATTTCTGAACATTAAAACCCAGGTAAATATTTTTGGCCCGACCCAATATAGACCCGATATACCAGTCAAAGTCTTTCCTGATATTCTATATCTTCAGCCTCCTACCAGTACTGAAGTTGCTGCTACCCAACACCAGGGGAACGTTAATTTAAGGGCGGCGTTTATTCGCTGTGGCACAGGATTGTCACTGAATAACCTTTTATAAAGAAGCCCATACCACTAGACTTCCTACTACATTCTGGTAATCCTACCGCCGTTTGGTTAGGGACTGCTTATTCAACATATTTGCATTTAACCACCATATCTGGTGGCCGTTCACTATCCGCTACCTGTGACCCCGCTATTAGCCTACAGCTCAGCCTTAACTTTTAGTGTACTTGTTCACAAATGTGTGTCAGATATTTTTTTTATATTCCTACTTTTATTTTATTTCAGTACCTAATAGAGAAAAACAAAAATTTTCATTAATAAATACGAGTTGGCAACCCTACGCAGTCACAATACGAAAGGAAACAATTTCAATACAGTTGAAACAAACAGTATCCTTCAATTCTATCGGGATTCTTTATTTAGAACGAAACTGGTTAGTGGTACAGTCGTGTTGCCAATCGAGAATGGACTCTTATACGTTTGAATAAGGTTTAAGTAAATGTTATTAAGTAAGACTTAGACCAAAGTGTGTGTTAGAGATTTCCCTGATTAACTTGGAACAGCAATTGTTTTCCGCAAACCTTAAATGTAGTTGAACACACAAAACTGATTGCAGGTGTCTCTTTGATAGATTGTAACTAGATACATGAGGTACCTAATGGTTTGTAGAGCCAGGTTCTTTTGATCTGCTACTAGATGGCGTTGCCTAAAAATTAAAAAAAGATTCACAATCGATAAATGCGACATTGCCGTAATAAAGTGTCATAATTTTTCTCTAATGATACTATGTAGATTTGGAATGCTTCTCTAATTTCTCCGATCGAAATAAGGAATTAAAAATATTAAAGAATTAATTCAACGTTATTATGTTTTAGCTTACGACAGTCGGGTATTTTAATTATCAGTTAATTATGAAAAAGTATGAAGTTTTTTGCCCGAAAGTGGATGGGATTCGAAAGAATGTTCGTGAATTATTAGAAGATTACAGACAACGTAATTAGTGAAGTTGTTGTTAGGGGAAAGTTTTAATTTCAACTTATTTTTTCATTGGAACTTTTAACAGTTCAGAAAAACGACGCCGTGAAGGCGATTTCTTTGGAAAAAATATTTTTGGACAAAATATTGTTATCATTAATTTGACTTGAGTTTTTTTGGGTTTTTAAGCATTTATGTATTTCCAAGTACATAAGTAGTATAAAAACACATTCATGATAAAGCTAAATAATGCTTATTAACTTGTATTTCGGCTACTATTCTTGGCGGCTGCAAAGTATGGATTTCTATTAAAAAAATAGTTTCTTAAGCATAATAAATATCCTACAACTGAATGACAGCTCAGAACTTTTGCAGGCACGTGGCTCGATGAAGCCACTGAAAATTCAAGGTGAACATGAGAAAATTGAAATCTTTCAGTTTAGCTATATACATTCTTGAATTTAGCTAATAAGCTTCTCTTATTCTTACAACTTTTCTGCCACAGCACACTTTAGAGTTATTATTTTATTAATTTATAGTATTACGGCCATTCAGGGTTAATATTTATCTTATTTTAATTACAAAAACAATGGTAATAATTACACAGCCATATCATATTGCAAGTTGTTTTTATGTAAACTTTTTAATGAGATGTTTCAAAATAACCTTTATAATTATTATCAACTTATCTAGTGACAGAAATAAGGATTCCTCAAATCAGCCACATTACTCCTAAGCTTCGAATTCAATTGGTTATTTTAAGGCGTATAACTACATGTATAATCTTCATTTCATTTCAATAAAATGAATGTGTCAGTGCCACATTTCTAGATGCTTCCATTCAATGAAGGTTGCTTACGTAACGACCTGAAATCCGGGGTTCACACATTTTACAAGAAAGAGGGTCGAATTTGAATGACAGTTCCGACGAAGATCGATGAGCATCAACCGAGTAACTCAAGTGTGCATGTGTCAAACAAGGCATAAGGATAATTTATACGCGGACGGCTGACAAATCGAGTGGAAACCGATTCTTTCAGTTTCTTACGCTGGAACTCTACTCTGTACGAAAACGAGCATAATTTTGGTTTGAGACAACCTTTAGGGCCATTTGCCGTCCATTCTGCGGGATCACTGCATTACTGGATACCGCAGAAAACTTTGGTGTGTTCACTCGGCAGTTTTGTACAGGTATGTGAACTGAGTCCTGTCAACAGTCTATTGTTGCACTTACCGATAAAGCGACGCGCTATAAATTTTTATATATTGCATGGTACCTAACTGTATTTGTGTTTAAGTCATTTTGGAAGTGAAACGGGTCCAGTTTAATGACAAAACTGGATCAGTAAAAATCATAATAAGTATCGGCTTTTTTCGGATCACTGCATACTGGATGAACCATGTGAATATTAGCATTAAAATGCGATGCTACTAAACGTCATCCTGCAGAAAACAGTACCTGCACAAAACTGGATGTCTCTGTCTGTCTCTCATGAAAAGTATTTTCCATGTACAATAATTTCGTTGTTTTAGGACATTATTTTTAAATTGGTCGGATCATACCTAGGTATGGTTCTAAACCTGGTATTATATTTCTTAAAAGATGCTTAAAGTTAAGTCAAGTTCTAGACGTCTTGGTTGCCCACATAGGAGAGTATTCTTGAGTGAGTGCGATAACTGTATACGAAAATTCTAAATCGTCTCCCAAAGTAGTTCTGAAGTGGAATGATTCGGAAGACCCGTCTGTTGTCGGTGAGAAATAGTTGTGGATCGGAAATCCGGAAAAAGTTACCCGAGTGTGCGAAGAAAGATGAGGATTTTGCGGGTGGTTTTTTTTTCATTATTATCGGAGCAATAACATCGCTTCGACTACCTTCGATGATAGATTTTTTTTTAGTTCTTTAGCTTGAGTTTCTTTTTTTTTTGTGCGTTTGTGACTCTAGACTAGAAGATTAATATGGCAAAGGAAATAATTTGAACTGGGTTACCCATGTAGCAAGCACAAGCAATATAAATTGCACTTGTACAAGCAACTGCGTCAGACAAGACAAAACTATAAAAACAAAAATAAGATATAAATTGGCTTTCGCATATTGTGATGAGGTGACGCTGCCTACGCGTTCAAAATAGCACTTGCAAAATTCAAGGTTCGCCAATGTGTTGATGGCCTAGTGGTATAGGCATACGCCCGGGTAGTTTAAGACACAGGGTTCGATTCCTTGTCTGACACAGTAGCTTTTTTACAATTGCAATTTATATTACTCAGTTTATATAGTGACAATACACTACAAAAACAAAAATAAAATAAAAATCATAAGCACAAGCAAAATCATTTTATCTGTTCAACGATATGTTACCAGCCAATCAGCTTCTTAGCTCAACATACTTTTCAACTGATCTAATTCCCAAAACAAGTCTTAAAACCAATAACGCAATGAGCCGCATCTTATTACATAGACGAAGAAAAATGTAGCTGAGATTTTAATGGCTCGCAAACCCAGAGTATCTTTGTGGCAACGAGTATAAAGTAGGTACAATCTGTCAAGATAAGACACCGCCGGCGAAAGTTTTGATTTATTTCACGGCTGTGTGGGTTCCGGCAGATGTTCTCAACTAAGTTGTTATTACCTAACTGCAGAGAGCTGTAGGATTGTGTAGGATGTAGTCTGTCTGCCGTGGAACAATAAGGCTTTGTAGGATGTATAGTCTGGAAGCCGTGGAAGCATTTAGGCTTTGACGAAAACCTGTAAATTGAAAACTTTCTCAGTATCCTAAAAGATGGAAACATGATTCGATGATTGCAAAAGCATAGCGTTATACATTTACCTAACTAATCTCGCGTAGCAATCGTAAGGCCCATTTTTTTATCGATAGTAATGGTAAAGTTACTTTACCGGCGGTTTAACATTTACGATTGTGTGTGTTTTGAAGAAAAATTACCTTAAAAGAGGATCGTGTACAGGCGTAACGCAGCGCGAGTTTTCATACATTTCGAACGCCAACGGTCGAAATATGCTTGAGGGCGAACATGTTTTCTTATCCGTAAACCTACATGGAATGAGACTTTGGTCTCATTCGGTCGTGTCAGATTGCTGTCCTATGGGGCTATGAGAGTGAAAGAAATAGAAAGTGCACCTGTGTTTGCGCACACACTATAATATGTCCCGCGCAGTCGGTTAGTCGTTGTGAGTGGCCACTAAATGTTGAAATAGGCTAAGGAGACTATTATTATTATAGATAATAATAAGCAAAGGCTTACACAGGCATGCTCTACAATTATTTACACCTGAATTTCCAAACAAAAAGGGAGCAACAGCTATTTGTCAGCACATATTCGCTCGCCCGCGTATTATAACTCGTGTATGCAAAGTGCATGATAATGTTCTGGCGTGTTTACTCAAATCTCGTACAGCGATGCGAAATTCGATCAAAGTTCGTCGCGATGGAGAGCACAGTCAACAAACAACTTTTTCCATCACATTATTAATGTTTTGTGCCTAAGGAACAATGTAGTTCCATGGAACTACAATCTATACATGAAATAGTGACAAATTGACGGGTTGAGACAGCGACGGTCTAAAAATGAAACGATTATACTACTAAGGGCCAATTTTTCACTGGTCAGATAAAAGAGATTAATTATAAAGCGACAGATTTTACAAAATGTCAGTTACGTATGATTGCTGACAATAAGGTGACATTTTCAAATTAGCTATATTGTATTCTGATCGACGAATATTTCTTATCTGACTATTAAAAATCAGCCTTAAAACAAGCAAACATTTTAGAAGTATGTACCTTGTAATATCTGTCAACGAACTAGGGGATCCATTTAAAAGTTTTTTTTAATGTATCTTGCGTTAGAAGACCACAATGAGTGGAGGTAAGCTACTTAGTAAATCCTCAAAGTAAAAGAATACACACGGCAACACAGCTCACTATCCATTGCATTTTGAGCCCTAGAAGTACAGAGTTTCTTTAATATAGAGTTCAATTTACACTGGATGATACTTCCATGAGTTAACGCTGGCTGTAAGTAACTGTGGTCGAGTTGGCTGCTCTGCAGTTGCAAGCTTATTAACTGACCACAGAAAGAAGTAAATGTGCTAAAAGTTCAGGACATAGAGAAAGTAGTAAACGGTTTAAATGGGACGAATGGACGATGTTCAAATGTTAAATAAAACATTGAGAAATAAAATAAACCGGCCAAGTGCGAGTCAGACTAGCGCAGGAAGGGTTTCGAACCATTGACTAGGTAAACAATAATTTATATCGAGCAAAGAACGGCAAAAGCTCGCGTTTTTTCTATAGAAAATCCCTTCCCCTTATTTTCTTACATAATTTGTGAACATTTCAACTGTATAGCCGTTCTTGAGCCGTTCTTATAGCCTGGTGACAGATGGACGGACGAATGGACAACGAAGTTTTAGTAATAGGGTCCCGTTTTAAACCTTCGGGTACAGAACTCTAAAAGTATGTTTTTGTTATTTTGAACTGTTTTGATTTTTTTATTCGTTTTAATGCTTCTTTAACGTACGACAATATTCTCTTTTGGTAACTCATCACAACTGCTGGCATGTGTACAAATTAGTATGAATATGTAAGAAACTACATAAAACATAGAGACAAGATGAGTATCCCAAAAGTCGTGATTAAACATTTGATATAATTCTGACAGCACCATGTCCTCGAGAAAAGTATCCTGTTTAGAGGCATCTTAACAACCGTCCATTGTCCTCAACGAGTGTTTAATTAAGATAGGGACCCACAAATGAAGGCTAATTGCCATCGGCCTTGGTAAGCCTCTCACAGAGATATACCCCAATTTTCGCTAACCCCTTCATTACGCATTTTAGGCATTAAAATAAAAAGGCCACTGCTGTAAGCTCTTTTTTGGACAGGAAAATGAGATTTTAAACGTGTATGTTTTATTAAACTCTTTAATAGTTTGTACAGATAAAAATAAGATGGGTAAAAACACAATTTTTACTTTTTACTTTCAATAAAAATATTTAGTTTTTTTAAAACGGGCCCCAATTTCTACCCGGTATAAATTGCAATCGGGTGGGTTTAAAAAGGGTAAAAATAGATATTTACCCATCGGCTGGGTTTTTACTGGGTAAGCGCACATCTATTTGTTGTAACTGGTTGTAACGGTTCATCCCAGCTTCGTACCTTGACAAATTATATCCGAAAGATAAGGAGACATGTTTCGAACATTTATTTTAATTTTTATATAATTTGACGTTTAGAAGTGTCATTTCATGACCTAAATTGAAATAAAGATTTTGAATTTTTGAATTTTGAAATCTTTCTCGTGAATCACTCTACCGGTAAAAACCGCATGAAAATCCGTGCAGCAGATAGATGCATGCAGCGGTAGACTTTTTTATGTGAATAGTGACGACAATGATTTACATTTAACAGAAAATTCAAAACCTCTGTAAAATATTTAATTTCAAACAATCTTCCTTTGGATAATATCGAATGTATAAATGAAAACTAGGCAGCTAACGAATAGTCGCAACTAGTTATCATTATTTTTAGCTAAAAACAATTAACTTTCTGTGTACTTACTGTGACCTATTTAGTATTTGCTCCATAAAATATTTCCCAAAATCATCTCGCAAGCGTTTGCCAGTTAATAAAATATAAGAATCTTCAATTAGACATCTATCGAGTCTGATTAATGGGATGGTTGTGCGTAAGGAAATGAATGAATAAAGATTGTCTATAGATTTTCGAAGCTTATATTAGTGAGATCTTTTTAACACTTTTCTGGTAGTAGAAACAAAGTGAAAAATTATCGCTCTGCATATAAATTAATCAGACCGTCGGGATACAATTGGCAAAAAAGTGGGTGTAAAAAAAAGTACGATCCAAATTCAAGGTTATCAAGCGAGAATAGAATACGGAAAAAAAATTAAGATTTATTTTTCCTGTATTCTATACTCGACGCTTAACCACCCCCTTGAATTTGGCTCGTACTTTTTTACACCCTGTATATTTGTTATATTATTATGATGTAGGTAGTATATGAGCATGAAGTACCTTCTAATGATGTTTTATTGTTACTAAATACAATATTTTCCGTAACTATGCATCTCATATGTTGCGTAAGTTTGTACAGTCACGAAACAACTGGTTAGCAAAATGGTTTTACAAACATTTAATAATGAATATACAATAGAAAGCGGACGCGTTGTTCTAAACAATTGTTTGGACGGAAAAAATGCAATCAGTAGAAACAAGAGGCGTAAACAAGCTCTTTCCATTGCAAAATAGTAAACAAACAAGTAACGAATTAGGCCAATGTCAACCCTATTGCTTTGTTTTAAGAACTCTAAGGAAAACGGTAATAGGAAATCTGGAAAACGTGTGTCCTGTTTGCTACTCTTTATTCAGGAGGTAGGAAACAGGTAAAATACTAACTTATTGTTCTTACTTACTTTACTCACATACTGTAGAGATAGCTACAAAAGGAACCAAGTTTTTAAACTTTAAATTGTAATGTTAAAGTGTTAATTAATAATTATGTTTATCGTTAATTTGACACTTTTAAGATAATTAATTGTTAGTATTGTAGTACTTACTTACTGATAAGTTATAGGGAAATCTGTAATTGGACATACCCAATGTATTAAACTAGACGTAAGTTTTAAGAATGTATTTATTTTATTTATTTATACTTTATTGCACAACCACAGTTTGTACAAAAGGTGGACTTAACGCCATATGGCATTCTCTACCAGTCATACCTTTGGGCTCAGCAGAAATGATTGTGGGCGGTGCGACAAAGAAATGAAATTAATTATTAATAAGTAGTTAAATTATAAATTCAACAATACGTAAACAATCTATACAATAAAATTTAAACAAAAAAAATACAATTACCTACTAATAAATACAATACTCACTAACATGATATTAGTTATATTATTACAATATTATTTAAATCATTCGGCCATTGATATCAAAATCTCTTAATACGGGCACCGATCGAAATCTTAAATTTAATGTCAGATATCCCTTCTTAATAAACTACGTTGCTACAGACAGAAGCAAAGAAAACAATACCTACAAACTATAGTTGTATTGGTTTGTTCGCTCGCACAGACACACACACACACATACGCTTTACTATATTTATATTTGCTTTTACTGTTTTCATATTTGTTTTGCTTGTAAAAAAATAGAAAATCAAAAAAGTATCAAGTAAGTGCTGGTTCGAATCCCGCCCGTGCGCAATTTTTGGTTTCATATTTCATCTTTTAAAAGTATCATCTAGATAAAATTACGACTATAGATATTGGTAACTATCTGACTACAACTTATTAGCAGCATTTATCAAACATATCTGCATGTTTCTGACGAATTACTCTCTTACTACGTATTTGGATAATGTCTTTACCCAAAGGTTGTCTGGAAGAGATCGCTTATAGCGATAAGATCGCCTACATTGTACATTACTTCTAAACGAATTTGTAAAATATTCTGTGTGACGTGCAATAAAGAGTTATCTTATCTTATATTGGATAATACTATTTAAAACAAATATCATCTGAAATAAGCAAAAGTACCGTAAAATTCTCACTATTGGCCGAACGCCGAAAAAATCCCGGCCACGCTCAGTGATGGATTGTTGTACCCATGGCAAAAGCGTAACTGTCTCGCTGTTATGGTCTTTACTACATTGTGTTAAGAGTCAACTGATTGTGAGTGAGGAGATGTGCCCTGCTGAGATGGTGCAACCTTCAGAGCCTCATTATGATCATCTGTCAAACTGCTCAGAGATCTGGGTATCGTGTTTCACCCGATGTTAGGGTCCCGCTGCCTTGGATACGGATTTGTGAAGCTTATAACATTATAGGGCCCGATTTTTTAAACGTGAGATAAAACATACCTACTGACAAAGTATAAAGAGACCGATTTGAAAATCTATACTAATATTATAAAGCTGAAGAGTTTGTTTGTTTGTTTGTTTGAACGCGCTAATCTCCAAAACTACTGGTTCGAATTGAACAATTCTTTTTGTGTTGGATAGTCCAGTTATCGAGGAAGGCTATAGGCTATATAACATCACGCTACGGCCAATAGGAGCAAAGATATAGTGGTAAATGTGTAAAATACGGGAGAAAGAAGTCACTATTCCACGCGGACAAAGTCGCGGGCAAAAGCTAGTGAAATATATAAGTAGAAATGACTGCCGACAAATATCGATATTTCTATGTAGGTAAATGTTACAAGTTGTTTAAAGGGTGAATGGGATAAATGTTAGTTAGAGGAAGAAGCAAAACTAGCCTAATTAGTTAATGGCCTCACATTAAAAATAAAATTATAAATAAACTTTTTAATATCTTGTCTTTTGCACCGTACCTATTTATTATTTATTTCAGTTATCTAGTGTAGTCCACCTTTGTACACAAAATTTGTGCAATAAAGTCTTTAAATAAATAAAAAATAAATAGCTTCACAAATTTTCGCATCGCATCTGACTTCATTCATTCATTTGACTGATGTAATATTATTTCAACGGAACCACTAACGATGCTGAGTTCACTTTTTTGTATTACGAATGAAAGTTAGGTCGTTAATCATCTTTTGAACGATGGGCACTGGAGAGAACCATATTTTTGCTTATCCGCCAGTGTGGCCTGTGAGCTTTCGCCATTACTAGGCGGCCATTTTGTTTTTTGAAAGAACTAGTGAAAAGTAATTAGGCCCAAATCTGTTCATCTTTCAATAGCAACTGTTTTGGTTCGAATGTAAATGGATGTTTGATTACTTTTGTATGTCTTGTCTAGTGAATATTTAAGTTGTACATTGATGATTAAAATGTTGTTTCTATTTTTCTTCTCGATGTCAATAAACTTTGTAGATTCTCCATACAAAATACAAGATAGAACGTTGTAGATTCAGTAGTTGTGACTTAAAATACAAGGTGTAAAAAAAAGTACGAGGCATATTCGAGCGATTGACAATAACCCCCAATTTGGCTCGTACTTTTTTTACATCCTGTATTTTCCTATAAAACCTTTATTTGTGTATAGCTCATACATTGATCCAGCATATCCATTCGAAATTATAGTACGATTTTTTTATACAGCACTTTACGGATTTATTTCGCGCACATTTATTAGAGAGCCTGTCACCACGGATGCGGTAAAGCATTCGAAACGTCAGGCGTTTTATAAAAAAATATGTGCGCCAAAAAAATCAAAATAAAAGATGTTATTATTTAAAGGTAAACAAACAAGACATTCTAATAAGATTAACAACCAGCATTTTTATTCAACAACCAATTGCCTTCTTGATTAGTTTATAGAATCTATTAGCATGTTCCAATCGCTTTACAAAGAAACTAAGAAGAAATCAAATCTTCATAAGTACGCAATTAGTATTCCGGAAATGGAGGTTTAATCGTCTTAAACCCTTCTGTCGGTCGATAGAATGGCCCCCGGATATAATTAAACTATGGACGACATGCCAGGGTTGGCACAACACATTCGAAAAAAAAAAAATTTTTTTTTTCAAGCTAAGCTCAATTTGCTTAGAATAATAATAGAGGAGTACCTAGTAATGGAGATTTTGGCTCAATTGAACTTACCTGCACCATTTCACATAAAGAAAGATTGTATTTGAGTTACAAAATCACAACTTAGTAGAAGTTGTTTCTTTTAGATTTAATACATGTTCTGTTGTGTAAAAAAATATTCTACACGGCGCACCATCAGGAGACCGAATTATTCTTTTATAAAGAGAGTAAGTAAGTATGTGTCAAATGGAAGCAACTGGAACTTTATTTTTGAATCACTCGTGTCAATATTCCTAATGATTTTCGTTCGAACACGAGTTATTTTCGTTGATTTTTTATTCATTTTCGAACGAAAATCACACGCCATATTCAAGCGAGTGATTCAAAAATATAGCTGACTGGCAGGTTTTATGTACCTAGATATTCACTGGTGGCTTGTATGCGACACAAGACACAAAAAGTTTGAACCTACTTCTGTGCAGCCTTTGCAATACCTACATAACTCTATCTAACTAATCTTATTGGTTTTAAAGTTCACTGAAATCGCTGACCAACTCAAAACTCGTTTCCTACAAACTTAAATTGCCAATAACATGTTATTTTTCCGACTTATCTACAACATTTGCCACTCTACAGAAATGGGCCTACCAAAACAAAACCGACCAAGTGCGTGTCGGACTCGCCCACAAAGGGTTCCTTATCAACGTACTATATGTGTGTAAGCACTTTTGTTGACGTAAAACATGAAAAAACTGCCTGTTTTTCATAGTGAATAGGCAGCTTTATATGCTATTTTATTAGCGAAATATGAGCAGTTTTTATTGTTTGTAATATCAATTTACCATGTTTTGAGCAAATAAACGATTTATGACTATGATTAAAACGATATGATATGATTTAAAAATTTGTGGCAAAACTTAGTTGAGGCAGCCCTATGGGGACAAAGACGCTCAGTCACGCGATCCGAGGCACAGTCCTCTGGGACGAAACAATCCCGTAATTAATAGGGAATGAGCCATTACGCAGCTGTCAACGCCTGTCCCACTCCGCTGTTGTTTCGAAACCGAAACCAAGTTTTCAGTTTGCAGAATATTGACAACAGAATCGTTGAAATTCCACTGATTCGGACTAAGTGCAAAAATGTGGAACTCTTTACCCGCGTCAGTGTTTCCAATGGAGTCAATCAGTGCTTCTTCTGAGTGAGCTCGATCCATCATCGTCTCTGTCTAAGCTACGTCATTTTTTTAAATAGTAACTTGTTTATTGAGACATTATTTCTAAACTAATTAAGTACAAGATTATGAAAAATTTGAAGGGGTCGTCGCTTTTGGTCTACGACCGGTCCGGCGAGCTGGCTCGCTGCGCGACCGACGAGTGCCGGCGCGGCGCGCGGTAGCTACGTACGTCTAATGTGGAACGTGTAGAATACGAGTAGTTTAGAATATTTTTAAACACTCACAGTGTCATATTTTATTCTTAAAAGATGAAATAAGAAACCACAAATTGCGCACGGGCGGGACTCGAACTCGTGTAGATAGAAGAATAGTAATAGCCTAATTATATGTTAATATTGATGAATAGACAGCAAATATGTGTTTGACTGCACTCTAAATTAATCAGAATACATTTAATGAAAAAATTTTGAAATGTGTACCATCATTCGACTTGTATGTATTCAGATAGGTAATAGCTTACCCGGAAACTTCGTATCATTATTTAATAATTAATCTACTACTAGGGATTTACATAAATTGCACAAACTGAAAATCTGTCCAGCCGTTCATGTTATAAGTGATGTAAGCCCCGATTTTCTAACACATTTCAGGCTGTCATTTGGTTAGTACGAGTACAAAATGAGTTTAAAAAAATAAACCATTCAGATGAGTTCCGTGTCCCCTTTTCGGGTAAACGCCGCGAAGGTCGACAGTTACACCCATCGTTTGGGGAGAAACTTCAGGAATTAACAAGTTAATGAAAGTTATATTTCCGAAGTTGTCGCGATTCGCGGTTTATTTTACATCGCCGGAGGATTTCGGGCGTTTTGGAGCTAGTTGAATTTTGGCTATAGCCGAAGTAAAGTTAAATAGGGGCGTCGAAATGTTAAGGAAAATTAAATAGCCCATAGTAATGGACGTTACGTTGTAAATACATGTTTCGGAGCACAATTTGTTTGTTTGGTGATTAAGGTCCACTTTCGTTATAACTTATGGCTAAAAGTCGTAACCAGCGGTTGCAAAATTACGACTGTGGATGTTTTGGATTAAAAATACCGTATTATATTGTAAGAATAGCTATTTTAATGACATTAGTCAATAGTTTATTTTTGTTTTTATAGTGTATTTGTCACCATACAAACTTAATAATATAAATTGCACTTGTAAAAAGACAACTGTGAACCTATGACAGACGAGGAATTGAACCCCGTGTCTTACGCAATCCGGGCATATGCCTATTACAGACATTAGTCAAGTTTTTTTTAAAGCACGCGCAATCGTATTTATTCAGCCAAAATTAACGACTTTTAAGCATTAGTTGTGTTAACTGAAGATCACAAAACCAGCCTTTATTGCAGGGATGCACAGACTTATTAAGACTAGGGGCCACTCGGGCAAATTATGAACTGATGGCGGGCCGCCAGAAGTATAGGTAATTAAAGACAATAAAGAATTGATAATTATGTATTAAAATTGAAAAAGAATTTATTAATTTGAAGCGTGGCACTGCATAGTGCTTACAATCTTTTTTATATTTGGCTCAAATTTACTTGTAGCAACACGTAAAACTGCTTCCAAACTTTCATTTGCAAGGCGGTTTCGATTTTTTGTTTTATTATTATTTAGTATTGAAAAGGTTTGTTCACATATATAGGTAGAACCAAATAAGCTGGCACATTTCAGAGCGTTTATGCGCAACTCTTTGTACGTATTTTTATCAATGCAGCGGTAAAAGTTCAGCAAGTCTCCTTCGTTGAATTTGTTGTGTAAATCTTGGTCGTTTTGAATGTCGATAATTTCTAACTGCATTGACTCTGGCGCATTTTCAACTAAAATCGTGAAAGGATTGCTGAATATGTCCAACAGAGGTTTCACTTTTTTAAACTCCGAAAATCTTTCTTGAAAAGATTGAATCAAAATATCTAGCTTTTCTACATAACTGAAATTAATCGCAGTTTTGTTGAATTTTTCAGCCATTTTCTTATAATTCGGAAAATGATTGTAATTTCCAGAATTCAATTGCGATCTGAAAAGTGTCAGCTTGCATTGAAAGGATGATACGTGAGCGTAGAGCTGGGATATCAGTTGATTTTTGCCTTGAAGCCGTGTGTTCAAGACATTCAAATGATTTGTAATGTCAACTAAAAAAGCCAAATCACACAACCAATCAGGATTTTTAAGTTCCGGGACATCCTTTTGCTTTTCCGCCAGAAATATTCCAATTTCTTCTATTAAATTTAGAAATCGTTCCAGGGTCAATCCACGACTTAGCCACCTTACTTCTGTATAATACAGTAAATCTCCATATTCGCTTTCGATGTCATCAAGGAATTGTTTGAATTGCCTGTGATTGAGTCCTCGTGATTTTATGAAATTTACAGTCGAAACTACCACTTTCATGACATTTTGAAATTCAATTTTTTTAGAACAGAGGGCTTCTTGGTGTATAATGCAGTGAAACTGCATGAGATCTTCAGCGTTTATGTTTTTTTCTTGCATATGCTTTTTCAGCAAAGTAACTAGCCCAGAATTGACACCAATCATCGAAGGAGCACCGTCAGTGGCAACTCCCGATAATTTTGATAAGTCCAAATCAGTTTTTGAACACTCATCCAAAAGTACATTGAGTATATCAACTCCTCTGGTTTGACCTTTCAATGAACACATTCCTAACAACTCTTCTAAGACTTCAAAATCTTGAGTAACACCTCGTATGAATATGAGAAGTTGAGCTGTGGAAGTAATATCAGTGGATTCGTCGAGTGCTAATGAAAAAAATTCAATGATCTTAGTTTTTTCATTTAATTGTTCCGCAATATTACCTGACAAAGACATAATACGTCTTTGGATAGTCATACGATTCAGTTGAATTTTCTCAAACTTTTTTGCTGCTTCTGGACACATTTTCTTAGCGGCAATTTCTATGCATTCTTTTACAAAATCCCCATCATTGAAGGGGCGACTGCGCTTTTCTATCATTCGAGAAATTTCATAACTAACTTCTGTAGCTGTTTCTGAATCTTGGATGGGTTTTGTAAACATAGCTTGCTGACCAATAAGCTCCCGTTTTAAAGACAACATTTTTTGCTTTCTTAATTCGCCTGTAAACTTGGTAAAAGTAGGATGCTGCGTTTCATAGTGCCTTTTTACATTATATTCCTTTGCAATCGCAACAGAATTCTTGCAAATTAAACAAACGACTTTATTATGCGACCATACAAAAAAGTATTTCTCAGTCCAAATTTCTTGAAACTGCCGATTTTCATCTTTAACCTTACGTTTTTTACTAGGTCCTGGCTTGTCCATGTTGCGTTCTAATCCTGGCTAGGATTAACACAGCACCTAAAAACAATTACAGTACCTACTTAAATTACCCATCCTTTTTTATTTAGGTAGATTGATTTAAATAGGTAGGGAAACACTTATTAATAACAGAGTTTTACTTACGATTTCACAACACAATTATACACGGCACTTGACGGGAAATCTACGTTGAATGTGGATCAAAATATATGACACCGGCTAGTCGAGTTAAAATCTACACTAGAACTATTGACACTTCACTCAAATTAAAACCGAACTATCGGTCGCTGCGGTTAGCGTGGCTTTTATACCGCGCGTATAGAGTCGAAAACTGTCTGGAGAAATCTCGAAACCGACTCTGGAAGCTTCGTGTATCTACCTACGCGAGCAATCGGGAATTCGTGCACTTAAGAGCGCGCGCGCGAGATTCAAATTACTTTTCGAACATATTTTTTTTGGTTTTATTCTGGAATAGAATTCAATATTTTTCGAAGGTACGAGAGTATTATTTTTGCTGTCGGCGGGCCACCAGTATTCGACCGGCGGGCCGCAAGCGGCCCGCGGGCCGCGGTCTGTGCATCCCTGCTTTATTGGAATGGTAATTATACAACATCGTATTTTAATCTTTTTAATGAAAAGGTTAATTTTTATTTGAGTCCCCGCAGTCTTAAGTTCAGGGAAATTCCTCATTCATGTGACATAAGATTTGTTCGTGTTGTCAGTTCCATAAGCTAATATTAGTATTTCTATGGCGGGGAATAACGTTTCGTTCTTGTGATGCTTGTATTCTAACACGATTTATGAAGAAGATTCTCCAGAAAGGAAAAATAATAAGAAGCCATGCAAGCGTTTTCTTCTTGTTAAAACTGAATTAAAACAAGAGAAAATAACACCGGCGGTTTTTTCATGAAAATTGCCGACACAGTCGTTATCTCGCTACCCGCAATAAATTTCGCGATACAACCAACCAACTCCCAACCGAGTCAGATTTTTCATATTGGTCCTTATGATAAGAGTATTAAAACCGAAAATTTAAGCAACCTCTGTTCTTATCTGTATTCTTGGAAATGAGATTCGCGCAAATTGTAACGTTTAAAAGTTTTTATACAAATTAGACGTTGTTCACCGCGAGAGTTAAGCAATTTTTTAGTGCCACAAATCTCCATACGTTAGTGGATTGCCTCCGAAAATAGCAACCATTATTTTTTATATCTTTTTAGCACCATCTTTCAAGAAGAGGCAATTTTCTGTTTGCGCCAAAACTGGCAACAGCTGATATGAAATTGGTATGATTTAAAATAAGACCTTATAAACTGCTGTTAGGCGCAGTTTTTTCATCGATAGTAATGGGAAAGTTACGTTACCAGCGGTTGAATATTTACGATTGTGTGTGTTTTCAAGAAAAGCTACCTTAACCAAACGTCAGAATGGCTATTTTAATGACCATTGCTGAAGATATTTTTTCTTCAAAACACACATAATATATCGTAAATATTCGACCGCTAGTAGCGTAATTTTACCATTACTACGTATAATAAAACTGGCCCTTATAGAGATACATTCTGCCATATTTACCTTCGCCTGTTTGTTCTCAAGACGAATATTTTGTTACAACAAGTAACTCAATCAACTAAAGGGTTGTATTTACCTTGAGACCCTACTGTTTCCGACTGGCAGTATTTTTTGTCGAACATATTACGTCTTGCTTGCTCTCACCGACTTTCAAATATGTCTGACAGAGACTGGTATAGTAAAAATGCGGAAATCTCATCGTTCAAAGTAAAGTACAGGCCCCGGTACAGTCAATCAAATGAAGAACGCTCCGCGCATATTTTGTATAGATTCTTCGTCGTATACTGAAATCGGTTGGTACTGAATAAAATATACAGCATTGGAAGCTATCACTAACGGAATGAGTGAACGCATTGTTTTAGAAAAGATTGTTTTTTCTTTTGATCATTGTAGAATTATCAAAAGTGTACGTTTCTAATGATTTTCAATAAAAAAAAATTAAAGGTGATTTTATAAATTAGGTATTTAAACTATGAGTAGGATGAACAGTGCTGTCAAATGTACATAATATAAATGTCTTGTGTTTCATGATATGGTACAATAAAACAAAGTGGTAGTTTAGATAACGAAAAATAAGCTTGCATAGGACTAGGACTAATCGTTGAAAGTCGTTACCATTAGTTGATTGAGCAATACTTTTAACATCTACGGGTATGTTTATTTATTTAAATATTTAATTGCACAAATAATGTTGAACAATAGTGTACTTAATTTTAAAAGCATTTTCTGCAAGTAAAGTCAAACCTTTAGGTCATACAGATGAAGCGATGGGTGAAGTAAAAAATATTAACATGAGTAATCTTTGTTAACAAAACCGGTTAAGTGCGTGTCGGACCCGCGCACTGAGGGTTCCGTGCCACCCTTAACTGAATTCAGGGTGCACTTACTTTCACTTCACGAAAACATCACAATATATTGTGACAGCAAAAATAACTTTGTTTTTCATAGTGTTTGTATGAAAGACAAAGTTATATTTGCGGTTGATAAAAATGTGCAATATCAAACTACTGGTTCGATCTCCTTCAAACCAATTTTAGTTGCAAGTTTTTGTTGAGATAGATCTCAACAACATATATTTTTTTCAAAATTTTCACTTTCTTAGTTCAAAAGTTAGATGGGGGGGGACGCCCATTTTACCACTTTGGAAGCGTCTATATCTCAAACCTTACACTTTTAGAAAAAATGGTTTTAGAAACCTCAACATCATTTTCAAAGACCTATCCATAGACACACCACACGCATAGGTTTGAGTAAAAAAAAAATTTTGGTTTTAGTTACATGTATGGGAGCCCCCCCTTAAATATTATTTTTTCTTACTTTTTGTATCTGAATCGGAAAGCGGTGAACAAGATACACCTACCTACCACGTTTCAGCTATGTGATGCTTATAGTTTCAGAATAAAGTGGCTGTGACATACGGACGGACAGACAGACAGACAGACAGACTTGACGAAACTATAAGGGTTCCGTTTTTTGCCATTCGGTTACGGAACCCTAAAAACCGGCTAAGTGCGTGTTGGACCCGCGCACTGAGGGTTCCGTGCCACCCTTAACTGAATTCAGGGTCCACTTACTTTCTCTTAACGAAAACATCACAATATTTTGTGACAGCATAAATAACTTTGTTTTTCATAGTGTTTGTATGAAAGACAAAGTTATATTTGCGGTTGATAAAAATGTGCAATATCTCAAAAACTACTGGTTCGATCTCATTCAAACTAATTTTCGTTGCAAGTTTTTGTTGAGATCTACATCACATATTTTTTTCAAAAATTTCACTTTCTTCGTTCAAAAGTTAGATGGGGGGGGGACGCCCATTTTACCACTTTGGAAGCGTCTATATCTCAAACCTTAGACTTTTAGAAAAAATGGTTTTAGAAACCTCAACATCATTTTAAAAGACCTATCCATAGACACCCCACACGTATAGGTTTGAGTAAAAAAAAAATTTTAGGTTTTAGTTTCATGTATCCCTCCCTCCTCCCTCCATCTATCTCTCCCTATAATATTATTTTTTCTTACTTTTTGTATCTGAATCGGAAAGCGGTAAACAAGATACACCTACCTATCAAGTTTCAGCTGTGTGATGCTCATAGTTTCAGAATAAAGTGGCTGTGACATACGGACGGACAGACAGACAGACAGACTTGACGAAACTATAAGGGTTCCGTTTTTTGCCATTCGGCTACGGAACCCTAAAATGGCAAAAAATGTGATCGAGGGAAAGTAGTCATAATGTACTCCAAAATCAACATCATCACTTATTCAAAAGGTCCTTAATCTCACAAAGGAGGTGAAAGTATGAGCAGTGCTTGGGTCACAGACAAAAAATAAATAAATCCCTAGTAAATCCCTTCATTTCATTCGAATCCATTATTTTGATTACTTTGTCCCGAATCTATTAAGTAATAGGAAAGTACAAAAGATTGCCATGTTTGCCTTGTCACCCATTTCAGTCTCAGGAATTATCAATATTTACAGGGGAGTGGTGGGCTTTTATAAAAGAAATAGGAGAGAGAAATATTTGAGACTTTAAGATGTAGGTTTAGAATCATTTCAAGTCAAGAAAATATTTATGGTACCTACTCGTAGATCGCGAAATTGAGACCTCGCGGAGCACAGGGGCGCGCGGGGAGGCGAAAACGGGCTGCGTGAAGGGTGCGGGCGGCGGAGATACACCCGCCTGCGCCCCTCACGTACCGCGCTCCCGCCTCTCCCAGTTGAGTGCCCCTGTACCCCGCAAGCGAAGTCTCAATCAAGCGGTTTAACTACAAATGAATAAAAAGCGGTCACCTGTGACTTTTTTCGAGCGTTTTTATTTTATTCCGATTCTATTACGTAGTATTCAGTATAGTTTACTGTTTTTACACTCCGATCACATCATCACATGAAAGCACTGCAGGTGTAAAAGCAGCAAAGTGCGAATCGCATATACTGAATGAACCCTAAAAAGGCGCAGGTAAGCTAGTTTTACATAATTCGATTACTCCATTGACGCTGCAGCCCGGATGTTTGTCCCGTATATTAACTGGGCTAGCACACAAAGCGGTAATGTCTTTATCGGGGAAATTCCTTTACTAGAGTTACCTCCCTAAAATACGGATATTTTCCTGATCGCGTATACAACAATTTTTATTAGTGAAACATAATCTAGGTGAGAATACAACTGAAGTTGTAGTTGTTCAGCTAAACACGATCGTTTGTTAAAATTATTATTCTATGCATCCAAGTTTTCGAATCTATCAATTTCTTAAAATAAATTGACGTGATGTTGAAACCACACAAAGTGATTTTGTGTAAAGCTAGTCATACGTGGTCTCTAAATATGAGGCTCATTAAGAAGTTCAAAATCACACAACGAGCGATTGTGAGGTCTATGCTCGGTGTTTTTCTACGAGATCGAATCAGAAATGAGGAAATGAGGCTTCGCTCATTAGTATCATCAGTATCAGTAGAATCAGTAAGCTTAAGTGGCAGTGGGCAGGGCACATAGCGCGAATAACTGATGACCGTTGGGGCAGGAAAGTTCTAGATTGGAGACCTTTAGACGACCTTGTAAAGATCGCAGAATCGCACTGGATGCAGATCGCACACTACCGGTCGCTGTGGAAAACCGTGGGGGAGACCTATGTTGTATGATTGTATGATGAGTCATAAAATACTCGTCATCTTCATTTGTCGACAATTTTTGTGCTTATTTGACACGATTTATACGAACTATACGTCTCCGCGGGGCAAAGTGTGATTTCAAATATACTCTCGAGAGTAAAGTATAATTTTTCTTAAGTTTATTTTCTAGTTAGACGTTGTATTGTTTGCTAGCACTGAAGTGTTAGCGTAAATCCACTTTGCTGCGCTAAATTTAAGTCAGGGTTGGTGATATTATTTTTATTCGTAATGACTCTTGATTATACTTCTATGATTAGATTGTTACGTATCTTCTTACATGATATTAAACATCAGATTGAGCAGGCTTCTTTTTGGTGGCCTTGCTCTATTAACTTTGTGTAAGACAAACAGCGGCTTTATCCGATAACAAATAATAATAAAAAATTACGTTGTAGCGTAAACACGTAAAATATTACTTTTAAGATAAACTTAATCGTTTTGTGAGGATTGAAGTATATCAAAAATAGTCTTAATTATTTTTAAAATTTCAAGGGCAAATTGTCATCTCTGCTCATGGTATCTGCGTACAAAGTTTTGAAAATTCCATATGGGCCGCTTCAAATACTTTTGGTATTTGTGTGACCTCAAGGAATTTCAATCGGGGACTTGTGAAAGATAATAGGGTTGAAAATATATGTTTTTTTTTGTTTTTATCATGTTATCATTATCTTCTAAAGGTCAGGTATTAACTTTAAATAAAGGTTTCCACACACAAGTTAAATACGTGAGTACAAAAAAGGAGATTCTTAGTACCTGACCTGTTTAAAAAAAAACGCGCTCAGTCCCAGTCCCAGTGAAGGCCTATGGTTAGGGATGGAAGAGTTATTATTTTAAGCCTAATTTTTAAGCATTAATTAACCAGTAAACCTAACTTTAAACATTACCTAACCGTTTGTTAGAAACTAAACATCAACCTTAACTTAAATTATCGAAGCTAGCATTAATTCTAACTTTTGAATAGCCGTATCTATACTTTCTAACGGTAGCTCATCGTGTATCGTTATTAGTGACAACCCTATCTCGAGTCGGACGGACGCGGACGTTTACGGAGCGAAACTCCCTGAGGGCGGGCGGAGGCACGCGCGTTAACGAGTTATTAATTTTAGCCTCATTTTTATTTAACCTTTAACACAGCTATAACAGTTGCTTAAGTTTAAACAAGCGGATAATCTCGAGAAAATATTAGACGGCTTTAAAGTGCGGTTCCATCATGTCACTTAGAACTTCTGAAGTAAATACCTGCGCTTTAGAACAAAAAACACTTATGCAATGATGCATTAAGTAATTACGGTAAAAATTAGGTTTCGATTGATTAATTAATTAAATCCGTAAATTTACGGATTTATTTCACGTACATTTATCCCGAATTTTAAACTCTAAGTTGTTTCGAATAGCATAGCATCCGTGGGCACAGGCATACTAGGGTTATTATTTGTAATTACATAGTAATGAAAATTCATACTGCCATCACCATTTATTATAATTTGACGTTCCTATTCACGTAAGAGATGTTTTTTGGGTCTTTATTATAACAGGATCCCACGCGGTAGAAATATCCAAATCTAAAAAAAAAACTTTTTTTTTACTTTGCTACAACTTTGCTATGGTAAATCGGAGGATCGGAATGACCTTACACTTTTAAATAACTTGCTCTAGGTTATCAAATTTTGACACAATAACACCATTTTCGGTAAAATAATTCTTGCTACTGTAAAACGGAGATTATGTCTGCAAGTATGAGATATGGCCCAGATACAAAAACTAGGTCATCAATGGTATAGTATAGGCACACATATAAAAGTGACAGACATTTCTGAATTGATATTTTTGCGCTTTACTGTTATATACATATGATACAAAGTTGAACGGAAAGGGGATAATTCATTTAGTTTGGAAAGATAAACTATGAGCATTGTCTATGAAAATAAACACTCCATTGCGTAAAATAGCGTTAAAATACACTATAAATGTTTATTTCCATTACTTTTTGTTTTTCGACTCCGTTGCATGAAATTAAATTGCTGTCAAGCTGAAAAACTGACAAATATCTCGGTTTTGCTGTGGTCACGTTTAAAAGAGTAGCTAAGTGACACAGATCTAGTTCAAATGGATGACTGGTAGAGATTGCTTTACGAATTAAGTCCGCCATTTGTACTATCTTTTGTCTGTGCAATAAAGAATAAAATAAATAAATAATTCTAGGTCCCTCAAACCTCCACTTTTGGTTTGTTTGCATATAATTTTATATTGTAAAAAAACTCGACGATACGAGTTTTGAACAACTTTATTTCACCCACAAAAACACAGAGAAATGTAGTCATCACAAAACCAAAGAAATATACCTATAGTATACAAAGATTCGAGTCACTACCGAAATGTTCGACATAAACGCTATCGAAAGAGAACTGTCTCATAAGAAAAGTTGCTAATGTATTTATCTCATATTTCCCCGGGGATTTACCATTGATGAAATTACGTAAACACCTAGAATATTGGCCGTTCACTAGGGAAGCTTGTATCTTATCGATAAAGTTCACTAACGAATAATCTTTTAACTAGAGGTCCCACGGTGCCCACGTAAATTTCGAATATCCCGTAAAATATTTCAACGCGGAATACGTATTTTCATTGCAGTTATCTTTTTTATTATACTAGCGGGCTGAGCGAACATCGCGTCCTGGCCCTGTTGGTTGGTATCCTATTCGGGGCCAAGACAAATCCAACAAAGTAAAATCATGAAAATCTGTTCGTCCATTCTCGATTTATTTGTGTAACTAATACGACTTTATTTTATGTTTTTAAACTAGTCGTTTCAGTTACGCACGGATAAACTAAATTTTACTTATAAGCTTTCGCTTAACAAATTATTCGTCAATAATTAATTACTTATTGTAAAAATGTATGGAAATTCGTGCAATCCTATTTTTTTTTTGTTTATTGCAAACCGATTTTTTGATAATTTCCAATCCAACCATTTCTTTTTACTCAATTTACGCAAGAAAAATGTCTTAGAGTTACAGTCAACGTAAGCTGACGCTTGAAAATACAATAAGCGCTCAAGACTTTTTTTTAATTAATCAATGCTAGCTAAGCTAGCTCCTAGCTGGAAGGCTTAGCTCAGCTGCCTTTGCAGTTAGAAAAATTAGGTATCTGACTGATGTTGAAACGGCGAGGCTTGTATATTTTAGTTACTTCCACAGTATTATGTCTTACGGTCTTCTCTTGTGGGGTTCTGCTACAGACATTGAAACCATATTTATTTTGCAGAAAAGAGCCATTCGTGCTATTTATAAACTTAGTCCTCGTGACTCCCTGAGAGAGGTCTTTAAGAAAATCAACATATTAACTGTGGCTTCTCAATACATTTTTGATAATATAATGTACGTCCGTAAAAATTTAGATAATTTCATGAAGAAAAGCGACATTCACCCATATAACACAAGAAATAAACACAAGCTTGTCGTTCCTAACTTCAGATTAGTTAAAACTAGTAATTCGTTTATGGGAAATTGTATAAAATTCTTTAATAATATACCACACAATCTTGTCGAATTGCCGGTTGATAAATTTAAGAAACACGTTAAAAACACGCTTATGTCTAAAGGCTATTATAAGGTTCAAGACTATCTAAACGACACGAATGTGTGGTCCGTCCAGCCTGCACCGACTGATGTACTTACCTTTGATGATTTCGATTTTACGGCAGCTAGTGGTGACTGAGTTTGTTCCAGCGTTTCTTCTCAGCACTTGCCTAATTGTCTGTGTTCTGTCTCGAAGCGCTGGTAGGGCCCAAAAGATAAGGAGACATGTTTCGGCCCTTTCAGGGCACATTTATTTTTATTTTTTTCACTGTATATTTTGACGTTCATAAGTGTCATTTCATGACCTAAATTGAAATAAAGATTTTGAATTTGAATTTGAAATGTTCTTGTCGATATTTTCAATTCGACTCTCATCTCTTTCGGCCTTTGCGGGAGGGGATGGTCGAAGTAAACAATACTTACCCAGTTGTTGTGAAACGATATTCAGATCTGGTTGCGTAAATATTCGTGCCTTCAGAGGCGATTAAAATCAATAAACTAGCTCTAGAGAAAAAAAAGAAGATCATTAGTTGGCAAATTTACGCGTGTACAAAACTTCTTACACAACATCATCATTATCAGCCGCAAGACTTCCCCTGCTGAATATGGACGTCCACTGGCAAGATGGACAGTCGACCATGTAAAGGTTGCAGCACATCTATTTACCTGTAACGGGAACATCACTGTATCGTCATCAACCAGGCGTCAACCATACGGAAGCACGTTACGTAAAGGGATCAGCAACGTCTCGGCATGGGATCGGCACCGGACAGCAAACGCGTCGCCTCGGGTCGCGTTTGCTACAAATTATTAATTTTATTTAAAACACTTCATGCACAAACATATGGCGGACTTAATGCTAAAAGCATCCTATTCCAGTCAACCAACAAACCAACTATTGTCAGTTCTTCTTGTAAATGGCAGTTTATTCGACGGAGAGGGCGGATAGTTGACGAACATCAGGGTTAGCGCGTTAAAAAACATGAGCCGCTGAGAGAGTGGGTCCCGGGTTGATCTCGATCCGAAGTGACGCTACGAAGTTAATAGATGTGCCCGAAGAATACTAAACGCCTCGAGTTGATACAGTGCTGTTCCCGTTACGGGTGGATAGATGTGCTTCAACCTTTAAGATCGCAGGATCACACTGGATGCAGACCGCTTTCAACCGGTCGCTAAAGTACTCGTAAATTAATAGATGTGCGCGAAGAATACTAAACGCCTCGAGTTGATACGGAGCTGTTGTTTCGAGAGTGGGTTGTTTGTGAGATCTCGATTCGAGGTGACGCTGCGAAGTTAATAGATGTGCGTTGAAGTATGGAGTTACATACAAAGAATACTGAACGCCTCAAGTTGATACAGTGCTGTTCCCGTTACGGGTGAATAGATGTGCTTCAACCTTTAAGATCGCAGGATCACACTGGTTGCAGACCGCTTGCAATCGGTCGCTATAGTAAATCTCTTACTTATCGCCCGTAATCCGTGATACCTAAATTATTCAATAACAATGACGCACAACAATCAGTTAGGAGCTGAAATAATAAATATGCATAAGGGAACCAGCGAACAAATACACAACTCACAACATTTTGTAGTCGTCTAAAGGTCCTACTTTGACGATGTTTGTATTTAGGGTTTCGTACCCATAGGGTAAAACGGGACCCTATTACTAACACTTTGTTTTCTGTCCGTCCGTCTGTCTGTCACTAGGCTTTATTTCAAGAAATGCGGTACGTAGGCAGTTGAAAGTTTACAAATAATATAATTCTGTTGCCGCTATGACAACAAATACTAAAAACAAAATAAAATAAATACTTAAGAGGGGTTCCCATACAACAACTAACGTAATTTTTTGCCATTTTTTGCTCAACATTAATTGTTTACTAAGTAATTTTTACGGAACCCTTCGTGTGCAAGTCTGACTCGCACTTGGCGGTATTGTCCCCTTTCCATTTGGTGCAGCCCTTAGTACACGAACGCATTCGCATGCGGAATGTGACATTTGAATGCGGCATGTGACATTGGCATATGCTATGTTTTGTTCTAATGGTGTATCCACACCGCCCGGCGGCACAGGCCGGCGGCCATGCCGCTCATTCCGCTGAGGCTGCCGCAGAAGCCGCAGCGGCTATTTTCATAGTATCTGACAGTTAAGTGACATATGGCGCCGGCAACGCCGGCGGGCGGTGTGGATACACCATAACATAACTAGAAGTGAAAGTTGCATCCTTGTCGGTGCTTATCGTTTAGTTCAGCCTCATTGATGTCACATGTGAATGCGTTTGATTACTAACGCCTTTAGTCCACTGTCGCATTTGTATGCAGCATGTGTCATTGCCATATGCTATGTCTCGCTCTAACATAGATAGATTTAAAAGTTGCATCTTTTTCAGTACTTATCGTTTAGCCGCATGCAAATACGTTGGTGTACTAACTGCGTAAGACTCTGTAAAAATGCAAATCAAAGGTCTAACAGAGTAGGGTACCAGAGTTGATTAATGTATCCGGTGATGGTTCCCTCTTGAATATGCACCATTTATTCTAGCAGCTGTAGTCTGTCCGTGGCTTTTTTCGTTTTTTGCGGGAAATATTTTATACTAATTGCCTCTTCTGATAAGTGATGACATTGTATTGGATTTAGATTTGGAAGGCAGCAGCATATAAAACTATTGTTAAACATTTATTTAGGTTTAAGATATTTATTTTCTCACAAAGAATTAATACAAATTCACTTACAGAGAAAACCTTACAATTAAAACACAATAATAAGTACACAGCATAGCAAGCGTAATTTATGCGTTATTTGTATTTGAAACCTCATATTTTCCTCTCTCTAGTTATCAAATCACTTCTATAAATCGTGTTAAGTACTATATATTATATTATAAAATGTAGTAATTCAACTTAAGTAGTTAAATAACTATAAAAAGGTGAACTAATCTATAAATGGTTTAAACTTTTTTTTTAATCAGTCAGGTATCAAACGAATGCCGAGAGTCGCTTATCAATGGAATTTTTATTGTGTCTCGTTTACACATACTTGACGAGTTAATGTTAATTACAAAATTAACGGATTCACTTCATATTACAAAAATCAATTGTAACAGGTATTCATTTCAGGTATTATTTTCTTTGTTACCTGACCCGGTTAAAAGCTAGGCATGCCATATCAATACCCTTTGAGACCCAGATTTGAGAGATTTGCCTAAATACGTTTTTCGTAACCGTCTTTGAACTTCGTAAACCCGAGAGTGCTTTTAATCGGCCAAATCCGAAAGGAGATAGCATTCAAGAGGCTGGCAATGGTGAATTTTTTTGGTCCGTTTTTCTTTGCTTGGCGAACATTGTATACAATCTTAACATTATTTTTTAACGATATAATTCATTTTATAATGAGATAAATACCACGTAGAAATCGTGTATTAAACTAAGCTAATTTACCTACACTTTTGTTTTTTTTTTTTAATATTTGTGTCGAAATAAAGTCCTTCCATTTCATTTCATTTCATTTTACCCTAATTTGGGAAAAGATAATATTAATCAAACTACATTAACCCTTAAGTAAGCCGCGGATGTCATATGCGTTTCACTTAGCTTATTTTGATGCTATAGACCTAGGTAGATTTTATCAATAAAAAGTCTACATTCTGAGTAATTTTAATTCTAAATAGGTGTAATATACTCTAAGGTTCCCAACACGCCAATTCTGTGTAGTCGAACGTGTCTGACACTGACAGCCATTAGAGTTTCGACTGATAGTTGAACAGGTGATTATCGGTAAAAGTGTGCGATTTTTATCGATTATGGCCTAACACGAAGGAAGATAAGTCATAGTTTTTTCAGTATTTTTCAGGAATTTGTTGATGAGGAATAAATAGGGCATTGTCCAAATCTATTCATATGCAACACTCAATTTCTTCTTGCTGATCTCCGGAGCCTGGTTAAGGGTTAAGAAGCTGTATTCTCAGTAAATAAATGATTGATTTGATTTGATTTTAAAAGACATGCAGACAGAGTTTAGTTTCAAATAAGTTTAGATTCCAATATGTGACTTTATGCAGGTATTGTTACAAAAGTGTTTGCGGTATGTTTCCCGGATATTAATCCAAACGCCTGGCTTGAAGCCAGCGGTTAAATCCGCCTTGATAAAACTCAGCGGTTTCGAGATTTCAAATCGATGGATTTTTCTGCTGGGTCGTTGCAAAATATTGCTGTTAGTAATCCCTTGCCAAATATGCCCCGTATTCTAGTTGTGTGGCCTTGTGCCTTAGTCAAGTGGCAAATGATAGCGAAAACACAAAAAATGGAAATGACAAATAAAAAAATAAATAAAATGCTACGGACAAGATGTGACTTAAATGCAGGGGGCGAAAAAGCAATATTTTTAACAGTTCACAGTTGATAAAAGTAGTTACCGTGAATATAAATAAGATACTGTGAAGATACATTAATTTATTCTTAATAATAAAATAATTATAGCTCCTCAGCTATAATTATTATTATAGACAATGTCTCCAGCCAGAGTAGGTACCTGACATTGACCATTAATGGCCTGTTTTATGATGTCTAAATAAATTCATATTAGCGTTATCTTATACTTCATACGAAATAACGTTCAAATTCAAATTCAAATTCAAAATCTTTATTTCAATTTAGGTCATGAAATGACACCTATGAACGTCAAAAATACAGTGAAAAAAAATTAAAAAAATGTGCCCTTCTTCTTCTTTCGTATCGGCAGGAATACGGGCTAAATCTTACTTACCCAGAAAGCGGCTACCGTGGTAGCCCTCTGGTTACTTACAAGTAAGTCCTCACGCGAGCAGGCGGTCGGGCACGCGGGACAGTTAGTGAGGTGGGCCATGGTTTGCAGGGGTTCTCCACATTCACAGCTAGTGTCTGCGCTACTTGAGTACCCCCACCGACACAGGTTATCTTTGCTCCGACCAACCTGGGTCCTCAGCCTATTAAGGCTTCTCCAGATTGGCCAAGGCTCCTTATAGCCTGGAGGCAGATTTTCAATGTGCCCTGTAAGGGCTGAAACATGTCCCCTTATTTTTTGGGCCCTACCAGCTCTTCGAGACAGAACACAGACAATTAAGCAAGTGCTGAGAAGAAACGCCGGAACAAACTCAGTCACCACTAGCTGTCGTAAGATCCAAATCATCAAAGGTAAGCACATCAGTCGGCGAAGGCTGGACGGACTGGCCTATTATGATTAGGTATAGGTACACGTACTCTGTAAGAACATTGATTGGCTACTATTACAGGCCATACCATGTATTCTTTTTAGTTATTTAAATTACTAATTTATGACGTCACCATCACTAACGATTTCGCATTTGAAAACCACAAAATATAAATTTAAAGTTCAGCAAAACTAAAGGACCCTTACTAGCAGTTGGAACCTCCATTAAGCCAAGAGTTGGAAAGTTTTTCAACAATTCCATGAAACAATCGCGGCAATTCATCTTTCGGTTGGATTAACGCCAGCTGGGTGCAGACGTTTCATAATTAATATTCCGGGACTCGTTGATAGCAATCAGACATTGACGATTGATTTTGTAGCGTTCGATAATCGACCGAATTGGTCGTAACTTGAAAAGAGCTAAAGGTAGTGCGATATCTATCATTTTCTGGGGGATGTGCCACTGTTATCTATCTTTTTCTTGTATATCTATCTTCTCTTCTTATTCTTCTATGTAGGTATAAAAATAAACTTGTAAAGAGAACAGGATGAGTAGATTTACATGATATAGATTTTCACAGGTTTGCGGGCGAAACGAAGTTTGCTGGGATCGCTAATTGGTAATTCTTCTTCTTCTTCTCGAGTCAATGGCAATTAAACTTTCTGCGACCGAAAAGTGGCAACATCAATGGCCTTCTGTTTGGCGTAATTGGTAATGAAAAAATATATATAATTTTTGCTTTATCGAAAGCATTAATAATCTGTTTTAAGCGTGCACGCTGTTTGCGTGTGAAACTCAATCTATTCTCCATTCTCTTATGTAATTCCCCAAACGACTTTTTAACCAACACCAATTGTAATATCTGGCGAGATGCGGGTATTTTTCGCCAGATTGCCCATTTTTAAAACGACTCGTTAGGCCAGCGCGAATGATTAATGTATGCCATTCTGTTGATAGTCTTGCCGGCTCTCGCTCGTGTGGCAATGTGATAAACCTTTTTAGCTTTATTACAGAGAAAAATAGGTGCGATTAAACTTTTTAATCAATTGATATTTTTAGGGTTCCGTAGCCGAATGGCAAAAACGGAACCCTTATAGTTTCGTCAAGTCTGTCTGTCTGTCTGTCTGTCTGTCCGTCCGTATGTCACAGCCACTTTATTCTAA
Organism: Pyrausta aurata; assembly: GCA_963584085.1. Lineage (NCBI taxonomy): Eukaryota > Metazoa > Arthropoda > Insecta > Lepidoptera > Crambidae > Pyrausta > Pyrausta aurata. The sequence goes on from OY757273.1 coordinate 7,716,422, forward strand.
AACTATTAGCATTACACAGTTGAAACTTTGTAGGTAGATGTATTCTGTTAACCGCTTTTTGATTTTCATAGAAAAAATAAAAAAAATATTTAAGGGGGGAGGGAGGGGCATCTAACTTTTAAACCAAGCGAGTATAAATTTTGAAAAAAAATACATAATGTAGATCTTAACAAAAACTTTCAACAAAAATTGGTTTGAGCGAAATTGAACTGGTAGTTTTTGAGATATATCTTCAACAACCGCAAACATAACTTTGTTCTTCATACAAATACTATGAAAAACAAAGTTATATTTGCGGTCAACAAAATATTGTGGTATTTTGGCTAAGTGGAGGTAAAAATCCCTAATTCAGTTAAAGTTGGCACAGAACCCTCAGTGCGCGAGTCCGACTCGCACTTGGCCGGTTTTTAATATATGAACTATGGATTGTTAATATATGTACGATTATTAAACTTGTAAAAAAGGTTTAATAACGCTGTAATACACCAACGCCTTCCCATGCGGTAACGCAGCGGCTGAACGATACCGACAAGGATGCAACTATCACATCTAGGTATGTTAGAGCGAGTAACCATTAAGGTTCATTGATGCCACTGAACATGGCCGTTTTCAAAAAATATTGGATAAAAGAAAATGACTGACTTAATAATATGGAAGGTGGCGCCATTTTATTTCACTTGAATCTCAGAAATGGCTTCTCAATGACTAGAAGTTACGGCTAATGGTTAAAGCTACGATTAACGTTTAATATACCGGTTATACCTACTTTGTGCAACTCACTCTTAGTATCTGAAGATGGACTTCAAAGATTTTTCTTTATGATATGTTACTGATCCCATGTGTTAAAATATACCACGGTAGTCCCCTAGGGATTACCAATATGTATGTAAGGATCAATTGGTTCCTGAAACGACCACTAAACATTCAGGATGGGGTGAAAGCGTTTTCTTTATACTTCATACTTATTGATATTTATGCAAACAGCCGCGTTTGATGTTTTCGCTCTGTGGAGCATTGCGCGCTCCTTCTCGGTACAGTCGAGTGAGAAAATTGAATTTCCTAGTGTCAAGGTGTGTTCATCATCACGTATACATGTAATAGCTCTCTCCGTCTCATTCACACACTTACGCGAAGCAGTCATGCTCGCTTGCTCACGCGCCTCACACATACTCAACTTGAATACTATGTTTGGTTTGGTTGGGAGACCTTTTGATTTTGATTTTGGTTTTGATTTTCGATTTCTTATTTTAATATATTATATCGACGTGACCATGGTTTGGGGTCAATTTTCTAGATTAAGGATCACATGCAAGCATATTCTTGTAGTTTATGGTATCCTCTTTGCTGCGTCATTCATTTCTTAACACCGTTAGGTATACGCACGAATAACGTCATGTTTGTGTTCACACATGATATTATTATATCGACTTTATGTTCTGCTTACCGTTAATGATTTGTCTATCTCCTAATAAATACAATATCAATTTTGTCGTGGTCAACTATTATTGGCTTTATAAGTAAACTGTTCATGTAATATTAACATTATAATGTAAGCTGTTGTTGTCCCTATACAAATAAAATAAAAAAATAAATCATAGCTTTGCCTGAAAAGCACTCATTGCCTCAAGGCCGTTTCCTACGGCAGTCCAGGAGGCCAATTCTCGTGCAGTTCGTACGAAAACAGTTCACCGATCGAATTTTCTTTTTCAAAGAAAAGACAGTTATTGCTATATCCGGGTCACGATTTCTATGAATTTTGATTTCATTCGTGCACTATTTTTTTTACGTCGATATACTACTTGATTTTTTTCAGTAAAACAGTGATACTCGTAATCGAATTACCACACGAAACGAATTTCGATGCGAGAATCGGCCTCCAGTACGTATGTAAAGCATACTAATATATTTCTTAATTGATCTTATGTCTGACATCAACAGTTACGCAACACTACGACGTGAAAAAGTGTAATCATTGAAATTTTAATGTTGTTATATCATATTGTATGTATGGTATTTATTATAAGGGTCTTATTTCTTACGTTATTATGTCTAGCATGATAAAAATAAAATAAATGTTACGACAGCCGATACATGCATAATTATAGGTTTTCTCTGCTAGAAAAATATTGTAAACAATCTTGACATTCCTTTATAACAGAATGATTTGTTCTTAAATAACATAAACAAAAAACTCTCATCTTACGTAGGTGTACATCAGTGAATACTGAGATCTTTTTAAATCGAATAGCTTATTAATTTTATTCACTAAATATTATAGATAGTGCCATCCACGAAGGCGCGCGTCGAATTTCGTCCTTATCGTTTATAATTAAATAAATAAATATGCGCCAGACAACACACCAATTGTCTGGTTTCGTGGTAAGGGATATTATTCTTTGTGTTACGAAGTACTAGACAACGATTATGATTGGTTATAGTAAATATGTGCAAGTTTTTGTCAATTTTTAATAATGTATCATTAATATAATTATTAAATATTTATTATTTCAAATTTTTACATACTCCTCGCACCCCGCGCTGTGGATTGCGCGTAACTAATTTAAATTTAAAAGTTATAACGAGATAGTTTACAATATTCGCCAAGCGAAGAAGAACGGACTTTATGACCGTTCTATCCACTAGAGAGGCGACATGTTGCTGGCTGTGTTCAGATACAATTAATTCATGTATTATGTAGATGAGACAATATTAATTAATTCACATTATTCATATTAAGCCGCGCACGCGTCATGTTTTACATTAATTGTCATTAAGGATTATAGCTATTTATTGCGCCCTTATCACTACATCCTACATATTTATTTAATGAAAGGTATTTTTAAAAAGTCAATTTGGCTGCGTAATATAATAATATAATAAAGAAAATAAGTAAGTAGCTTTTGCATTACCAAGGTCACGATTAGTATGCATTTCGATTTATTTCGTGCGGTAGTTTTTTACGTGCAGATATATACTTGATTTTTTTGGTAAAACAGCTAAATTCGTAATCGAATTACCACATGAAAATTACTGGGGACTGTACTTTCTTCGATCTCCACGGTAGTAATAAAACGCTGGTTCGTATTTAAAATCAGACTGTATTTTTCCATTAAAATGACCCTACTTATATTCACATAGTTGGTGTTTTCTTAGCGACTAAAGCAATACTTAAAACTAACCAATCACAATAGCTTATTATTATTCACAATATCGCACTATGTGTCCCTTTCTTTCTGATTTCTTTCTCTTTCCCGCGCCGTGGCTCGTTGTCCGCTACAGCTCTCCCCCCGGCGAAGACTCCGTCGAAGCCCTCTCCATGGTCAGGACGACGAGCTTCGTAGTCGGTCGCCTAAATATTCCGGCTCGGGTGCGGACATCTGCGCTGCGCACTCGCCGGTCTGGTCCTGGGTATACTTTTTCGATGACTCCGCGTGGCCAGGTATTGCGCGGTAGGGTAGAGTCCACTACCAAGACCAGGTCTCCTTTCTTTAAGCAGCGTTCTTCTGAGGCGGCTGCTTGCCGGGGTACTAGTGTGGGAAGATACTCCCGGATCCATCGTCGCCAGAACTCCTCAGCGATCGCTTGGCTTACGCGCCAAGCTCTGCGGTCGGCGAGGTCACATGGGCCGGTATGAGGCAGGCCCATCGACGATCCCAGCAAGAAATGATTTGGTGTCAGCGACTCGGGATCCTTCGGGTCGACCGACACATGTGTCAGAGGCCGTGCGTTGACCGAATGTTCCGCCTCCGTCAACACGGTCTGTAGAACCTCTTCTTTCGGGTGCTTATTCTTTAACACTGCTGTGAGCGCCGTCTTTACTGAGCGGACGAGGCGCTCCCAGGCTCCCCCCTGGTTTGGAGCCCCAGGTGGGATGAATCGCCACTTCATGCGGTGTAGCTGGCCTAGTTGTTCTAACGCAGGTGCCCATTCTTGATATGCTGCACGAAGCTCCACATCTGCGCCTCGGAAGTTCGTGCCGTTGTCACTCATCATGACTGCGGGCCATCCTCGTCGTGCTGCCATCCGCCTTATTGCCATGATTGCTGAGTCGGTAGAGAGCGAGGCCACCAGCTCTAAGTGTACTGCTCTGGTGGTGAGGCAAGTGAAAATGGCACCCCATCTCTTCTCATTACGTCTGCCCACGGTCACTATCATTGGTCCGAAGTAGTCCACGCCACAACTGCTGAACGGGCGCTGGTGTATGTTCAGGCGTGCTGCGGGCAGGTCCCCGAAGATCGGCGTGACGGGCTTAGTCTTTCTCAGGTGACATGTGGCACAGTTTTTGGTAATGTGGCGCACCGTCGTTCGTAGTCTAAGGATCCAAAATCGTTGCCTGAGGTCATTCACAACTCTCTCTCTATTTGCGTGTTCTGCTTTTTCGTGTTCTCTTTTTACTAGTAGACGGGTAAAAGGATGTCGCCCGTCCAACACTGCAGGCTCCTTCATTTGTTTTGGTACGTTTGCTGCGTTGATCCTTCCGTTGAGAATCATCACTCCATCCTGCAGCATAGGGTCCAGTCTATACAGTCTACTCGACTTCGGAATGCGTTTCCCTTCTTTTAGTAACTTCATTTCCGTCGGGAAACTGTCTTGTTGGCTTTTCATGATCCACAATCGTTCAGCCTGTTCTAGGTGCCGAACTTCCAACTTCTTTGTCTTGTCACGGCACTTTTCAATGAACACAAGCACGTAGGCCGTTGCTCGCACCAGCCTCTCGAATGATGAAAAGCGGCTGATATCTGGTAGGCCGTCTGCGCACGTGGTTTCGTATGCGAGCATTACAACCTCCTCTTCCGTGCTGAGCTCACTGTTTTCTTCTCGTGGCCAAGTGTCTTCGGGTTCTTGAAGAAAACTAGGCCCGGTGAACCATCGATCTTCAGAGTTGGCTTTCATTCTTGTTGCGTCGTCCGCCACGTTCAGCTCCGTCGGTAGCCAGCGCCATTGGGTTGTCTTTGTTTTCTCCGCTATTTCACCCAGACGATGTGCGACGAAGGGCGTATAGCGGCGTGCGTCGTGCCGAATCCATTGGAGCACGGTGCGTGAGTCGCTCCAAAAGATGATGTCGTCTGGTCGCCACCCGTGCTCTGAGGTGACAGCGTCGGCGAGTCGCACTCCGATCACGGCAGCTTGTAGTTCCAACCTCGGTATGCTTTGTGTCTTCAGTGGTGCCACCTTAGCTTTGGCGGCAGCTAAGATGACACACACGCTGCCGTCTTCTCTTGTGAGCCTCCAATACACGGCGGTCGCGTAGGCTTGTTCGCTGGCATCGCAGAAGACGTGTAGTTCTCTGCGCCTGTGGCTGTTTGGGTCGTAGCAGCGGGGCAGGCGCAGCTCTGACACGTTGCCAGTCAGCTCCACTATCCATTTTCTAAAGTTTTCTGCTTCGGACTCGGGCAGTGGCTCGTCCCATCCGATCTTTGCTCTCCACAGGTTCTGCAGAAGTATCTTCGCCCTGATCGTGAAGTGGCTCAGCAGTCCGAGTGGGTCGTATACGGACATAACTGTGCTGAGGGCCTCTCTTTTAGTCGGCGTTCTGACGTTCTTCAATACGTCTTCTGGCACTCGAGCAAGCGTGGTGTTGAATGCCAGCTCGTCTTTCCCAGCGTCCCATAGAAGTCCCAAAGCCTTGTCCGGTGGTGATGCCAAGCGTGTTGTGGATGTCGCCCGTAGTTCGGGGGGCACCTCCGCCAGCGCCTCCTCTTCGTTGCAGTTCCACTGTCGCAAGTTAAATCCAGCTTGTTGATGGACGAAGATCACCTCGCTGATCGTCTTCTTCGCGGTCTCGATGTCTTCATAGCTCTCCACCAGGTCATCCATGTAGTGCCCACGCGTTATGGATGCGTAAGCTAATGGATGTGTGTGCTCGAAGTCCTTGGCGTTCTGGTTGCGCACACTGTGAGCCAAGAATGGGGAGCTCGAAGCGCCGAAGATCATTGATGTCATCTTGAAAACTTGCGGCGGCTTGTTGGCGTCTTCTCTCCACAGGAACATCTGGGCCGGTTGGTCTTCTGGTCTGATCTTCACTCTGAGAAACATCTCTTGTATGTCTGCCTTCACTGCTATGGGCTTCTCTCGGAACCGAAACAGAATGCCTTGCAGCGGTTGGAGCAGGTCTGGCCCCTCCAGCAGGAAGTCATTTAAGCAGACTCCATGTGACCTAGCAGCTGCATCGAAGACCAGGCGGAGCTTTCCCGGTTTATTCGGATTGAAAACCGGAAAATGCGGCAGGTACCATTTTCTTAGACTCTGTTCTTCGGTTCCATTGCAGGCCTCCGCGTATCCCTTGGTCAGCAAAGCTTCTATTTCCTTTTTATATTGTGCAGCGAAGTCTGTGTTCCCATTGAATCGACGTTCCAGTCCTTTGAGTCTTCTACACGCGGCGTTGTAACTCGGAGGCGTGACCAAGTCGTCGCTGCGCCACGGTAGTCCCACTTCGAAGCGTCCATCGGTTCGTCTGGCTGTGGCTTCGAAGATCTGGACGGCTCGTTGATCTTCTTTCTTCATCTTGGTGCACACAGATACGCCTAGCGAATCTATCTGGAAGTGCTCCTCCATCATTGAGTCCAGACGGCTGTCCTGCGCGTCGTCTTCTATGTTATGTTCGGGCGCATACAGGTGCAAGACAGATTCTTGATCACGTCTGTGGATGAAGCGTGGTATCGTTCCATATACTGCCCACCCCAGTGCGGTCAGTGAGGCGGCGGGTTCCTTCTTCTTTCCCATCTTCAGTTGATGTGACACTATCAGATGCCAGTTGTCGGTTCCGATAAGCACTCGCGGTTTGATCTTGCCGTAGCACACGTCGTCAGGCTTCAGGTTGCGCAGGTGTTCAAACTTCAGCACTCGGTTCGGTACAGCTTGAGTGAGAAGCATTAACTGCGGAATGGTGCGCAGTCTTATCTCGTGGCAGTCGTGGTTCTTCTTGCCCCGGATCTCGAGGTCGACTGTCTTGCTTCGCTCTCGACGTTCACTGACAGCTACTCCGTTTAAGTTCAGCGGTCGTGCAGGTTCATCGGCTCCCAATTGCTGTGCTAGGTGCTCTTCAATTAGTGAGACGGTGGAGCCTTCATCGAGGAGTGCGTGGGTGTCAACACTCCCTGCGGGTCCCGTTAAAGTGACTGGCACTATCTTCAACAGCACGTCAGCTTCTTGTTCATCGGTGGCAGCAACAGACATCACGGTTTCGCTATCGGCTGGCGCGACTTCAGATGACGGCGATGGCGTTACAGGTGGCGGCGTAGTGCGCTCGGCATGCAGTAGCATATGATGAGGGCGTCTGCAGCCGTCTACTCCGCACGGCTTTGCACGGCAAGTACCTCTTCTGTGCCGACTGGCTATGCATTTGAAACATAGACCGGCTGTCTTCACTAACTCCCATCTTGCGTCCGTGTCCAAGTTCTTGAACTTCTCACACTTGACTAGTGAGTGTTCACCCTCGCAACTGTGGCACTTCTCGTTCGGAGTTGCGGCATTTGTAGTAGTCGTAGTCGCGTATACTTCCGCAGGCTTTTTCTTCACGACTTTCTTCATAGCGTCCTGCTTTGCGTTCGCGGTTGTAGTGGTTGCTTGCGTGAAAGTATACTTCAGCGCCAAGTCTGCCTCGCGCATAAGAAAACGCGATAGCAAAACTATCTCCGGTTGCGATGATCCTTCGTGATCGTAGGCGTAGTCACACCATCGAGACTTTAGATGCGGCGTAAGTTTCTCCATGACTTCTCTTATTAGCATAGGGAATTCCAAATATCCGCGTCGGTTTATGTTTGTCAATGCGCAGACTATGTTCTGTAAGCGCACCGCAAACATATTCAGGTCCTTTGCAGTGTTCCCCAGTCGCGGCAGTCTCTTGATGTCTTCCAATACTTTGTCAATAATAAATTCCGGCCGCCCGAAGCATTGCTCTAATGTTCTCATTACTTGGTCCGGGCTTCCTCCGCTATAGAGCAACTCAGCGACGGCTTCCCTTGCTTCGCCCTTGAGGCAATTCCTAAGGCGAGCCATGTTCTCTATGTCCGAGAATTTATATACCGCAGTAGATTCCTTATACGCAGCGGTAAACGCCATCCATTCAGTGAACGTACCCGAAAATACGGGTAAGTCGATGACTTGTCTCGGTGCCGGTCGATTTCTTGCCATCTTTTCGATTGCCTCCGCTAATTGTTCGATGCCTCTATGTTTCCTCGTCGGCGTTGGCGATCGGGCTTCACGGCGTGTTTCCTCATATAGTACTGGCGTAGGACGTTGCTGCTCCCCCCGTTCGGGCCTCGACGTGCGCAGTTCGTGCGCAGGAAGCGGCTTATCTCTTGGTTCCGTAGATTGCCCCACGGTCGTACTATGATGCAGCCAATTTTGAATTCTCTCATCTGGGTCTGCGATGCTACTAGCGGCCTCTTCTCGTATAGATTCCATTGTAGCCGCAAGCCTCTTCTTAATTAGCTCCGCTTCCAACTGCAGTTCTCGTTTCTTAATTTCTGCAAGTTTTTCTTCAGCGGCCAGCTTGATTGAACGTATACGCGCTTCCGTACTCGACCTTCTCGATGTATTAGAACGCGCAGGCGACGCGTCGCGGCGCTCAGCGGCGGCGTCCGGGCGCTCTAATTCGAAAGTGTGCGCGGGGTTCGCGGGGTCCACGGGGTTCGCGAGAGACGCGTGCGCGAGAGACGCGTGCGCGGTATTCGCGGGCGCCGCCGGGGGCGCGGGCGCTACCGGCGCCTTGATAGGTTCGTGCGTCGCGGTAGGCGCGGGCCTCGCGGGTTGCCATGCCTCTTCTATGGCACGGCTTGAGGTAGGTGCGTGACTCGACTCCACCCGTTGTAATCTCGAAGCAGTCGACGGCGATCGGGGCGGCGAGTGAAACACTCGTGCCCTAGCCACGTTCGGTGGCTCTTCTTGACCTTCCATATTACTGCTCCTGGTTCGCACCATATATCTTCCTTAAAATCCGGCACTACAGGACCAACTACTGGGGACTGTACTTTCTTCGATCTCCACGGTAGTAATAAAACGCTGGTTCGTATTTAAAATCAGACTGTATTTTTCCATTAAAATGACCCTACTTATATTCACATAGTTGGTGTTTTCTTAGCGACTAAAGCAATACTTAAAACTAACCAATCACAATAGCTTATTATTATTCACAATATCGCACTATGTGTCCCTTTCTTTCTGATTTCTTTCTCTTTCCCGCGCCGTGGCTCGTTGTCCGCTACAAAAATATTTCAAATGACCTGAGAATCTGGGCCCAGATCTTGTATTTTTTCATATTTTGTCTAGCGCCTGATGCTCTGATGCTTATGAAGTCAACACCTAACTTCACCCCAAATGAAAGACCGTAATTTCCGTCACGATTAATGTGTTCTTCATTTGACCTCAAAACGAATCTGAATATTGTGAATTTGCATCATGAAACGTGCCGGAGATGTTTGATATTATTCAACTCAGTACACACCTTATTTTCGACGAATCCTCGCCAAATTGAATCAATCAATGGGCTCTCGATTTCACAATTTAGAACTCGATTTATTCCTAGACGAATACGAGTGAACGTCGCGAACAATTGCCGTTATCAGGGATTTTTATGAATGACCGCTTTTGGAGACATGAGAGAGGGGAAAAAAACATTGGTAGAAACAATCAAATATTGAGAGGTTAATCAACGTCTTATCTAGTAACTGATTTTGCCCGCGACTTCGGCCGCGTGGAATAGTGACCTCTTTCTCTCGTTTTTTACACATTTACCACTATATCTTTGAACTTTGTCGTAGCGTTATGTTATATAGCCTATAGCCTTCCTCGATAACTGGACTATCTAACACAAAAAGAATTATTCAATTTGAACCAGTAGTTTCGGAGATTAGCGCGTTCAAACAAACAAACAAACAAACAAACTCTTCAGCTTTATAATATTACTAGCTTTTGCCCGCGACTTCGTCCGCGTGGAATAGTGACTTCTTTCTCCCGTTTTTTACCCATTTACCACTATATCTTTGCTCCTATTGGTCGTAGCGTGATGTTATATAGCCTATAGCCTTCCTCGATAACTGGACTATCCAACACAAAAAGAATTATTCAATTCGAACCAGTAGTTTCGGAGATTAGCGCGTTCAAACAAACAAACAAACAAACAAACAAACAAACAAACAAACAAACAAACAAACAAACTCTTCAGTTTTATAATATTAGTATAGATTAGTATTAGTATAGATTACACAATCTAATAAACCTGTAAGATACATTTAAATTAAGTAAATTATGACTTGTAATATCATATTTCTATTATCTAAGACACTTTTTAATACTTCTAAGCTTACTTATTGGAAAACCTGCTGAGAGAGCTTCTTACGCGTGTTAACAAGTTAGACTAACTTTGACAAGGGATAATTAGAATTGAAAATATGAAATTAAATGTATTTTTTATGATATTGGTGATTTTGTTTTTCCATGTTAAAGGGTTTGAAATTTGTTGTAAGACAATAGCTGCCGATGTCTACTAAGACGTCACGAGAAATTTTTCCATGTAACTGCTGAAAAAAAAAACAGTTTTAAAAGAGACATGACTCATTTAATTGTATCATGTTATAAACGTCGTTTCACGTGTTAAATTTTGCGACGGATTTATTTCTGTTTTCACTGTTATTGACATATTTTTGGTAATTTGATTATACAGTCATAAGCTTATTTGTTCGTATTCTCTATTGTAAAATTTGGAATTATTTGTACAGGAAAAGTGTAATGTTCCCTGAAAAACCTGATTTCACAATGACTGCGACGTATAATGCCATATTTTTATCCAAACGGAGGCGGCATCCAAAGATATCCGTGACTTGAATTACAACTTATATTAAAAGGTTCTGTGCAATATTGCGTGGTATGTTTTGGTCAAAAATAACTGAGATTGTTATATGTTGAGTTTATTTCTGTATTATTACCTTTCAGTGTTCTAAGAAGTGTCGATAGTTATGTATTAAATATTATTGATTTTATCAAGAATAAAACTTTATCATTGGTTCAAGCAAATTCTTAGCAACATTACATAATTGTCGAGGACTGCGTAGGAATAGTACAACTCACAATGCAATACATTTTAAATAAATGAGTAAAAGGAAATTCACTTTTTGATTGAAAATATATACATTTATTGAAACAGAAAATACTGACATATAAAACAATAATAATGTTTTTTTAACTAAATGTTTGATAAAACGTCTAGTTTGAGCACAAATGTCATTATTGAGGTCTGTCCTCGACCATAATTATTTACTGATGATTTACCTTTTGGCCATCGCCGCAGTCGGGTAAAAAGCATTAAAATAGTTTCATAGCAGCACTCAAAAAGTTATCCAGCTTTTATTCTGTTCATTGACACCAATTGCTTTAGTTTGTTGGATGGAAAGCAGCGGAGATGCGTTGGCGATGTGCCAGTCAGCTTTGGGTTCAACTTTCAACTTTTTAGAGTTCCCTAGTCGAATGCCAAAAACGGAACCCTTATAATTTCGTCGAGTCTGTCTGTCTGTTTGTCCGTCCATATGTCACAGCCACTTTATTTACGTCAAACTAACTGCCTCGGTGGCGCAGCGGTTAGAAGGTCACATTTTAAAGCGACGGCTGCGCCAGAGGTCCTGGGTTCGATTCCCAGGTCGGGCCAAAAATATGTACCTGGGTTTTTCTGTTTAGAAATTCTCAGGGAAGCTCGGAGTTTGGAAGTTGGCGGTGTTTCACCCCCGTGCCTCGGAAAGCACGTAAAGTCTTGCGCCTGGTCTCTCTCCGGTCCTGTCACATGGGTTGCTGTCCCATCGGGCTATGAGAGTAAAAGGAATAGAGAGTGCACCTGTGTTTGCACACACACTTGTGCACTATAATATGCTATAATATGTCCCGCGCAATCGGTTAGTCGTTGTGACTGGCCACCGTAGTCGAAATCGGCTATGGGGACTATTATTATTATTTACGTCAAAAAATACGCATCGAATCATAAAGATCAAGTCAAGCAAACTTGTTCTGGTAGAAAATGCGCTGTGATTAAGTTAAGCGCTTCGAAGCGCTTAGGAAAACGAAACAAGAGGCGATCGTTACAAGTCGCAAATCAAATCATATCAAATTAAATTATTTATTTGTGATACACAGGTAAATAGATGTTAAGTGTACAAATACAGGGTAAAGAGAGTGCGCTGTGATCAGCCTCAGTGGCATACAAATGAGTCGTAGCAAGCGCAAGTCGCAAGCGCCAGCACAATGCCAAAGTGATTCCAAAGATAGGGCCCCGACTGAGATCGAAGCCTAGTGGTTTCTTCGATGTAAGATACCACACGATCCGATGGCTATCTCTAAAGATCTTTACAAACTCAAGGCCTGACCTAAACTAGTATGATAGTTGATATTTTTGTTTCGTATTGAATAGTAGGTCATTGTAGAGTCAAATTCAAATGAATTGATTCTCTTTAGGATACAAAGTCGGTATATGTTATAAAAAAAAATATGCCGGTTTACTATTGTTTAACTGCAGTTTGTATTGAATTACTACATGAATTCAACTACATTGCTATAGCTATGTTATAAAAATTACAACAAAGCGAATAGATGGAAAATAAAAATGAAAACCGGTTAAGTGCGTGTCGGACCCGCGCACTGAGGGTTCCGTGCCACCCTTAACTGAATTCAGGGTGCACTTACTTTCACTTAACGAAAACATCACAATATATTGTGACATCAAAAATAACTTTGTTTTTCATAGTGTTTGTATGAAAGACAAAGTTATATTTGCGGTTGATAAAAATGTGCAATATCTCAAAAACTACTAATTCGATCTCCTTCAAACCAATTTTCGTTGCAAGTTTTTGTTGAGATCTACATCATATATTTTTTTCAAAATTTTCACTTTCTTAGTTCAAAAGTTAGATGGGGGGGGGGACGCCCATTTTACCACTTTGGAAGCGTCTATATCTCAAACCATACACTTTTAGAAAAAATGGTTTTAGAAACCTCAACATCATTTTCAAAGACCTATCCATAGACACCCAACACGCATAGGTTTGAGTAAAAAATTTTTTTTTGGTTTTAGTTACATGTATGGGAGCCCCCCCTTAAATATTATTTTTTCTTACTTTTTGTATCTGAATCGGAAAGCGGTGAACAAGATACACCTACCTACCAAGTTTCAACTATGTGATGCTTATAGTTTCAGAATAAAGTCGCTGTGACATACGGACGGACAGACAGACAGACAGACAGACTTGACGAAACTATAAGGGTTCCGTTTTTAGCCATTCGGCTACGGAACCCTAAAAAATTTATTTGAATTCGAATTCTAATGCAAAGTGTGATCTACGAGTATGTTCGAAAAGTAGAAGTAATCCTATGTGTAGGCTGTGTTTCATTGGTTTATTTACTTCACAAAAGTGCCGGTAAAAAAAAATATCAAACAAAAGATAACGGTGTGTGCGTAAGCGCTTTTGGGTCTACCTAGCGCTACTGCGCTGGGTGCGATCTTGTTTTATTCCGTTCAAGTTCCGGGCAGTTCAATTCCCATTCAACGAGTAGAGACCCCAAATTGGCTTTTTACTGAATTTCAATAACCTATCTAGATTTCAATTGCTCGTCAGTAGAATTATTTTACATGACTTCATTTTCCAAGATGAATTCCAACTAAAGTGCAATAAAGTCTTTAAATAAATATATACTCTGAAGTATAAGGCTCGGGCAGTTTTTTGATTTGATTATTATAAAATTAAATTCATCTAAGAACTTTGTATTTAAGTATTTATGGGAGACGCCCCCGTCATAATCGTTGTCTGGTACTTCGTAACACAAGGAAGAAAATTCCTTACCACGAAACCAGACAATTGGTGTGTTGTCTGGAGCATATTTATTATTATTACTTTGTTTAATGTCATGTTCATCCTTATCAACCCTAAGGCGGGTAAAACTTATAAAGAATAGAAAAGCACCCTTTTTCAAAGCTGATGTAATGCGTAACCAAATATTCCTCTTTTACGAGACACGAAATCAGCTTGATATATCATATTACTAGGAAAAAGGGACGTAAAACGTATGATTTGTTTGAAGATGTTACCGAAAACATGACGACTCGTGCATAAATAATGTGGTGATAGGAACACCTTGTAAAAACAATGTAAATAGACTGAGCAGTCTTATCGTTAGTCTTTATAAGACCCAGGTATTATTTAGTATTTTATAGTTCTTGAGCTTTAGTGAGCTTTCTGCTGTCATTTATGTATGAAATTCAGCAGCGCGACTGTCGCGCGACCGTCGCGCTGCTAAAGTCGCATAAGTTTGAAAGCGCCCTTATTGGCGTTATTATTATGATATTTATGACTAAATAAATAGAAAGCACAAAATGAGTACATACTTTATTAATAACAAATAAGAAAAAAAACTAAGATATGTATCATAAAAATAAACTTAAAACCTACAAAAACGAAACCGTTTCCTTGTGGCAATGAGGCTATGATGCTGGCTGCGTTGCCGTGTACGTACTTGAATTAAAGCCTCAAAAAAACAACGGAAATCACTCAAAATCTAGACGTGAGTACTCACAAAATAGAGCAATGATTTTGATAAATCCTTTTTGTGTAGATTACAACTGGTTTTTATTCCAAAATTCGACTTTAATCATTGAATATCACTCGCCATCACGCGAGTGATTCAAAAATAGGGCTCCAGGTTTTATCCCTACGTGCTAAGCCACTACACCACGGAGGTCGTCTATTACCATTTATCACTTTCTGTTCAATCAATATTTCTAAGTACCAGCACATTGCTATAGCTATTGAACATTAGCAATAATATTTAATAATGTGCCGAGAATAGCGTCAAACAAAACGCTCAAGGCTTCAATGCCATAAGAACGTGTGTCTTACACGTACCATCGTTATTAAACTCGTATCCCCTACACCTATTCTGCCCTACTCTTAGTGGACGACAGCACGTCAAGCTAAACACTGCGGTATCTTATTCTGTTGGAATAATGGCTATTTTTCAACAAAAATATATAGTCTGATTTGCTGGCCACTGTACTAACTTAAGACATTTATTGGCATTGAATGAATGATATCTTTGTGTTGTGATGTTTGAAGCAGTTGCAACCTTTAAAAACAGTTGTTAAACCTTTTTTACTGTTTCTGTGCATTTTTATTTTATCGTTTGCTTTGTCATTAATGGATTATGTTGTGTAAGTATGTGTCTGTGATGCTTTTACCAATAAACGCTTGTTCTTTATTAAATTTCTCTGTTTATTATGCTGGTAAATGACCGTACAAGATTTTTATATCAAATGATAGGTATTTGGTAGTGACTTGACTAATACGTTGCATATTTTGGTCCTGAAGTTTACGCAAGTACTACTCATTGATTAAAACACACTTTACGGATTGATGATTGAAGTATATTTTAATCAATAATACGCGTACGTTGCATTGATCATTAATATTGATCTCTTTTAACATTTTAAACTCTATATAAACCTATAAACCTTTTGTTTATTGACATTGAACGTGGGACCTCGGAGCGGACTCCACTCATGAATATGATCAAATTTACTTTGTGACCAAGCCATGTTTTTGACGTATTTTTGTTGTTATTTCTTTCGTTATCTTGTTTCGTACGTTACTTAATTATATCTTATCGACTACGAGTCTAAAGAAACAATTAATTAATTTATGCAACCCAATCTTTTAAACGTATCTTAAGACATTGTCAGTCTCTTAAAATCTATGCATCACGCTCGGTCACATTGTGTTTTTTTATGAGGAAGAGGGACGGATATAACCTATATAAATCGGACCAAGGACATGTTTGAAGTAGGACCTCTGTCCTCGTTATTGTGTAGAACTTCACGTTTTCGCTGAAAAGAATACGACAGAGAGTTACGTGGATGTCTCAGGGATTTGCATTTTAGTATCGCCTTGAAAAAAATATCTTGATCAGACGACTGATACTGTGCCTATTTGTCTCTTGTAATGAAAAAATGCTACCGAGGGCGAAGTCAGCATTGCTTTACCATCTTGTGAGCCAAAATCACTTGCTGCACCTAGGTGCAGCAAGTAGCAAGTAAGATAGGATGAAATGAGTTACTGCTCTACCAATCACGAAGAAAAAAAAACTATACCTACATGCTGTAGGAAAAAAAGATTTTGGATATAAAACAGTACATTTTTAACACAAATCGTCAAACTTTTGCTATCTACAAGGGGTAATATCTGATACCTAGTCTACAATTTTTTTGTAATGGATTTGAACCTAACAATACCTAAGACAGCTTCATATGAAGTACTCTTTTTTGGGTCACCTTGTATAAAATAACTCAAGAAATGGAGTAGACGAATTCGTGGGGAACCGCTAGCACAGAAGACATAATAGTCCGGTAGTTGACCAATTAATCCATACAATCTGCGAACTAGCCACTATACTATAGAAAAGGCATTGTTTTTAAGCCTCGAGCATCGGAAGATCGATAAAGTACGTCGTTACGCTCACTCTGAGTCCTCCTCGTGCCACTCTCGACGACAGGGCGCCCTTCGCTAGGGCGGGGACAGGAGACATCGATATCGATTAATTGTGCTTATAAAAAATATGAGTACAGTCGTCAGCACATCAGGTTATACTTTTTTTTGTTAAAACCAAATTGCATACCGCGGTGTTTACCTTGACGTGCTGTTGTACATACCTACGGATACTTTGGTTTTAAGTTTATTTATTTTTTATTTAGTACGACTTAGATTTAATGTTTTAGGTCTAATAAAACTGAACTTGCCTTGACCTAATGTTTTATTGATCAAAAAATGCTTCAACATCAACTTGCTTTTTCTTCTTGTGCTTTTACATTGGAAGAGATTAGCATAGATGGTATTTTTTACGCTATTTTATTTAAAAAAAATGACCTCACCATACTAGATATGTTGTTTGTAAGATATTATGCAGGTACTCTTAGATGTATTCGCCGAAAGCTACTCCCACTAATTTTCATTCTTATTAATAATATATGATACTTATGTATCCATAAACTATGTTAATGTCAAACATGTTCATAGAAAATTAAATTTTTGAATTTTTGTAACGTTTACAAAATAATTATATTTTAGCTATACACATAGATACATTAGGGTTTTAGCTCTTGGATTTTCATTCATCTTTATTTGCCATGGGTCTCCTTCTGTCTGTATGAAGTATGTCAATGCTTTTACTTTTTTTGGTAGAAAGAATAGAACTCAGATCGAATGTAACATTCACCTTACTTATTTTAAAGTTGTGTGCTGTAAGTCAATCAACAAATTTTTCAAAATGATTTTTTTTATGATACCTCCGCTATGTTCATCGATAACCGTTCACGACATCCAGAACAACACTGAAGTAGAGTCACTCATTTTTATACTCATTGTTTTTTTTACTATATCAAGAGATCCGATGACAAATCTGTTTTATTTGTAAACAAATTATGATTAAATGTAATGGCTGCTCATTTAATAGCTTGTTTGAATGAATTTGAATTGATTGTAAAGGGAATATTTTCCTTGTCCTCATTTCGTATTTCTCGTAACAAATTTAAAGGAATACCTAACTAGTTCGAGGAAACAACTTGTGATTTAAGCACAAAGCTATTACATTTTTTTTTATAAGATTTTCCTTGACAATAATTGAGTAACATTTCAAGTACTATTACAATTATTAAATTACTAGCTTACAATTTTTTTTAACACTCACAGTGTCATATTTTTTTCTTAAAAGATGAAACACGATAAAGAACGGTAGCTGAATAGGAAGAGCGTTAGCCCGGTAAGCCAGAAAGATGCTGGTTCGAGTCCCGCCCGTGGGCAATTTTTGGTTTCTTATTTCATCTTTTAAGAATTCAAGTACTACATTGCTTACCTCATACAACTAAATTGTACAGGATAACATGAGGTTATAAGTACAATTTAATTTGATTTCTTTATAGTCCGGAGAACTTTCTTCTACACAACTTTAGGTGAGGAATTGCATTAAGAATGAAAGAAGAAGCATGGTGGTGAAATATTTTAAACATGAAAACAGCATCAAAATCGGTTCAGAGATAATAAAATACATGTCACACTGAGAACCACCTTTTTTGTAGTCGGTGAAAAAGAGAAGAATTATACCTTCCTCATAAATAACTCTTATCTTTTAATAAATGCTGTATAAAAATCCATGCACTTTTTGTGTATATAGCAAAAAGATAGATAGAAGCGATGGATGGCTCTTATTTTGTAATGTATAAGTAAATAGTTAAAGTTAAGTTAGTCTGTATATCCCAATGCTGGGAAAAGGCCTAACCTCAACTGTGAGGTAGTTTGAGCCATACTCCACCACGCAGGCTCAGTGCGGATTGGTGGAGGAGTGTTTGCAAGGGAAGCGACTAACCTTGCTGTCAGATGTATCAAGCTGCCCATAAGGCCTCTGACTAGGCTAAACGACTAATATCAACCGTTATTAGCCGAGACCAACGGCTTACGTGCCTTCCGATTTCCGAAGCACGAAGTTGCTCGTTATATACGTCACTTAAATTTTCGGAATGATCACCCATCCAAAAACGACCGCGCCGTAGGTTGCATAACTTCGGTAATTACTAGCCATTTACTGCCACCGCTGCACTGCTACAAGCAATGTATGTAAGAGTTATTATGTTACTCACTGACTAGCTGTCAGGTGTAATCAACCCTCTCTCATCTCGTTTGATAAATTAAATTACTTAGTTTAAAACTCAGCAACGCAACCTTAACTTTACGCGTAAACTGAAAGCGAAGTTGTTTAATTTACGAAGAATTTAAGCCGGTGCTTACTTAATCAAGCAAGGGCTTAATGTTAAAGCAGATAATTAATTTCTGCAATAAAATTTAAGCGCTCACCTAATTCGCAGTTTATTATCACGTGTACCGGGGTGATGTTTTTAATAGCCGGTTCATTTTTTAGGCTAGTTTCCATACCACAGTTTTGTTAGTTTATTGTGATCGATTATGATATGGAGATATCAAAAAACACTAAGGCCCACTTGCGTACGATGATTTAACCCAGGATTACGCTAACCCAGGATTAAATTATCATTCTATCTCTGTCTGTTTATTTGACGTTGACAGAGACAGAATGATGATTTAATCCTGGGTTAGCGTAATCCTGAGTGAAATGACCGTGCGCAAGTGGACCTTAGTGGGACATGCACATGATGATTTAACCCAGGATTACGTTAATCGTGAATTAAATCATCATTCTGTCTCTGTCAGTTTATGTGACGTTGACAGAAACAGAATTATGATTTAATCCAGAGTTAGCGTAATCCTGGGTTAAGTCATCATGCGCAAGTGGGCCTTATTAATTTATAATTCTTAATCAGGAATATCAATATTTAAAAAAAATAACTTGTTCAAAATACACATATGAACACGTGACCATCAAAGCCTATTAAAGAGCGTGACGTCACTTCTCTGATGATGGCGGGCTTCTTTTGCTGTCATAAATGACTCTCCATAGGATTCTGTTGTCGAGAAGACTTTTGAATTAAGAAATGACATTATTCAGCACGCCCCATGACAGTTGCGAACGTGAGGAGGTCTACCCAAAGTGATTTTTCAAAATCATAATTAAAGCATGTTAAATGTTATTTAAAAACAGTTTTTTTTAAATTAATTTACCTACTTACTAAGGTAAATTATTATATTAACTAGTTTTTGAAATTTGGTCAGCTAGCCTTTTAAACCTCGTATTAGTATTTTAGGAGGAATGGTTCTTCTTCTTCTTCTTTTTCATTTTAGAGTTTTCCTTTTGTATTTTTTTTCTGTACAATCCCATTTCGTTGACTTTTTTGTACTACTCTACATATCGATGGGTCATTTAGGGTAGGTTAAGGGTTAATTTTAAAAATTAACTCTATATCGCCGAATGAAAATGGATTTCAGTGTCAAAAATAAGCGGAGAGAAATACTCATCATATTAATTAATTAATCCTAGTTGTTAATCGCGTAACATTTA
Source organism: Pyrausta aurata (assembly GCA_963584085.1). Lineage (NCBI taxonomy): Eukaryota > Metazoa > Arthropoda > Insecta > Lepidoptera > Crambidae > Pyrausta > Pyrausta aurata. The sequence continues at coordinate 7,736,411 of OY757273.1, forward strand.
TCAAACCAAAGCGAATTGTAAAGGAGAAACGTAATTAAGACGTTTCTATATTGTAATTTGTTTCCCTCATTACGTAATGTAACTTTTTTGTTTTTATGGGTATCACATGAATAAAACTAACATTATGTTTTTCTCTTGTTACAGATAGTGATTCGGGAAAGGCTGTGTTACTAGTGTTACCCTATCAATATCCTGTGTATTATGTGTAAAAATATAAACAATGTTTTTAGTGACTTATTTACCTATTAAAAGTGTGTAAATAGTAAAAGTGTAAATTAAAATAACCATGTTCTGCCTTTTTATCACGTTAAGGTAAAATAAAACAGTGAGTGTACATTTCGATGACGCGATCTAATGTGTACGCAGCGCCATCTCTCGGTGGCGGCGGGTACTAGTTATGAAACTGAGCGTGAGTGCGTACCGTGCGCATGCGTCGGCGCACAAGAAGATCCTGACGTCGTCGTACCAACAACACTATGGGAGCACCGCGGCGCCGCCCGCCTGCTCTTCACTGCAGCCGCCGAATTTCACGCCACAGGTTAGTACTATAAACAATTTTGATGATAAATCATCATGGATTTGAACATTGAGATTTGAACATACTACTTTTGGTTAACGGGACCAATTTCCCCATTCGAGCTATCGTGCAGTTTATCCACCCGTGCGAAAGTTATAGAGCACAGCCTGAGTTGCCGTGGCTCGGCAAAACTATTTGAGCGATATTGAATTTTCTTCGGCATTGTGTTGCCATTTCTATTGTTACGCATTTTCGGAGATGAGTGTATCATATACGGTGTTTTGGGGTCGGGAAAAAGTGGTAGCTACTGAAACTTACTGTTCCAATGAAGAAAGATTGATATCGAAATACGTATACATTCTATGTTCATATATGTATCTTCTTTCTTTTCATGTACCTAAGGTACGTATATCTTACTTGAAAAGAAAGAAGATATTATTACTGTCACACCGGCGGCTTTAATCGCATAATATCACAGGCGCGACACTGATCTATCGGTGTAACTCGGGCGTCGGTGACCTTGAAATGCTGCGTCTACGCGTAGGGTTGGCGGTTTAGCTACCGCGGCACAAGGAAATAATAATTAATGAAAGATGTTTATGTATTTCAGGTTCAAAATATATTTGGTATAGTGTTCACATATGTTATAAATTACTTACTTTAACATATTTTCTGTTTTTGCGACTTACTTTAAACATTTTATTATTTTCTTTAATTATAGCGAAGATTAGAAATCGTACGAACGGTTTTTTCAAAAAATCTAATGGTCAGCATTCACAAGACATATCAAAAGTTATATGCTGCATCTTGGCCAACAAACTGTTTCCCAATGTTTGGGACACATCGTATCATAATAATCGCATACGACGCGATGCGGCGCGGAAGAACTACGTAAATTTCTTCGAGCAGAGACGACGGCTCGGCGGCAATCGGCGGTGTGACCCTTCGACTCTCGCATACCGTGGCATGCGTTCCCCACCTCGCGCGACCCGCGCTCGCCCCCGCGCGCCTCCGCGACACGCACACATAGCCGCGAGTTAGTTTACTGCACACAAGTGTCAGTGTCGCTTCTTTTTACGTTAGTATATATATTCTTTGATAATATCGAGTAGTTTTATAGTTTCTAATGTTTCTTGACGAGAAATTCCTAAGTCGCAAGAGTGCAAAAAAAAACAATTTATTAAACCGCCTCAAAAAACGGACTAAAAGGCTTAACATAACGCATTTGCTATTTAATGTACCGACTCCAAAATATTTTTTTTCTTCTAAATAGAAAACAAATGCGATAATTTTTTAGCTTTTGACAGTTTTTTAAAGCTACTACGGCACTTACGAAACTTTGCACTCGTGGTTGTAAGCCTCAATGGATCAGCATACTTATATATTATCAAATTCCAACGATATCAAATCCATACATGTCCAATAAATAACCCCCTTTTATGAAGTCTGAAAAAATCGGCCTAATACCTCTTTTCAATTTTAACACGACGCTGAAATTGCGGTAGAGGCTACCCGGTCCGTACTCTAAGAACATAATTGTGGTCACCCACGTTTGCCAGTGTAATAGGAAAATGATAGTCCCTTATTACAGAATAAGGGCCACGAGGAAAAAGTTACCGCATGCGATTCAACGACCACCAAAAACTGTGTTGAGTCCCGAGCAGACCTTTTTGAAGATAGATTTTTAGCCCGAGGAATTTCAGGTTAAAAACATGACAGATGAAAAACTTCAGTGATTTTATTTTATTTATTATCATGCACAAACAAAAGGTACATATGGCGGACTTAATGCTAAAAGCATTATCTACCAGTCAACCATTAGTCTATACAGAGAAAATACAGGCGGCGCGAAGGAAGTGATAGAGGGGTAAAAGAAAAAGCTTGACGATAAAAATTACAAAAGGTTTTTAAAACACAGTAAACATACATACTACTTATTACATAAATACCGCATACATTAATACATAATATAAAAGTGATCAAGTGATGGAAAACTGCAGTTGCCACCGTCTGCATGACCTAAAGGTTTGACTGGCTTTAGGTAGTATTTTACGACCCGGGAGTCGAACGCGGGACCTCTTGGGTAGTGACCAGCGAACTAACCGCTACACCAACGAGTTGTACACATTATACTGTTTGTGTATGTGTGTATTAAGACAAACATTTTACTGCCCAGATATTGGCTCCAGTATATCATTCTTAACACCAATGAAAGGCAATTTAAAATAGGTTCTGTGGACAGCGAAAGATACAATCGGCACCACAATTCAGTAGGAAATCCTGTTAACACTACCTTGGGTGGAAAGGGGATAACATAGCCCATAAAATAAAGACGGGGCTTTCTAAAATGTTGTTACGCACAAAACGCCTGGTTTTATGCCAACATTGCCAACCTACGGTTGTGAACGAGGCACTATTTCTTGTAGGTAGCTTACTTTTCGGCACTACTTTAGAAACGTAGATTAAAAACATACACAGTAGATATGCACAATATTAAAAGTTTCAATCGAACCATGTCTGTACGTACGTATTCGTAAGCTAGATACCGACGTGTTTAATCTTAAATGACGGTAAATACATATTTTATTTTTTACTGGCTACTTAAGTAAGTATTGTTACTTAAGTACTTGACTAAATAAATATTTTATTTATTATTTATTTTATTATATTTACTATTCACCAAATTAATCAATTTAAAAATTCCTGTACAATTCTTCATCATCATCATCATCAGCCCAATTATGTCCAGTCTTGGACGTAGGCCTCCTCCACTTTCTGCCATGACGAGCGGTCTTGTGCCCGTGTCATCCAGCCATGTCCTGCGTGTCGTCGGATATCATCAGACCACCGTTGGGGCGGTCGTCCTTTTCCTCTCGTGTCGTTCCGAGTTCTCCATTCCAGGACTCTTTTTACAATTCTTAAACACAAAATATTACGATTCGTTTGATGCGTATTTTCAAACGTATCCAGCTATTATAATTTAATAGTGAATGGCAACTGTCCTGGTGCCCTAGTTTTAAATCATACGACATCGACATGGCGTGTGATTTTTTTTAAATAATAAAAATCAATATTCTTTATTACACAAGTAAGGACACAAGAAACAAAATATTTAAAACAGACAATCACAAGTACAACATTGGCGGTCTAAACGCTGGGAGCAATTTCTTCCAGACGGCTATTGGGTAGAGGGAATAACGTTTGTTAGAAATGTAGAGAGCGGTGCGCAAAAATATGTCTAAATAATATTACACTTTATTAAATTAATAGTGTTCTATCTCCATGAAAATCTGTTATAATCTAGATAGGCGGTCTGTAATTTAGAAACATTACCTCAACTTTGAAATTACACGCGTCTACATTAAGCGTCATTTTTGTTGACTTTGAAATGATTTTCGAACGATACAAAAAATCACTTAGAATTTGGTGCGAGCGATTCAAAAATAGAGACGAGAAACCGCAGACGCGAGCTAGTGTGACAAAAGGGTCATGTGTAAACATTTCGGCGCGGATCCAGTTTCTGGGAACGATGTAAAACAAATATCAAATAACCGCCGACTAATGGCGTTAACGAGCAGGATGGAAGTTGAAATCAATAACTGCCACTGACAACTTTTTTTCGATAGTTGGACCGGACATTATTACTGTGGCTTCTGCATCACCGTTGAGTTACGCGTTAAGAGTGGATTCATATTGAGACCACTTAAACACTGCGATTAGCGTCGACACTAAACTAACGTTTTGAAAACGCGCGACAGCATTGCGACTCATGCAATGAACAGATTTAATTTAGCATCGATGCAGACGCGCGACTGCATCGATGCTAACTCGTTTTACCATTGATGCAGTCGCTAATATACAGTACATAATTTGTCAATGTCAGGCTTCTGCATCGCGGCTGTATCGATACTAAGAAGCGTTAGCATCGCCACTGTATCGATGCTAAATGTAGCGCAGTGTGTAAAGGTTGACATTTTGCGACTGCATCGCGACAAAAGGTTTAAAGGTTACGGCATATTTATCCACCCGTAATGGGAACAGCATCAACCTGGCGTCAAACATACAAAATCACGTTACGTTAAGGGATCAGGCACTTTCAAACGGTGCATTAACTTTTAAAAAAATGTGTACACAATGTAATTATATAAAATAACATTGGTGATACCGCAAAAAAGTCAAGAGTTTATTAATAATTATACGTAGTATTGTAGAAATATTACACACGTCGACAGTTTTGTTGTAAAACACAGAGCTGAATCTTGGTAGGTAGGTGTATCTTGTTAACCGCTTTCCGATTCAGTTTTAAAAAGTTAAAAAAGGACATTGAAAAAAAATTTTTTTTTACATAAAGCTATGCATGTGGGGTGTTTGTGGGCACCAAACTGGTGCAATGGGCGTCCAACTCGCACTTGGCCGGTTTTAAAGCTTAAGAGCAGTAAGTAATTGATATACTTTTTAAGTGGTTCACAGAATGCCTTTGAAACGGCAAATTGTCTGTATCAGATATCCGTTGCTTCTGAGTAAACAGCTTTGGAAGCAACGTTCTCTTTTCTTATATTTCTCGGTAAAACAATAGGTACTTCGTTTTCTATGGACACTCATTGGTGCTTCAATGTTATATTGAGCTTAATTACAGCCAGTACCTACAGCATAACTTTTACTAGGAATTTCTGAGTGATGGTTTTCTACGTCTATTTAGTACACAAGTTTTTTAAAGGATTTAGCTTTTTTCTTAGTCCCGTTTTTTAAAGCACTATATTTCAATCATACTTTATTTGAATTTGCACTAATTAATCGAAATTATTACCAAAAATTCGCAACACTAATCTAAATATAAATCAACCCGCGTAGTAAGCCACAAATAATGACAATATACATTTCGGAGACCTCACGCTACACAAGCGCCCCTTCTAGCGATTCACAGGTACGTGATTGCGTCCCGATCACTCGCAAAATTTGCTATGCCATGGTTTGTGTGAGGCATGCAAATGTATGGAGATTTAAAGGTTTCACGTCTCACGCTAAAGGAGCATTGCTTGTTGATAACGTCATAAAAATTTGTCGAAAACTTATTTGGAGTATCAAAAGCTTGATTCGTCAGCATCCTCATCAAGCGCATACGCTCACAATGACGCTGAGGGGGTGAAGGCCGTTTCAGTAGGGATGGCAACTACTAAATTATAAAATGCACTTGTATTATTATTATTCATTGCAAAAAATACACAGTAGATAGATAACTAATTATAAAATTAACATCGCTTACTACATGTGCAAACCCGGTTAGGGTACAGCAAGATGAAACTTATTTAAAGGTAATAATAGCCCTAGCCGATTTCGACTACGGTGGCCAGTCACAACGACTAACCGACTGCGCGGGACATATTATAGTGCACAAGTGTGTGCGCAAACACAGGTGCACTCTCTATTCCTTTCACTCTCATAGCCCGATGGGACAGCAATCTGACACGACCGGAGAGAGATCAGGCGCAGGACCAACGGCTTTACGTGCTTTCCGAGGCACGGGGGTGAAACACCGCCAACTTCCAAACTCCGGGCTACCCTGAGAAATTCTAAGCAGAAAAACCCAGATATACATTTTTTGGCTCGACCCGGGAATTGAACCCGGAACCTCTGGCGCAGCCGTCGCATTAAAATGCGACCCTCTCACCGCTGCGCCACCGAGGCAGTTGACAAAGGTAATATAATTTGTGGAACAGATGGTCCTTAAACAATATAACTACTATATACATTTAGAATCAAATAAATTTAAGACGTCTTTTTATTTCAAAATAATAAGTCTTTAACAAGTGTGTTAGCCTTGGCATTGGCTGCTAATGACGAATAGATACTTAAATAATAACTCTTCAATTATAAACAAGCAATACGCACTAAACCAATACTATCTGCAATTCTTATGCGTACGACTACGGAATAGGATTTGCTTACTATTATGATTTGAAAGTTTTCAAAAAGTGACTAAATATGTATATCGTTATTAATTAGGACCATGTTAGGCCGCAACATCGAATACCACGGTGTAATCCTGTCCCATCCCATCATGGTTACGAAATCTTAACATTTCAACTTTGAAATAAGGAGATTTATTAATCAGGTTGGGATGGGACGGAATAACACCATGTTACCTTGGTTTTGGAAAAACTTTTCTTTACCCACACACAAGAAACGAAGGACGAAGAAACTTTTCTTTACCCAAACTCTTTGTTGTCTGGAAGTGATCGTTTATAGCGATAAAATCGCCTAAATAATCTATGTAAAGTGCAATAAAGAGTAATCTTATAGTTGATTATTATATTATTATAGTTACTTATAATTTTGTCAGTAGACAAACTTAATAATATAAATTACATTTGTAAAAAGCAACCGTGATTCTGTGACAGACGAGGAATCGTACCCCGTGTCTATACCAAAAGAGTTATCCTATCTTCATTTATACCTGAGTCAAGTACGTATTTTTTCCCACCTTTGTCAACCCTATTCGTAGAGCGGGTCCCGCGATCCCCCCCTCCTGCAATTTGTCACTTCCGCTCGCGCTTTCACTTCGTCTTTCATAATTGGATGAATTTAAATGAAATTCCGAACTACCTAGATTGTTCTTTAATTACTAGGTTATAGCACAGAATAAACTGTTGTACCTATCTGTGATTCCACGACAGACAGAAAATCATTAAAATCTCAGCTTAGGCTTAAAATATGAGGTACAGAGTCGAAATAAAGTTGCAAATCTTTCCATTACTAATCCCATTTAAGGCTTGAATAAGGTCTAGTAAATATTTTATACGATACTAGCGGTCCCAGCGAACTTTGTTTCGCCCCCAGCCCCGTCCCGCCCGGCCCCGTTTTATGCTATAAACCTCACGGAGCCCGAGACCTTTCCAACGAATGCAAAACCGTGGAAATCGGTTCGTGCGTTCTGGATTTATAGCGTCAGGGAGGAAAACCCGACTTATTTTTATATAGTAGATTATATTCTTTATTTGAATTATTAAGAACAAGCAGACTGACCTTGACTGAATAGGGGTGGTGTGTGATGGAAATTATTATTATAGTGTCTTATGTAATGGCATAAGAGCTTGGATGAATGTGGTTTATTCGTCCAAGCATAAGAGTAAGGAATCGGGTGAAAGGAATAGAGAGTGCACCTGTGTTTGCGCACCCACTTGTGCACTGTAATATGTCCTGTGCTGTAATTAGTCGTTGTGACTGGCCACCGTAGTCGAACTCGGTATTTAGCCTTTTGGTAAAAAATCTATACAGTCAAGCTACAAAAAGATTGTGCTGCATATAAAGCTTTGTTAAGGCAATAAATGTGAATTACGAAACATGTTACTTTAAGATTTATTTCCAGCAGAACAGGGTCGAAGATATAAAGTGAGAAGATGCAGCGATGCTCTGTTCCTGAGGCCATGCAAGCGAAGGAATATGTGCATTCCACCTTGTACTCTCTCGCCTCCATGACCTGAGGAACTGAGCTATACCATCGAAAGAAGATGAAGAAGATAGCAGAAGAAACTAAATAATTTATCATTGGAGCTCAAGAGCCATGCTTGTGTGATCTTTTTTTTTCAGATACTTCCGCGCTAAAAGTTCTTGACAATTGTATTAAAAGTGTAAGCCAAATATCAGTGGTAATTTGGCGTTGAGTGGCTATGTGCATTTTAACAGTTACACAAGCATGGTTCGTGGCCGTTTGTAAAATGACACATTATTTGGTATATATCAAGAGTATATTAGTCAAGTAATATGAGTAAGTGTTTACACCCAGTGTCTAGTTAATGTTAACGCTGAAAATCAGTGTCGCAGCATGCATGTCATCTGCTGTCGCGAATCATAGTGACCCTTTCTGGCACACACTGGGGACCTTACTTTGAAGTTCATAAATGTATTTATTTTTGTTAACAATATTAAATTTGTGCTCTGTTCTGTTTTATTTGTTCCCTATGCATTTTTCTGTATATGTCCTTGCTATTTGCTATAAAGTAAGTTGATGTATTTTATTGTCGTTTGGTGTATTGGTTAGTGCTCCTGACTATTACGCCGGCCGTCGCGGGTTTGAATCCCGCAGTGGGCAAATGTTTGTGTGATGAGCACGAACATTTGTACCTTTGTCATAGATCTTATATGTACCTACTAGCTTTTGCCCGCGACTTCGTTCGCGTGGACTTCAGGTTCGTCCCGTCTAGTAGCGCAAAAAATGTGTTTTTTTACAACCTCACATTAGAAACCTCAAAAATTGTAGCCTATATGTTATTCTGATGTATAAGCTATTTGTGGTAAAGTTTCATTCAAATCCATTCAGTAGTTTTTACGTGAAAGAGTAACAAACATCCATACATCCATACATCCATACATCCATACTTACAAACTTTCGCCTTTATAATAGTAGTAGGATTTAGAGGAGACGCCCCCGTCAAAATCGTTGTCTGGTACTTGTAACACAAGGAAGAAAATCACGAAACCAGACAATTGGTGTGTTGTCTGGGGCATTTTTTAATATATTGTGTGTGTCAGATAAGCGTCCGTCTGTCATAAACTTGTAGGTGACTTCCTTTTAGATCGCTTTGTATCGATCGAGTAGACATACACTATATGTAGATACTAGCTGTGCCCGCGACTTCGTCCGCTTAGAATAGTGACTTTGGGTAAAATTTTTAATTATTTAGGCTTATGATTTTACAAATAAGATACTTAAGTATAAGTACTTATAAGTACGCAAGATATAAAGTATTTCTTTATGTTAATTAAAGTAAATTTTAGTACTAACTTATCATTAAAATTGGCCATTGTTAGCAATGAATTGTAAAAGTTTAGGTATTTAAGAAAAATAGTGAGACTTCGTCTAAGACAACCATGGCTCAACTATACTACTTTCGCCTCCAAGCTTTGCACCCATCTTCAAGTCACCCTGTATTACTTAACTAAAACTAAAGGGCGATATAGAATGCTTAGTAAGCTTTATTAAACTTATTTTGAAACAAAATCAGTATATTTATTATTACAACAATAAGAAGCAAGTAGTACATCAAAGGTGATCAATTATTATGACCATACCGATTATTTGGATGTTCACAATTTGTATTTTGATTAAGAGTTCCTTTATCTGATAGGATTATATGGTTACTTTACTTTTTAACTACTAAGTACTTTGCCACAAAAAAAAACTACTACTTTACTAACATTTTACTTTGTTGTGTGGAAAAAATGGATCTAAATATATATTTTGGCAAGTACCATAAAGTAAAGTACAAAAATTTAATTTAATTTATACAAACCAATATGAAGGAAGCACTACACATTGAATTAAAACACTTTACAGATTAATTTCCCACACATTTATTTAAAATGAAATAGAGGGCCTGACGTTTCTAATTATTATCAGCATCCGTGGTCACAGGTAGACCAAGAAACTACCATCGCTCATTAATATCTATTGACGTTCCTAACCACCCAGAAAAAGCTTATTGTGTCTTGAGATCTTGCAGTATGAGATGTTGCTTAGGTTGGTCTAAACATAATTATGAAGTGGTTCTTTGTTACATAAATAAATATAAATAAATCAGCTATTTATATTCTTTAATCTGCATGCCTATACTAATTGTTGATTCACCTATGTAGAAGATGCCACAGTCACATTCCTGTCTGTACTCCCCTGCATCTTGGAGAGGTATGTGATGTGTGTGACACTTGAAAGGTGGTAAAAATTGGTTAATCTTCTTGTTCAATTGTAGCGGGTTTGGCACGGGGTATGCAACAACCTTCCTTACATGTTGACAATCAGTAGCCAGGTTTTGGTTATCATTGCTGCCCCTTGCTCTCTGAAACAAAGTTTTTGTCGTGATAGATATGTATTGGTGGCATTTCTAAAGACTGTGAGGCTTAGGTTTTGATCTGGATAAGAAATATTGTTTATTGTCTGCCTCAATTTCTGAATTATCTGAATATGAACTGTATGAGAGTAGATTTTCCAAATTCAATTGGAAGAAACTCTTCAATTCTTTCTCTGGAAGAAGAGCTTCACTTCTCATTAATTATTCTGCAATCCTACCAGTTGAATTTTTGGATGATTAGAGTTTAGATGAATAGGAAAAGCAGTAGGTAACATACTGGTGGGTAAAATTGTAAAAGTGATATCTACATACCGTTAATAAAACTTTGGTGTTACATTATACAGGTGATGGTCAGCAACAACAGGTGATACTGGAGAGACCATTGCAACACATCAGTGTCTAATATTAATCCTTCACATGTGGCGTTGTTTCCCCTCCTATTATTTACACAGGCAATTTTCCATAATTTCCATGCTTTCAATCACATATGAATAATATTTTCAATACTTTATTTCACTTTGTTTTATTTTGATAGATTGAATGACTTGACATTTGTTTGTTTGACAATGACTTTAGACATCAGTTATTTTTATCTGTGTACAATGGTTTAGGGTTGAAAAAGTGACACTTGGCGCGTTTCGTTCTACTGAAGTTTGTTTTCAATATTTTTTTACATCGCACGGAAACTTTTATTTACAGGCATTGTAAGTATCCTAAATGTTGCTCGATGGTTTAAGCTACCACTGTTCAAAATTTCATTTAAATTGGTCCAGTCGTTTCGGAGTTTATCCCGAGCAAAACAGAAATTCGACCTCTACAATTTTATTATATGTATAGAATATAGATAAAGTTGTAATCTGATTTTCTACTAAAGTCTCGAAGTGCTGGCATGTTGAATAGCTTCAAAATCTTGCCATTAAAGGCAGAAACTCAAACTACAACTCCTCATAGAGAGCCCTTATCAATATGCATGGTCATACGCTGCACTGACCTTGTGAATACACTTAATATTATTCATACAGGTTGGCCCAAATGATGGTATGGTATTACATCCAATTTTTTTTTGGATTCTTTACACCCAAGGCTAACACTATTATAGAAGTACTATTTTTTGATGACAAATTTTTAGTCTACCTTTTTGCAACATAAGCTATCTATCAGCCGAATTGGACCACGTACACAAAATAATGTTGATAAACAAATGCGCAAGGGATTAAAATGTAAATAAAAAACAAGTTTCATAAGCGAAGCATTGCGCGCGCACAACATAACAAAATACAGTTTTTCTTTTATCAGGGTCACCATTTTCATGCATTTTTACGTATCTACAAATTGCCACACGGAAAAGTCAGTTGACGTGGGAATCGGGGCCCTGGTGAAGTGGTTCGCGGTCCGGACTAAGGCAATACAAGCTGTCTCCGCGACCGCATTTGTACATAAGTCATATTAGATGTATATTTATAGTATTTTATGGAAGAAACCCCCGCTATAATCGCTGCCTGGTAAAAATTAAAGTTAGCCTGTAAGCATCCCACTGCTGGGCAAAGGCCTTACCTCAAATATGAGGTAGTATAAGCCATACTCCACCACGTGGGCTCAGTGCGGATTAGCGGAGGGGTGTTTGCAAGGCAAGCGACCAACCTTGCTGTCAGATTTTATCAAGCCGCCCATAGGGCCTCTGACTAGGCTTAACGACAAATATCAACCGATATTAGCCGGGACCAACTACTTAACGTGCCTTCCGAAGCACGGAGATGCTCGTGATATACGTCACTTAAATGGTCGGAATGGTCACCCATCCAAACACCGACCGCGCCGTAAGTTGCCTAACTTCGGTATCACTACCAAAGCGTTGCCACCACTGCGCTACGTTGTCTGGTATTTTATTAATTTTATCATCATCATTATCAGGCAAAGGACCTCCACTGCTGAACAAAGGCCTGCCCCACCGTTTTTCTCAGCGACCGGTTGTGAGTGGTCTGCATGTGATCCTGCAATCTTTTACAAGGTTTCGTTAATTTATGGAAGTAATTTTTTTACTTCAAAATCAATACAGATCGAGACGTAACCGACAGTCTTACAATTTATGTTTTTAAAACCTTCCTAATTTACGCTCGAGCTGCGAAAACCGCCCTCCCGTTTCTAGGAGATTATCGTTATTTGATTGCGTTGTGAACGGAATATAAAACAGTGTAGCAATTGGTTGTCCCTGTGAATTTTAATCTACCATACCGTTTAGTAATTAATTTATTTTAATTGCACGAAGTATGTATAAAATAGAATAGAATAATTAGGGTTCCGTAGCCAAATGGCAAAAAACGGAACCCTTATAGTTTCGTCAAGTCTGTCTGTATGTCTGTCTGTCTGTCTGTCTGTCCGTCCGTATGTCACAGCCACTTTATTCTGAAACTATTAGCATCACATAGCTGAAACTTGGTAGGTAGGTGTATTTTGTTCACCGCTTTCTGATTCAGATACAAAAAGTAAGAAAAAATAAACATGAAACTAAAACCTAAAAATTTTTTTTTACTCAAACCTATGCGTGTGGGGTGTCTATGGATAGATCTTTTAAAATGATGTTGAGGTTTCGAAAAGCATTTTTTCTAAAAGTGTAAGGTTTGAGATATAGACGCTTTCAAAGTGGTAAAATGGGCGTCCCCCCAGTAGGGGATTATTGGGCATTCTAAAACAGTTTTTTTACATCATCGATCTCACTGTCGTTCGATCAATAATGTAAAAAAACTTTTTTAGAATGCCCAATAACCAATTCGCAAAACTGTTTCATTATAAGCATATTGATTCAAATAACAACTGTATGAGGCTTCCTGTTCTTCAGGACTGGATCCTCGATTCAGTTCCACATCGATTAGATGTAAATTGTTTTACTTAAACAGTGGAAATGGTTTTGATGTTTTTATCATATTAACACAAAAAATCAATAACTGATTGAGGCTTTGTATTTAAACGTAACTAAAAACTCTGTTTCATTTTAAGTAAATAAAATTCAAATATAAGATGATACAACTTAAACTGGATGGAGTTTCTTGGCCTCCCAAGACTGGATCTCCGATTAAGTGGCATATCGAATAGATGTAACTTGTTTTACTACAACAGATGGAAATGGTTTTGATGTTTTTAGCATATTAACATAACAATTAAATAACTGATTGAGGCTTTGTTTTTAAACGTAACTAAAAACTCTGTTTCATTGTAAGTAAATAGAATTCAAATATAAGATGATACAACTTAAACTGGGTGGAGCTTCTTGGCCTCCCAAGACTGGATCTCCGATTAAGTGGCACATCGAATTGATTTAAATTTAGGTTTCAAGTTTTAATGTGATAAGTAAAGTAGAAAAAATACAAATCTTATGCTGGTTGGGGTTTCTTGGGCTCCAAGACTGGTTCCCCAAATAATATCTGTGGCATATTTAGCATTTTTGCGGACAGTACTCCAGACACAATATAAATTTTATTGTTATCACGCCTATAGGCGGTCACTGTCCGTGAAAGAGTTAAGTATCGAATACTTTATTTCATTGTGAGCAAATATAATAAGTCAACTTAAACTGGATGGAGCTTCTTGGCCTCCCAAGACTGGATCTCCGTTTAAGCAGCGTATCGAATTAATGTAAATTTAGTTTTTGAGTTTTAACACGTTCCGGGACACTACTCCAGACACAATAGATGTTTTATTGTTTTCACGCCTCTAGGCGGGCACTGTCCCGGAACGTGTTAATGTGTTTAGTAAAGTAAAATGCAAGAACAGATATTAAACTGGCTGAGGCTTCCTGACCTGCAGGACTGGTTCCCCGAAAAATATCTGTCTGTACCATTCAAAAAACATCAATAAGATGGTGCAACTCAAACTGGATGGAGCTTCTTGGCCTCCAAAGACTGGATCTCCGATTAAGTAGCATATCGAGTTGATGTAAATTTGTTTCAAGTTTCAATGGGTTTAGTGCAAGAATAGATATTCCTGGCCTCCAGGACTGGATAATTTAATTGGGTTCATAATAGGTTTAAATATTGTTTCTAGTGCTTTATCATTTCTGTTTCTTAAATCTTTTATCATTTCTACCTTTCTCTTTACAGCAGACGCAGACTTAACGATTTCTTCCTTGAGGTTCCGCTCCATTGTAGAGATTCCACACTGTTTAACTTCTCAAAGTTAACTGATTTGAAGGGATGTATGTAACAGCTATATAAAACTTTAATCCAATACTATAAATGTATCAAATTTCAGTCTGTAACAGCCTTTGTTTCGATCACAATCCTTATTGATGACGAGATAGCTATACTGTTTGCTCCATACAGTTGAACACATTTCTCGAAACTGAGACCACGTCATGTCAGACCCTACATGTTCATCGTAAACATGTCTTATCGACACAGTAGTTTTTGAGATATTGCACATTTTTATCAACCGCAAATGGACGTAGTTCTATAGAAACGTTTCAACCCACACCTTGGTCGAAATTGAGTTATTATACTCAGGCCACCTATCTGGGTACTTTCTATCTAATAGCAAAGACACTGATTTAAAACAGGCTATATTTTATGAAATATGAGCATGCTTAAAATCGTAAAATGATTCATAAACACACTTAACCAACAAAATAACGTGCTATGACGCATGAAACGTTTTGTTGAAAATGATTTATTCAAAAAATTTTATAATAATGATTCAATATAAATTGAAACATTTCTAAAAAATACTAGATTTGTTACACATGGTATTTACAACGTTTCATGCTTTTTTGGTTGTTTTACTTAAAACTGATATCAATAAATATAAACGATTCAAAATATATGTTCCTCCTACAAAAGTAAAAATAAAAGTAATTTTAAATGATTCACATTGCTGTGAAACATTCAACAATAAATTTTAAGCATTTCATTATACTGTTTTTAGTATAATTAAATGAATTTTAGTAGGATTTTCACGTTGTTATATTACTTGATAGTAAAAAAAAAATATCATTAACTAGGAAATCAATGTTTTTAGGACATAAAACAATCGTACAATCCTCTTAATGATGATTACTATTTAATACCTATAAAATAATTTGTTTTTAATTTTACACGTCGTTGGTGTGATAATTTTTTTGTTATTTTATTTTTCATTTTATTAGTTATAAAAACCGGCCAGGTGCGAGTCGGACTCGCGCACGAAGGGTTCCGTATCTACTAAGTATTTGAGCACTTTTGTTGCCTGTGTATGTCTTGTAAAACATTATTAAGATTGTCTTTTGAGGTTTTGATTTCCTTTAAATATCAAAATATCCATAATTATGAGACAAAACTGGTTATATCTTCTGATGGCGCCGATGTACAATTTTGTTTTTTTTACAGCTAAAAAAGACAATTAATATCAATATTTCACTACAATTACAGTTTCATATCTTAACGCGTTATGGAGGTAAACGTTTTTTACGAAAAAAATTACCTGGAAATGATTTTGCTTTAAGTTTATGGACTACAACTCCGTAATTTGTTTAGTACTTATCATAGCCGTGATAGTTTTCCTTCTAAATTCATCCATCATTTATGATAGTGCTGTGAAATTTTCACGTATCTTCCTACTACCGTTTAGTTGGGAGAGAGTGGGGACATAGGACTCTAACAAAAATTAGCCCTTTAAAACTAAATGTTACGGAAACATGCCACTTTATTGAAAAGTAATGATAGAAAACTCATAATCATTTTAAAAGACCTCTTTTACGATACCCCACACGACGTTTTTGGCAAGAGAAAAAAAAAACATTCTCACGTTACGTTACATGTATTAGTATTGTACCCAGAAAAAACATTTTAAAAAAAATGTATTTTACCGCTTTGGCGAAGAGATTAGAATAAACACTCATGCCAAATTACAGTTCTCTACCACCACTGGACTGCAGACAGACGGATATAGCAAAACTATAAGGGTTCCATGTTGGACTACGGAACCCTAAAAACGAATAATCATGTTTTGTTTTCCGTACAATGATAATAAATAATTGCAATTTGGTTCTTGTTTATTTCTTGAAAAAGGGCCTTTTTTTTACAGATTATCGGGATGAAACGTTTTATAGAATAATATTCGAGACACTTCCATACAAAAGTAAAACGTTTCAAGTGCGTTTTAAGCAAAAATTTATAATTTATATTTTAATTTAGTAAAATGAAGTTTACAAAAAAATCACACTTTTTTTGTTTATTTTAAATATGTAAAACACTCTACTATAATATAAAGGAAAACACAAAAACTTAAATATCTCAGTTTCACCTCAGTGTGGGTTGAAACGTTTCTATAGAACTACGTCCAATATAACTTTGTCTTTTATACAAACACTATGAAAAACAAAGTTATTTTTGCTGTCGCAATATATTGTGATGTTTTCGTTAAGTGAAAGTAAGTGGACCCTGAATTCAGTTAAGGGTGGCACGGAACCCTCAGTGCGCGGGTCCGACACGCACTTAACCGGTTTTTTATTTATTTGACACACACGAAGATTAAAAATTACAAAGACAGAAGGAGACAAAAAAAAACTTAGATAAAAAAATTGTGTGCCAAAAAGGTCCCCGCTCAGTATAAGTCGCGGCAGCAGATGACAAGCATGCCGCGACACTGATTTTCAGCGGGAATCCTTGTGTGAAAATACATGTTTATTACTTAATTTAAGGGATGGATCCCAAAATTTTTGGATTTTCTAAATTTGAAGTCATGATGCGTGTGACCTGCATTATTATTATTACTATATTAATTATTTAAAATTGTTCCTTGTAAACTTTGACATAATGTGAATTAATATTATGGATTCTGACTAGGTTAATTAGTAAAATATGTATATTTGCATGCTATTAATTGATAGCTGAAAAAGCTGAGCTAACCATAGATTTAACATCCAAATGTACCCTTTTGCATGTGTAAATAAATCCATTCTTTCTTTCTTTCCTACAAAAAAACCGGCCAAGTGCGAGTCGGACTCGCGCACCGAGGGTTCCGTACAAACCTGCAAGGTTTACAAATATTTATTAAAAAAAATATATTTTGTAATGTAACTAAAAATTTAAGGTTTTCCGAATTTTTCCTTTATGTGTGCTATAAAACGTTGCTTCATGCCAAATTTCAAGATTCTAGGTCGACTGAAAGTACCCTTTAGGTTTTGATTCCCTTGCGAGTACTTGCGAGTTTCAAAATATGCAGCTTAAATTGCTGTTTCTTTTGATTGCGTTGACATAGAAGTTTGATTTTGTTACAGCTTAAAGGTATTATAGACCTGAGTATTTGGTATGAATTTCAATTTAATACCTCTACGCGTTTATGAGGAAATGGATAGTAAGTTTAAAATTATTAAAAAAATATATATTATGTGATGTAACTAAAAATTTATGGTTTTCGTAATTTTTACTTTATCTATGCTATAAGACGTTGCTTCATACCAAATTTCAAGATTCTGAGTTCACGGGAAGCACCCTGTATGTTTTGATTCCCTTGCAAGTGTCGAAAATTTGCGGCATAAACGGCTGTATCTTTTGATTGCGTTGGTTTAGAAGTTTGATTTTTTCACAGCTTCAAGGGACAGTAGACCTGAGTAATTGATATAAATTTCAGCTTCATACCTCCACGCGTTCCTGAGAAAAAGGGTCTTGACAGACGGACGGACAGACGGACAACAAAGTGATCCTATAAGGGTTCCGTTTTTTCCTTTTGAGGTACGGAACCCTAAAAATTATTAAAATGCACTCCAACTCCAACTGTGTGAAGTCGGGAAGTAAGGGACCGCTAGTCTGTTTTCTATCTTATCTTACACATCATTTAGCAATAAAAGAAAGTCGTATACCTATACAGAAAAGAACGTCGTATTAGTAACACCACTTATAGCTTGAAAACGGGTCGACCGATTTTCACGATTTTTACTTTGAAGAATTCGTCGCCGCCCCGAATAGGATAATAACTTTCAAAATTACGGGGACACGGGGCATGGTCACAACACAACCAAGTTCGCTGAGATGCTGGTTAAAGATAAACAATATTATGTTGCAACACTTGCAAGTCTTGCAATCGAACCTTTTTAAGCGGTAATTTGCCAACTTACCAATGAAAGTAAAGAAAATGGGTCATCAATTCAGCGACAATGTAGTTTCATTTCGCACCACCCGCCCTAGCTCTCGAGGTTTCCCGCCTTGTTACCATTGAGACGAGAAGTTCGCACAATGAAACAGAGATGGCGCTAATTCAAGTTTCACGATAACAAGGTCACAGTTTATTTCGAAGAGATTGTACCCGGACTACACGGTTTAAGTCTCGGCTTATTTCGAAAACGATATTTTGATACCTAATATTTAAAAAATAAAAAATATCTAGCGACATCTACATCAGCTTATTGATTTAGGGATAAACACGATTTGTTAAGTACTTATACGTCAGATTTCTTAGATGCAAGATACAAATTATCTTGACTGCATACTTAACCCGTTCAGTTAAAATTTTATTGAAACCAATTGGCGTTGCTATAGCTTTCAGTATGTAGATTTTCCACTACACTTTTCTGTTACTACAACCTGTAGGTATAGGTAATATGGTACTCAAAAAGTTATTAAAAACATGATCTTAGCAGGCTAAAAATAGGTACTTACTTTACCTACTTTAGTTTAATGTTCTCGTTTCAATATCCCATCACTAAGTTCAACGAATACGATGACTGATGAAACTGCTTTTAACTTGAGCGCTATATAAAGATTAAACTTCGTTTGCGAGCACTAATTAATAACACAGGGATGTATCAAGGGTGTCATACCAGGGATTCCCAACCATTTCATGAGGGACTTCCAATACTATGGGCCTGTTTCACTATGACTGATAATTACTTACCAATGCGGCAACGAATAATTCAAATATTGGACGTCATTTCGTATGAAGTGGACAGATAGTTAGGCTATTATTACATACATTGTATTAATAAGACCTTGTACCAATTTTTATCTGTGTGTACAACAATGTAGTATCTGAATCTACTGTTTTAAGAAAACTTCTCGCTCCTCGCTAAAATAACTTATTGAAAGGTTTGTGGTGACGTTTGCGTTCGGTGATGCCGTATTTTTAAACCGACTTAAGGAAAAAGAGGGTCTCGGTTTGACCTTTATGTTTGTGTGTATGTTTCTCCGCGTCTATCTCGCGTTTGGATGAACTGTTTTATTAAATATTTGTGTAGCAACACCGTACTGCAGTGGAACCATGTGACGAATTGGAAAGGGAGCTTAATGGATCCCGTCAGCAGATAGGTAATCCCCTGAGCAACGCCCATTAAACTGGATTGATATAAATTCGATTCGTATAGCCAAGCTGCCATCCGCTTCGTTCATTGTACTGAAAGCTTTTAAGACAGACGGATGCCTACTTTGCGTAAAACATTTGACACAAGATATCTTATTCCTAACCCGATTCTATCTCATGCAGGGAAATCTCTATCTATCTCTCTCTATCTCTAATTGCCACTAGCAGTCCCGAACTCCGGCTTCCTTCCTCCCTGTTTCCTATTCGGGACAAAGACGAATCCAAAAAGGGTGTGTAATATACACCGTGCTTTTTTAACCGTCTTACAGCCGAAGGCCACTTAAAGTATCCAATAACTACATGTCATTCGTTAAATAAAACTTTGTTATTATTAAGATTTCAAAGCCTAAGACATTAAAGAAGATATCAGCACAATTTAGTACGAAACATCCTGTAACGAGCACTACGCGCGGGTCATTCACTCGGCTGTCTAGCACTACTGACCTTATTTTACGCACGAATAGAAAGGGGCGAGACGGTGGGCGTCACAAAGGATTGCGCTAGCGCATGATTGGTTAGAGATCCACGTGGACTGTCTTAGATTGGCTACGGTGCGGAACACGTGGAGGTGGCAAGGTCAAGGAATGCATTGTTGAAAACGTAAATTATGAACAGGATGATACATTACGAAACATTACTATTAGATATTTTTTACACCAAAATTATGTGGAGTGTAATAAAAAAAATAATATGTCCTAGAGGTTTATTAAGATGGTTACATTACGTGGGCTTCGGGTGTAAGACGGTTAAAAAAGCACGGTGTATAATATAACAACATAATCATACAAAGTTCAAAACGTATACAATCACATGATATAATTTTAAAACGTATAACAAACGATTGAGCTAAAATCAATTAATATAGCAACATTTAATATAATATTTACATGATATAATAATTCAAACAAATAATGTTTAATTATTATTATAACATTTAGTATAACATTCATGTACGATAACACTATTTATATAATATTTAAAACAAATAATGATTACTTCATTTAAACTCAAATTTATATAATATCATATAATATACAAATAATTACATTACAAAAATGCAGCTGCTAGGTTATTCAAGGCATGCAGAATGCAGGCAATTATGCAAGCAAGCAGGCAAGCAGCATACAAGCAGGCATGCAGCAGTCATGCAGTATGCAAGCAAGCCTGCAGCATGCAAGCAGGTATGCAACATGCAAGCAAACACACATGCATCATTATTTCCACGTCTCCGGCGCTGCGGGAAGAGCAGCCTCTCCGCCTGCTGTAACAAGGGGCAGGCACCAGTGCGAGCCGGAGCGGCTGAGGCTGTGGAGGTGAGCGTCCCTCCGCGCCTCCGGCTTCTAAATTACACTCTAGTATCGGGCAGACAAGTACCACGGCGAGTCGGGGTTAACATAATACAGATTTTTGATAATTAGTTTAAAAAAAACCGGCTAAGTGCGTGTCGGACCCGCGCACTGAGGGTTCCGTGCCACCCTTAATTGAATTCGGGGTCCACTTACTACCACCTAACGAAAACATCACAATATTTGTGACAGCAAAAATAACTTTGTTTTTCATAGTGTTTGTATGAAAGACAAAGTTATATTTGCGGTCTATGAAAAGGTGCTATATCTCAAAAAGTACTGGTTCTTGTTGAGATCTACATCATATATTTTTTTCAAAATTTTCAGTTTCTTAGTTCAAAAGTTAGATGGGGAGGGAAGGCCATTTTACCACTTTGGAAGCGTCTATATCTCAAACGTTAGACTTTTAGAAAAAATGGTCTTAGGAACCTCAATGTCATTTTAAAAGACCTATCCATAGACACCCCACACGCATAGGTTTGAGTAAAAAAAATTTTTTAGGTTTTAGTTTCATGTATGGAAGCCCTCCTTAAATATATATATTTTTTTAAGTTTTTGTATCTGAATCGGAAAGCGGTAAACAAGATTCACCTACCTATCAAGTTTCAGCTGTGTGATGCTAATAGTTTTAGAATAAAGTGGCTGTGACATACGGACGGACAGACTTGACGAACCTATAAGAGTTCCGTTTTTTGCCATTCGGCTACGGAACCCTAAAAAACAATTGAAATTATAACAATGGAAGTTATACCAAGTGAAAGTTTTATTAATTGACGGTTATTTCTTTTAATCATTATTTGAAACGTTATTATTTCAAATAATAGTTATGAACGATATATAAAATTACTTTTATTTCAAACGGTTTTATAAGATATGAACGTTATACTAAATGATATTATATAAAATGAATATTATGTGAAATAAACGTTATGATAAATAAAATTATATCATTTGTGTTTCTATAACAAATGATTCTTATGGAAAGTGATCGTTATTAAAGTTGAGTTATATCAAATGATTGTATACAAAATCACATCGAAAAAAGAAGAAATAATGAGAAACCCATTCTCGAGTGATGTAACTAACCAACTTTCTTTATGATCTAAAGATAAGATATCAAAGAAGAGAAGAGAAGAAGATCAGGATACTGTTAACGCTCCGCCGGACTCTGTCAAGCTGAAGCTGTGCGCCACCGAATGATTGCGTGAAAGCCATCAACACCCGCTTGAACGAACGTTGTTGATGTACTACAGATTCTGGGAAGCGTCATCAACTCCCTGAAGTCGTTATCATATTGTATGCGGACAGCGTTATAGTAATATAAGTCTTCTGCGAGGAGTTACGCCTAATGTTTGAACGAACGCCTTAAAAATTGTGACTTTTACCTCTTACATAACTTTTAAATACCCTCATTCTGGGAAAAGAATGATAGTCACGAAAATAGCCATGTGAACACAAACCAAAATCCACTTTTTGCAAAAAACCGGCCCAGTGCCATGCACACCAAGGGTTTCGACTTCCGTACAAGCTTTAAAACTAGATAGGTAAATGAAATACGCCTCCATCAAATATGCGCTCCCCTAGCGTTTTGAGTAGCGGCAACATCAATACTGGCATAAGGCTTTTTATCGAGAAACCGCCGGTTCTTAAAATGCAGAAAGGAAGGCAAGAGGAAAGCCACGACACTGTCTTTCTTGTAGACCTCTGTATTCATTACAACTGAAAAAAAAAGTATCTTTAAAGCTTCCCAATAACTAATTTACGTCATACGAAATGCGGCCCTGTCATTGTGTACAGTACCGACCAATATCAGGAACTTACATGAATTTACACCGGAAAATTAAGTTTGTTTACAAACAATTCAGCGAACGTGCGGTGATCAGAAGTGATTAATGACTTAAATTAAAACGAGCTGTTAAACTATTTCATAAGAACTTGCTTATGAAGACGACAAGATAATATATTTTGGATAATACCTAATTCAAAAGAGGAATAACATGAAAAATTCGTTATTTCGATGATTGAAGGAATAAGTCAATGTCACGTCGTACCAGGAAGCCAAAAAGAAGGCAGGAATGAGACCATACCTTAGAGATTGCCAGAATGGCTGTTTTGAATGTCTATTGGATATGGTATTCTTTAACACGTTCCGGGACAGTACCCGCCTACAGGCGTGAAAACAATAAAACATCTATTGTGTCTGGAGTAGTGTCCCGGAACGTGTTAAGTAAGCACAAACGCAATTAACCAATGGTAACGACTTTTAACCACTATTTGAGCTGATTATTGATCACGAAACCGGCTCTCAGACGATATCAAGCACTAACAAATATATATATTATTAGATAGAAATTTATCGATGATTATCATTTTCAGCTGGCAGTTAGCCAAATACTAAAATCTGGGGTGTGTACGTATTTATCTAAATCCGATATACAGAATAACAGAATCGAACTACGACATAAACTCGTAAGTGGAGTTTTGCCAAATTGTATCAGTATGCACCTTAGGCCTTACATACTGCATATTACATTGGAGAGGACTGATCTCAGAGTTTCTCTACGAGATCACTTGTAGATGGTTATTGTAGGTACATATTATAAAATGCTTTAAAATAATAGTCCATTCTTTAGAAAAATTATTAGGGTAAACAGTTTTTTTTTTATTTAGTGGTAAGGTATTGCTTTTAAAGATTTTTTTTAATTTTTGTACAACCAAAGCTCATCACTCACAATAAATTTATCGTTATTTCTCCTCTGTGAATATCTTATGACAACACTAAGGATGGAAATACTGTTTTTGGCTAACACCATTATTTATCGTTCACGGCAAGTGCCAATATACTGGATGACAAAAGTTCGTCACCCCCGATATGAACTTCGGCATTCCTATTTCACTCTTAGACCCTGTACACACTGCGTCTTTTAGCATAGATACTAACGCACGATGGCATCGCGACTTTCGCAATGAACAGTAATCACAAAAAAATATCGACTGCGTGCGAATCAAGAAATGTCAAAATCCATATAAAAAAAAAACTTTACGCATCGACCAGGGGCGCTAATCCAATTTCCATACGAATTGACATTTCTCGATACGCTTACGCAATCGATAGATTTTCGTGATTGGGGTTTTGATTTCATTTTGCATCGATGCAGACGCGCGTTCGTTTGCATCGATACTAACGCGCTTCTATCTAACGCGCGTAAGCATCAATGCCGTCGCCAACATTCAGTATAAAATTTGTTTCAGGGTCTAAGACCCTTTACACACAGCGACTTTTAGCAGCAATGCAGTCGCGATGAAGCATCGATGCAGTCGCAAAATGTCAACCTTTACACACTGCGCTACTTTTAGTTAGTATCGATGCAGTCTCGATTTAGAAACTGGACATTAACGAATTATGTAATAATATTGGCGACTGCATCGATGCCAAATTAAATCTGTTCATTGCGTGAGTCGCGATATTGTGCGCGTTTTCAAACGCGCGTTATTATCGATGCTAAAAGTCGCAGTATGTAAGGGGTCTTAGTTCGGTTATTTGCGTTATGTCTTGGTATTTTGGTTGTATTCCTACCACGTTTTATTCGGATGTGGAATTCTTATGTGGTAAAAAAATATAAGGTGGTCGTAATAATGGCTCGGAATGAACTTAATAGATTAGTTGATATATGGTTTGGGCTCTATATAAGTGGAAACGATTCGATTTGTTTAAAGTGTATTGAGCACACATCTGGGCACTATAATATCTTCTGCGTACCTGGCCTAACTCTGATGAGAGAGGCCGCCATTACCGAATCTTTAAAGACTTTTTATTCTTTTTTGGTGGATAATTCAAAGTGCCCACTTAAAGGAAAGTTACTTCTAAAGTAACAGCCCAAAAACTTTCAGTTTTCACTTTGTTCCAGTTGTAAGTTATTTAATTTAAAGCATTGGGTTTGGTAAAAGGAAAGTTATAGTATTGTCCTTGGAATTGTCGAAATAGCCTGGCAACTTTTAAATTAAAAACTGAGATAGCTTTAGATATTCTGATATTCTGGATATGAATGCTTAAAAGAAGAATTATGACACCAAAAAATGCGCACGGGTGGGACTCAAACCAGCATCTTTCTGGCTTATTCTTGCTAATCTTGCTGGCTGACCATTCTGGATATGATTTACCTACATTAGTGAAGAAGCCTGTAATAGGCTGAATATGCAAATATGTCCAGTCAAAGTCCTAGATACTAACATTTACAATGGCGAATTTCAAAAATCAACATCATCATCAACAACAAACATATTCTTCAAAGAAAATCACACGCGATATTGACACGAGTGATTCAAAAACAGGGCTCCTGAGCTGTCAATTAATAGCGACCAATCTCAACCGACATTAGCATTCGGCGTAGCATTATAGAGTTGTGCGCAATACTCAAGGGCGCTCTTTGTTCTTTCAATCTCATAGTTCGGACTCCCTCATAGAAATGACAGACTCTATATATTTGTCTTCTTCTTCTATACAAGATGAATCAAGAGATGCTCAGAGCATCTCGGTGCTCCGGTAGGTACATTAAGCAGTCAGTCCCGGCTAATTTCTGTTGATTAGTCGTTAAGCCTCGTCAGAGGCCCTAGGGCGGCTTGATAAAATTTGACAGCAAGGTCGGTCGCTCGCCTTGCGAACACCCCTCCGTCAATCCGCACTGAGCCCGCGTGGTGGAGTATGGCTCATACTACCTCATACTTGAGGTAAAGCCTTTGCCTAATAAGATGCTTACAGGCTAACTTTATTTCATGTTATCGATATTTTTGGGCTAGTGACATCACTTGGAGGCTTATTTCGGACGCGGGGCCTGCTTGAGCTCAGGCGAAGGTCAGGTCACAGACTGCTCCACTATTCTTGGAAAACACTTTTTTCTAAAACGAACTTGTCTTTTTGTTATTTTTATCAATCCTACTCTTTGACATATTGTGTGAATAGCGTGCCCTGTGTGCTATTCCTATATTCTTTGACAAAGGGTTCAATTAAAAATTTGACCTTTGAGACCTTTGTTTTAATACTCTTTGATGAACGTTTTTTTTAAATCAAACTATAGTTATTTTGCTATCTTCGTAATTAAGTTATCCATTTCAAAATATGATATACACAAAACTATGGTTAATGCAGCGATGAACACTGAGATATTTATAAATTAAATAGTTAATGAATTATATTACTTTGAAACTTATAACAAGATTGTTTACAATATTCACCAAACAAAGAAACGGTCTTTACACTATTTAGATGGCGTTGGTTTGCGCTATTGGATTTTTATCAAACCAATTATTAAACCAATGTCGGACCGATAGAATATAATTAGTAAAGTAGCTAAGTTAGTCTTTAACGTCCCACTGCTGGGCAAAGGCCTTACCTCAACTATGAGGTAGTTTGAGCCATACTCCACCACGCGGGCTCAGTGCGGATTGGTGGAGGGGTGTTTCCAAGAAAAGGTTACTAAGGTTATAATATAATTATTATTTATCCGATCGCTTTCAAGTACTGCAGTTATCTGAACAGTCTCAAACTACGCCCCTTGACTCGGACACTCGGAAGCAATTTACGAGGTCTACAAACAGAGCCTTCCACGAGGCAATTACCCATCTTATTGGTAAACGCTAGGGTGGCAAAAAATTTGGACTTTGGTGGAAGGTATACCTTCAAAGTCAGATGGAACAGACTTCCTTCTGGATGAGCTCTTTTCATCGTTGACTCTGCCTTAGGTCACTCTCACTTAGGTCAAGAGCAAACCTACACGCAGAGAAATATCTGGCTACTTGTACGAGAAAAAACGCTACTATAACTAGAGCTTCTGTTTGCAACCGTGACAGCAAGACTCGCGAGTTGACTTTACAAAAACCATTCTGTTATTATTTTTACCTATCGGTTTATTTATGACAACTAGATGTTTAGTGTAACTGACCCAACAATATACTACTCACTGCAAAGTAAATATCGTGCCTGTTACAATACCAATGTAATTGTAACCAAACGTCAAGTAGGCATTACTAGATTGATTGTAAGGACTACTATGCAATCTGGTAAACGTAAATTATTATTATTTTTGGTGTACTAAATACTTTGCTGAAATAACGTCACGAACTTTAATGATAACTATTCGTATTGCAATGCTAGCTTTATGTTTTTTGTGACAAGTACAATACACATTGTAATGCTAGCATCCTAGGTATTGTTACAGCTACTATTTCGTATGCAGTGCCTACTGGTTTAGATGAAGCCTGCAATCTAGTGCACTTCCAGTACTAACGGGTCCTCTCAGGCTTTTAGTGGACGAAAATACAATTTTATTAGTAAAAGTAAACAAAGCTGTATTTTCTTCATTAAAAGCCTAAAAGGAATCCGTTGTTGGTGCTGTCAGTCCACTGGATTGCAGGCTCTTCATCTAATCGCGGTCCATAGATCCATCAGTATGTGTGACGTCTTAAAAATATATTTTAAAAATTGTCTTTTTCATTACAATATCCAAAGACTCCGACTATCTAGTATCATAATAAACTTATTTTTATTAAAAAACAACTTTTACTAAAAAAACAGAGTTAATTTATCGGCATTTTTGTTAAGACGTCGCACGCACTACGGCTCCATAGGCAGGTTTAGGTTTCCTGGAATCAAAATAAAAATATTAAGTAAATAGAAAAAATACATTTATTTTATAATCATCACAATCTAACTTATAGATAACAATGTTTTCACCGTAAGATTAACATAGATTTTTACATTTATTGTTATTATTCTTCTCAACACGGTCATCTGCGTTGTAACTTGATTTAAGTATTATAATATCTTAAAGTGAGATAAATTAAATATTTAAATTGAAGATCGTGGCGTAACATAATAATGTAATGTAATATGTACTAATGTATGGAATGAAATATGTACTTATATTTTTCTTTTTTAATACTTCAGTTGTTTCTTGTGCTTTTGTAAGTAGTATAGAACTGTCTATTCCTTTATTTGGGTCTGATTTGATTAGGTATTTTATTATTTAATATTGCAAACATTTCTTCAACCAATAAAAGATAATTTGCCTTGTTCTGAATAAAAATTTAGCAGGCCCCGTCCCTCGTTTGATTCTAAGAGTAGATTTTTCAACAGCTAAAAAAACACAAAATATTCTTTAAATAATAATTAGATAGGTATATATAGGTATTATGACGATAATTATTAAAAAAAATGTTTAAATTTAGTTCTAACATTTTGAATCTGATTTATTTTTAGGTCAAATAGTTACTTTATTAAAGTATTTATCTTACCAAACATAAGTCTTCATTACTGATTGTGATTGTCATATCTTGATCCTCACTAGTGGTAGTCACAATAATGACGTCAGAATCATTTAGTTGGGATGAGCTATTATTATCGTTTAGAGGGATCAGAAATTCACTCACACTTCTTATTTGTATGTGTTTGGCATTAAGCTTATGTACAGAAACGGGGCCTGAAAAATAAAATTGTGATTAATTAAAATTACCTACTACTTAAATAGGTAAACTCGTAAAAACAAACCAAATGAGCCTAAACTCGAAAGGTTAACTAGTAACTGTTGAAGAGTTCCACCTTAGAAAGGCTGTTAGAAAAGCTGCCGAAACTGTGGGTCTCGTTCCACCTTGGTCCAAAATCATAACTTTTGCATGTGTGTATGTACGAATACGAGACGAGCAATTCGCCCAATGGATAAACGAGTCCAAATGTCCATGGACTTTTGTCTTAGACTGTACCTACATTACTATTATCAGTATTACATACATTTGCAAATTTTCAAATCGATTTGACAGTATAACTTGGCAAATTTAACTTCTATGATTTGTTTACATTACTTTGTGAAGCTAATAAAAGCATGTTAAAAATAGGAGATACTTACAGGGCTGCTGCTGGTAAATGGTATTTCTGGGCATTCTTCTGGATTAGATAATTTTTTCCAATTCTCCAAGTTTTTTTTTAAATTTGGCTCGATCTCCAATAATACAATAGGGATTAGTTCTTTAACAAGACTACTGTCTAGCATCGACAGTATCGATAGTGTTATGTTATTTACTGAAAAGTCATAAAAAAATATAAAGATTATTATAACTCATGCAAGAAAGTCCCAACACAAAAAGCATAATTTTTGACCTAGGGGGAATCGATGACTTGGCTTGGTACTCAACATCAGCCTATTGCAATCCACTGCTGAACATAGGCCTCCTCTTAGATAGAGGATTTTGCCCATAGCACGCTGGGCAGGCAGGTTGGTGACCAGAATATTTGTAGAGACTGTGTTGTCTTCACGGCAGGCGCTGCTGCCCACCTAGCTAGCACGCTGCTGGTAACCTAGGTTTTTTAAAACAAGCCTCACATCACCAGCCTATTACCGTCCACTGCTGAATATAGGCCTCCTTTAGGATGGAGGACAAGCCTATTGACTAGTTATTCACTTTGCCTGTTTTGGAGCTGAGGTGACACATTCCGTGACCTATGTGCTAAACTTAAGATGTATTAAGATGTGATGACTGTGTCAAACAGATGACACCATGGTATAATAATATACTTATAACCGATACAAAATCAATCAAATCATTTAAAAAGCTATCGAATGGAGGTAACAACTTACCTTCAAAGTATCAATGTATTGTGGCAAACCCCACTGGTGCAATAACTGTGGGATATCTTCATCCACGTCATCAGACATGCCGTCAAATATAATAACACAAAAAATAAATTTAATAAGCAAACTCTCAGAGATATCGTGTATCATCTATGGCTCAGAGCGCGGTCAAAAACACAATGGCTGAATGGCCGGCTTAGCCGGCTAGCAGATTGGCGGCGTGGACTGTCAACTGTTCGTTTTGTCATGCAAGTTTTTTTATTGTTTACAAAAACAAAGTTTTAAATAAACAGAACAAGATACTTAGCTATGAATACCTCGATTGTTATTGTAACATTACTATTTTTAATATTTTAAAACACGTTATCAGAATAGCACGGATTAATACATAAATTGTACCTTTTACTGTTTCCGGGGTGGTTTTTACTATACTATTCTTGTTAAGCCTTAACACTATTTAAAAAGTAAACCATACTAAACGAATATTATACGACACATACAACGATATGTACTGCAAACAATAATATAGTTGTAATAAAAAGATTAATGTTTTGATTACAGACACACTCGTAGTCCACCAGTTACATTGTAAATCATTAACCGAAACTAGATCATTTAGTTACTGCGAATCCCTATTTCTTAGTACATGCAATACATTAAATACGTATTAACAGAATTATTTTTTAGGATGCAATAATTTTTGATGTTCTAATTCAATAATATTTTTTTGTGAGCTACATTAAGCAAATAATATAATGAAACATACGATTAGTAAGAGTGAATAATTAGTCGTAGAGCTAACAAGAACCAAGTATTCCAAACTAGAAATGTTGTAACCTAATTTTACTTTTCGATTCAGTAGTTCTGTTTGTCACCAATTTCTCTGCGTGTATATTTAAAATTATAACAAGAAGTCCATCCACGACTATCATCCGCGCCATTTGAGTTTGCTCCCTCCTCTCCCGTTGCAGCGTGATATTTTATAGCGTGAAGCCTTCCCCGATAAATAAACTATCTGACACAAAAATATTTTTTTATTCAGTCTTGTAGTATCTGAGATAAGCGCGTTCAATCAAACAAAAAACAAACTCTTCAGTTTTAGAATATTAGTATAGATAAAGGTAAGTACTTAATGTATTGTAACATACATTATTAATTTTATTCAATTTAAAACAAAGTTTATCTTGCACCACTTCCCAAGTTAAGGTTCATTAAGGTCATATTGTATTGATAGTATTTTGTGACATACGGATGATAGACATATGGATTCTTATAAGATGAAATAAGAAACCAAAATAATATTGTGCATGGGCGGGACTCGAACAAAATAAGTACCTACTTATTAATTCCTAAATTACTTCTTGCAGGATGATACTTAAAAAATGATGCCATAGCTCTCGAACAGCCATAAATTTTATTTAATTCCAATGAAAGCCACCTCGGGATTGTATGATAAGTTAACCACCCTCCATGGTGCCTATGGCGCCTACTTGTCTCCAATAACAGAACCAGAACAGTTTTCCTTGTAAGGGGACAGGCTGA
This sequence comes from Pyrausta aurata, assembly GCA_963584085.1. Lineage (NCBI taxonomy): Eukaryota > Metazoa > Arthropoda > Insecta > Lepidoptera > Crambidae > Pyrausta > Pyrausta aurata. The sequence continues at coordinate 7,767,603 of OY757273.1, forward strand.
TTGGAAATAGGAAAACAATGAATCAAGGGTGCGTATTGCGATTGCCCTGACAGTAAAGCAGCTCTGCTTTTGAACGGATTGGTAAACTCGTATTGCGATTTTGTATTATCCACTCAGCAAATTAGCGTCGAACAGCACTTCACGAGTGAGTGAAATATAAATACATTTTTTTTGCAACTGCCTAGAACTTGAAGAGATTAAAGCAAGATCGTTATACTCCCCTTATCCTTAAAAAAAACTCATTTTACTGAAGTTTTTCATTGTTTAATATAGGTGCACAGGTGAAATGCTAGTAGGTATTTATTTTATGCCAAAAAGAAAATTGAATGATGAACGAAAAGATACTTATTTGATATTTAAAGAAGCAAAACTTTCTTGGCACGTTGTCACCCCACAACAATATTTTACTTTTATGTGAACAAATCGGTAATAGCCCCCGCGCAGCGTTATGTGAGCGCCATAATAAACTATTGAGTGACCCAAAGTATTTACGGCGCCGTAAAAATGGAGATAAGTCTACATAACTGACACATGAAATAATTATTACTGCATTCGCGTTTTATCGCTTTGAGCTTCTTTTTTTGGATGGAGGAAATTTCGGTAAAGGCATGTTGTAATGGTTACTTACCATTATAAATGTTTGCACCTTCTTGATTCCCTAAAAGTTTTACTATAATGTACACAATTTTGCCGAAGTAAGATCGTGTCCCTATAATTATACTTACATTCAAATAAAATCTCAAAAAACCGGTTAAGTGCGTGTCGGACCCGCGCACTGAGGGTTCCGTGCCACCCTTAACTGAATTCAGTGTCCACTTACTTTCACTTAACGAAAACATCACAATATATTGCGACGCAAAAATAACTTTGTTTTTCATAGTGTTTGTATGAAAGACAAAGTTATATTTGCGGTTGATAAAAATGTGCAATATCTCAAAAACTACTGTTTCAATCTCCTTCAAACCAATTTTCGTTGCAAGTTTTTGTTGAGATCTACATCATATATTTTTTTCAAAATTTTCACTTTCTTAGTTCAAAAGTTAGAGGGGGGGGGGGGACGCCCATTTTACCACTTTGGAAGCGTCTATATCACAAACCTTACACTTTTAGAAAAAATGGTTTTAGAAACCTCAACATCATTTAGAAAGACCTATCCATAGACACCCCACACGCATAGGTTTGAGTAAAAAAAAATTTTTAGGTTTTAGTTTCATGTATGGGAGCCCCCACTTAAATATTATTTTTTCTTACTTTTTGTATCTGAATCGGAAAGCGGTGAACAAAATACACCTACCTACCAAGTTTCAGCTATGTGATGCTTATAGTTTCAGAATAAAGTGGCTGTGACATACGGACGGACAGACAGACAGGCAGACAGACAGACAGACAGACAGACAGACAGACAGACAGACAGACAGACAGACAGACAGACAGACAGACAGACAGACAGACAGACTTGACGAAACTATAAGGGTTCCGTTTTTTGCCATTCGGCTACGGAACCCTAAAAAGGTGCCAACTTACCTATTAATGTTCGATAAGATTTATCGAGAGACAACCTATCGATTGGACGACACTGGGGGCCTATTTTTGAATCACTCGCATCAAGATGGCGTGTGGAATTCATTAAAGAAATTCAAAGTTTCGAATGAAATCTATTTCAGTTGCGAACAGGAGTCGTTAAAAACGATAACGATTCTAAAATGATGCCCCTGTTCTCGTCTCACCGAAATATGAGAGTGAAGTGAAAAACATTATTGTTTACATCCTTGGCTGATCTGTTTTTGCCACCATTGTATCACACAAATGGACATCAAATATACATTGAGAGGGCTTTTGTTAGTTTAATGACACTTAACAATATAAGATAAATGATAATTTCCGTTATAAAAAATAAGTACTACAGTATTATTATCATCGATATACGAATAAGAGACAGCACTAATATTTATAGTAAGATGGTTTGAACAGCAGGCGGCCAATCGTTAGTCCTAGCTAGACAAATGACATGAAAGGCGCGCTGGGTGATCGCCTCTATTATGCTTCTTGTAAATAGTTGAGTTTGTTCGACAAAGTCACTTTGTTAGACACTGCTTTGAACAATTGCTCTGTCTAGGAGCTCTATTTTTGAATCACTAGCACCAGGTAAGCGCTAGGTATGTATTTATTTTGCTCGCATCGGATTTTTTTTTGGTAACCCGTCTGCACTGTGTACTGGTACAGTATATAATACAGTACACACTCATTGAGAGCAATAGATAAAACGTCAAAAAATGATTTAGTTCTTTATACATGGTGTTGTTTTGGTCAATGACAAGCGACTCTTGTACAAACGATACTGATGCCAAAAATATAAACAAAATTCATTTTTTTTAATGATAAAACTCACAAAATCTATTTTTCATAACGATATAGCTGGCGATTCAAAAACATCAACACCAGGTCGCCATCTCGTAGCATACTAGCTACGGCGTAATATTTCGTAGATACGCCACAGAATATAATACAATAGTAAATACGCGCGAGGGTGCAAGTTTCCGCTTTCATTTTGAATATTTTTAGAAGGTTGTGAAGAGGTTTTCACTTATAAAACTTGCATATAATTTAAAGTTTTTTTTTTATAATAAGCATAACTCATATTATCATGCCTGAGTCGCTCGTCGCTGACCAAAACAACATCTTGAATGTATTATTTGAGATACCTATGTACAAAACCCAACGAACTACCGTAAACGTAAGTCGCATACGCCAGCACTATGTCATACGAGTGATTTTGAAAATAGGGCCCCAGACATAGTGCAAACATTCCCGGCAGAATGTCGATAACTTCTATCTGAAAAGATTAAATATTCAGTTCTACTTCGTTTAAACAGGTATGAATTATTAAGTAATATGATTCAATACATTTGATCATCTTCATCCGCATCAACTTCATAAATACTCAAATCACTGACAATCAAAAGTTAAGTTTACGTACTGTTAGATGGATTATCGATTATGGCTTTACCATAGTAGACAACACTAGCACGCTTGGACAGCACTAGACCTGTCAGATAGATCGTTTTGATATTATATCGATATTGATTGAATTGTATTATCCCGCCCATATTTTACTGCATTTAATATTGTTTAATTATTATGTTACGGAATAAGATTATTTGTTTATTTAATTTATATTGCACTGTAAATTGTACAATTGGCGGACTTAATGCCCTATGGCATTATCTACCAGTCAACCGCTTGGTAATGCAGAGTTTAATCAGTGGCGGAACATTAATAATAAGTGAGAAGTGGTACAGAAAAAAGAAGTAAAATGTATTTATCAACAACACATCGAATTCATCCTTAACACGTTCCGGGACAGTGCCCGCCTACAGGCGTGAAAACAATAAAACATCTGTTGTGTCTGGTATAGTGTCCCGGAACGTGTTAAAAGTACACTGACTTGACTGCGTGGGGGCTAACGGCTTAATTCAGTTAGAATGTAGCGATACACAGCGCAGTATCCGAAAAGATAGGTTATAAAATTTAGTACCCACCGGACGAGGAAGATTTTAGTGCCTTAATATCGTTTATCTGGAGCAATGTCATTTTGTGAGTTTATACTCGAAGGAATTTAAGTTTTAGTCACAGTACTCCTATGATGTTTAAGTTGAACAAGAGTCAGTGTAGTTTGTGGGTAATTTTCAAAAAATCTTCAAAGGTACGGTCGAGCTCCCATGTCAGGCGTCACTTCAAAGAAAAATTATTGAATTTAATTAAAAAAACCCATCGCAAATACAAAACGGCTAAACAGATTTTAAAAATATATATTAAATGTAATTAAAAAAAACATTGAAAAAAAAACGACTGAACACTTGAACAGATTTTTATGTAAAACGGCAAGAACACTCGGGATAAAATTGTCTATTTCACAAAAAAAACTTTACGAAAATCGGTTCATCCGTTTTGGAGCCACGATACCACAGATACACAGGCAGACAGATAAAAATTAAATGTAACCTGTCAGTCGCAATAAAGCAAGTAAAAGTAATAATCGGTCTTGTATCTTATTTTTCTTCGGTTTGCAACTATTAGATTCATTAACAACAATTACCATCTCTTGTCTACATGACGCGTGTTTTATACCGTTGCTGTGTGTGTTTTGCGTTTGTTTTCCTATCGTTAGTGACGACTGTCCAGAAGTGCAGACTGCGCCTTATTACGGGTGTTATCCACAGTTGTACATTCGACGACAAAAGTGATTTGGATCGACAACTAACGCTATACGACGGAACACCGCTACAAGCTAGTTCGGCTTCCAACGACTAGATGGCGATGTGTTCGAAGTATGGACTGATCCGCGATATTTTAGATTAAGACATAGTTTTAATGTAAATTTTGCGGGTAATGCTAAAAGGTGAACACCAACAAGATGGACAGACGATCTTGTAAAGATCGCGGGATCACACTGGATGCAGCCCACTCAAAATCGTGGCGGAGTGTTTATCAGTGGCCTTCTTTTGGCTGATTATGATGATGATGAATGCTACAAGACTTACCCAAAGTTGAGTAGACGGAGGTGGGTATGGATAAACCCAAATTAAAACGTATTTCACTTATCATTCGGACTTTACCCTGAATGTTTGGGTAATGCCGAGTAAACTCGAGTAAACTTAGGTTTTTTTCCTAAAGAGTAAAAAAATACAATAAATAACATAAAAAGTTTTTATGGCTGTTTCCAACAAAGGTATTCTTTATTTAATAATCATTATCTTAAATATGATAATAATCTTAAATATAATAATTTCCCGATATTTGATTAAGGGTACTACAGGGAACAACAAATTGAACCATTACTATTGATCATGAAACCGGGCCTTAGCCATGATAAGTGGCGCTGTAACCGGGCCGATTTTTGTCTGACAAGAACACTAATCTACTATGATATTTCCAATAATAGCACTCTCGTCTACAGACTTAAGCGTGCTTTTCACCACTTTTTTTTCAACGCCCGTCGAAAAAAGAAATCACCTTTTGAATGCGAGTGTACTTTAGGGTGAGTGCAGACTGCTGAAATTCGATTTGCCGCGTGGAAACTGCCTTTATGTTCGGAGATAAAGTAATTTCCTCCGTTGATTGTGGCACTCATTTACTTAAAAACATTAGCTAGTAGGTAGCTTTGTTTGTCAGTTTTTTTACCAGTGTTAATAAATGAAATCATATGAGGCGTTTTAACTTAGTCATCCTGAAAAACTACTAATTAGTTAATATCGTATTTACTTAAATTTAATGATTTAAATTTTACCAGGTATCATCAACATCATTATCAGCCAAAGGACGTCCACTGCTGAACATAGGCATTTCCCACAGTTTTCCACATCGACCGATCACAAGCGGTCTGCATCCAGTGTGATCCTGTGATCTTCACAAGGTCGTCTGTCCATCTTTTCGGTAGACGTCCTACGCTGCGCCTTTGGTCGAAGGGTGTCCAATCTAGAACTTTTCTGCCCCAACGGCCATCAGTTCTTCGCGCTATGTGCCCTGCCCATTGCCACTTGAGCTCACTGATTCTCAAGGCTATGTCCGTAACGGACTTAGTTCTTTATATGTATCTCCTCATTTCTGATTCGACCAGGTATTAAAGTTTTTAGCATTTATGCATAATTTTCATTACAGCTAGGCCCAGATTTTTCAATGGTGAAGTTACGTTATTAGCGGTTGAATATATATATACGATTGTGTGTGTTTTAAAGAAAAACTGCCTAAAACCATATGTCAGAATGGCTATTTTAATGACCATTGGTTAAAGGTATATACAGATCAAAATACTAGCCCTAAGGCGTGATCTTTTTTTAGATGATGTGTTACACTTACAGCTATCAACATAATAAAATAATAATACCTTACTTCTTCTTCAAATATCCATGAAACCAGCAAACATATACCTAATGCTTCTAAAACAGCAAAAAATTAACTTAAACGGGCCTAAGCTCGTGTAATTCTAAAAACCCCAGCTATACAATGCTGAGATAAGCAGTAGTATAAAAATATATATAATAATAATATAAAATAATATCATCATAATAAATAATCCATATTTTAGTAAATTGAAAACAAACAAACAGTGTCGTAACGCTAGTTAAATAGCACCGTTAGTACAAGCCTAATACGGGTAACCTCGTGACTATTTAAATTATTTACTTGTAAATGAAATCAGTGCCATTGAAAGGGTTAAACGGATTATGTAAAACTTCAAAATACGATCCATTCAAGGCATGATTGAGTTGTTTCGTCTTACTTGGTTACCACTATCTTGATACGAGAGAAATCTAACCCTTACAGTGGAGCAATTAATCAAGAATCTAGAATTCTTAATTTTAACAGCACTAATATCTGTTTTTTAGTCATTACTCAAGCAAATCTATTACTTTTTCTTTATATAAATGATAATTATGTAAATGTCACTAAGGGCCGGTTTCGTGATTGACAGGTAACTTTACCAACGCTGTAATTCCACCTACGCATTTGCAATGTTATTTTCTTAAGTTTGCAGAGAAATCAAAGAAAGAAGAAACTTACCTACATTGAAACATGCGGATATTTCGTGAGTGTATTAATGTTATTGATCATAAACTTAATTGATCAGTAGAATAAAAAAACTAATCATCAGCTGGAAAAAAATGAAATTAAATTTTACTGAATGAATAATCTGTTAGGTACTTATCTGCAACCCTCAAAACTCCTCCACAAAATTTTGCCGCAGTCCAGCTTGCAATTAATCTCTCGGGGCACCCAATTAATTTTTGCATACAAAAACCGGTTAAGTGCGTGTCGGACCCGCGCACTGAGGGTTCCGTGCCACCCTTAACTGAATTCAGGGTCCACTTACTTTCACATAACGAAAACATCACAATATATTGCGACAGCAAAAATAACTTTGTTTTTCATAGTGTTTGTATGCAAGACAAAGTTATATTTGCGGTTGATAAAAATGTGCAATATCTCAAAAACTACTAGTTCGATCTCCTTCAAACCAATTTTCGTTGCAAGTTTTTGTTGAGATCTACATCATATATTTTTTTTAAAATTTTCACTTTCTTAGTTCAAAAGTTAGATGGGGGGGGGGGGGGACGCCCATTTTACCACTTTGGAAGCGTCTATATCTCAAACCTTACACTTTTAGAAAAAATGATTTTAGAAACCTCAACATCATTTTAAAAGACCTATCCATAGACACCCTACACGCATAGGTTTGAGTAAAAAAAAATTTTTAGGTTTTAGTTTCATGTATGGGAGCCCCCCCTTAAATATTATTTTTTCTTACTTTTTGTATCTAAATCGGAAAGCGGTGAACAAAATACACCTACCTACCAAGTTTCAGCTATGTGATGCTTATAGTTTCAGAATAAAGTGGCTGTGACATACGGACGGACAGACAGACAGACAGACTTGACGAAACTATAAGGGTTCCGTTTTTTGCCATTCGGCTACGGAACCCTAAAAATGAAAGAGACAATAATTAGGTGCGCAACCTGATATAAACGTGATTTTTAACATCAAACCTTTATTTTTACAGACAGAACCTGAAATAAAAAATTAAACTCATGACTTTTGTGCACAGCAGAAAATAATTATTTTATGACATTTATATTTCGCTTTTCATTGATAGAATCAATTCAAATGCACGACGAAGTAATGGTTACCTTGACAAAGTAGTTTTAAAATTCTTTCTATAGTACCACATAACGTTCAGTCTTTTTTCGGGATTAATCTAGTTTCTAGATCATTTCAACAACTTTTCGAGTATATTTTAAGTAAAGCTTTGTTTTTACTGAACTACTTATAGGTTGTAAGTGGGCGTGTTAGGGTAGAAAAGTTCTGAGATTGGAGACTCTTTGACCAAAGACGCAGCGTACAAGATGGACAGACGACGATGTAAAGATCGCAGGATCACACTGGATGCAGACCGCTTGTGATCGGTGTCGAAAACCGTGGAAGGCCTATGTTCAGCAGTGGTCGTGTTTGGCCGATAATGATGATGACGAATACTTATATAGTGTAGTGGGCAGGGCTATCTTTTGGCACGAGGACACCCTGGGCACAGACGAATTTAGAGGGCCCTTTTGGCACATTTAACATTTTAAAGTAGTTTCGTGCGCAAGTAAAGCAAGCGCTTTACATTCCGTTTCCAGGCGCTTTGAAAGTGTCTAAGCGATATAAATAACGAATGAGCGATTGAAGCGATGGCTTTTAAGATAAGTACCAGAACCACAACATTATGTGCGCGAGCGCTTATGATTTCAAAAGATAAAAATTAAGTACGTAACGGACACGAAGACCGTCAAAACAGGCCTTCCCGAGGTGGCACGACTAGAGAAGCGGCTGCTTCGGCCACCCCGCCGTCGTGACAGGTCCATCTCGTGTTCGCAGTTTTTCTTCTTTTCTTTTTTGGCAACATTTTTATCATCTTCAATGATAAATCCGGCACTGGTGATCTTCGTTGACTTTTAATTCATTTTAGAACGAAATAAAATGGAAATATTGTAGCGAGTAATTCAAGAATAGAGGTCTTTAAACCCTTTATACACTGCGACTTTTAGCATCGATACTAACGCGCGTTTGCATCGATGCAAACGCGATGCGCATCACAACTGCATCGATGCTTTAAGTTGCGCAGTGTGTAATGGTTGACATTCTGCGACTTCATCGAAGCGCATCGCGACTGAATCGCGGTTGCGTCGCTGCTAAAAGTCGCAGAGGGTAAAGGCTCTTAGGTGTATGTGTGCTTGACCGAAACCAGATAACTCATTTTCCAAAGTGAAAAAAGACTTCAAACGCAAAATTGCGTTGTCCCTGACCGAAGCTATGAATAAAATTAATTTGGAAACCCCGTTCCGGTGACAGCATATTCTTTGAGCACGTTTGTAAATCATGACAGTTATGATTTTTGAACCTAAATAATAATAATAAACTTTTTAGTGCGCCTTCACGTAAGAGCTTACTGTTGCTGTTGCTGTCAATTATGTACTTCGATTAAAGTAAAATAGCGGAAGATAGGTGACGCGCCACTCGAAAGTGGACCGCTAAAATCAGGCCCCCGTCGCCTAATTGCCATTAGATTGCGTGCGCGGGTGACATTATAAGACGTGTGACTTATGGAATGTGTGGTGCCATTTTTAGGGTTCCGTAGCCAAATGGCAAAAAACGGAACCCTTATAGTTTCGTCAAGTCTGTCTGTCTGTCTGTCTGTCTGTCTGTCTGTCTGTCTGTCCGTCCGTATGTCACAGCCACTTTATTCTGAAACTATAAGCATCACATAGCTGAAACTTAGTAGGTAGGTGTATTTTGTTCACCGCTTTCCGAATCAGATACAAAAAGTAAGTAAAAATAATATTTAAGGGAGGGCTCCCATACATGAAACTAAAACCTAAAAATTTTTTTTTACTCAAACCTATGCGTGTGGGGTGTCTATGGATAGGTCTTTTAAAATGATGTTTAACACATTCGTTCTAACAACGTTACAGAACGTCCAAAACTTATCTTCGTGATACCGCACATAGTCTAACCACGTCCTAAGAAAATTTTAATTTAGAGGCACAACGGCTGGCAACGTCGAATCTCTGTATAATCTTTAGGTAGCTACGTCATTGCGCCACATCGTGTCAAATTTTTAAAGTTCTACCGCTATAATACTTTTGTTTTTAGTTACTTGAACATAAGTCACACACACATTGACAAGTACCCACTCAAACAATTGAACAACGTCGTCAGACGTCGTTTTCGGTTAGAGCCGCTACGTTTAGTAAACGTTTACTGACGTCAGCAACAAGTCATTAAGCAATATTTTGTTTGCTATACGGCGATACGTGTATAGACGTCCTTAAACTTTGTATGGAGTTCTCATGCGCCACGGCCTATAAATTTACTATTGTGGTATGTGTACATGAACGTGTTAAGTTTCTAAAACCATTTTTTCTAAAAGTGTAAGGTTTGAGATATAGACGCTTCCAAAGTGGTAAAATGGGCGTCCCCCCCCATCTAACTTTTGAACTAAGAAAGTGAAAATTTTGAAAAAAATATATGTTGTAGATCTCAACAAAAACTTGCAACGAAAATTGGTTTGAAGGAGAACGAAACAGTAGTTTTTGAGATATTGCACATTTTTATCAACCGCAAATATAACTTTGTCTTTCATACAAACACTAAGAAAAACAAAGTTATTTTTGCTGTCGCAATATATTGTGATGTTTTCGTTAAGTGAAAGTAAGTGGACCCTGAATTCAGTTAAGGGTGGCACGGAACCCTCAGTGCGCGGGTCCGACACGTACTTAACCGGTTTTTTAGCTGACAATTAGTATGGCATGCCGTATCTTCCGGTATTTTACTTTAATCAAAGTTTATGTATGAAATTATCAGCGGCGCGTGAAAGTGTGAAAGCGCTCAGCAGATATTTGACCTCGATCGGTGACCCCATGTCAGGTGTGGATGAGTTCTAGGGTTGTGCATATCTGCTTAGTAGCAACCTGTTCACTCTTGCCTCATAGAGGCTTAGGCAGCGAGGCCATTCCCTAGCACGCATTAGAAAAGTGTTAGCAATATTTCATGGATTCATAATTTCATCAGTACATAGTACTTTGTTCGAATTTATTATATTTTTTTATTTGTATGAAAACTAACAACGATTACATGAGTATTAACAAATAGAATATAACAATTTTCGATTTTTGTTACAAAAAATTGAAAAATATTAAATTGAAAAAAAAAAAACTAAAAAACCAATTAGGTACTTACTGAGTTATAATCAATAAACTATCTAAGATTAAAACTCATGTTACGTTGACCTTAATCCTGGTACTTATTTATGAAATCCCTCCCTGTGTGCGACAGCTTGTCGTCCGATTTTCCGATAGTGCCCAAAATAATTGACAGGCACGAACTAAGGGTATACTGTAGTGTCTCATGTGTAATGGTATCGAAATTTAATACTTCTACATTTAAACAAATATAAAACGAACGTTAAGATTCAATTTCAAGTATCTTTATAAAATATCTTAACCTTTAAAAAACTCTGCGATAAAAAGGAGCTTTTCTTTAAACAATTAATAATTAAATTATTTATATTTTCCACTGTATTATATATATTTTGATATTTATTTGTATCGTTACTTGTTTCAGGTACTTACTTACTAATAAACGTTCACTATAACTTTTTTTGAAACGGGTGAGTACTGCTTTTTATTTTTGTACGTCATGATGTCCAGTACCTACACGATAATTACCTATTCAAGGAACTTTATGTAAAACTTATTAAGCAAAAAAAAAAAATGTTTTGAGCGAACTTTTACACTATTGCTTCGTAGTATCTCGACTACGAAGCTTCTCTACTGTCTTGCTACGAAACCGTAGCACCGTAGCAGCTACGAATTCGAAGCAAGCGTAGTGAATCTGAAGATCACTGCGTGATAGAAAATGAAGTTGGACCGTAGCTCTAAAAGTGGTATATATTTATTTACCATCAATAATGAGTATGAAATACGTAACGCTACAATGCAATGTAAAATAATTAAGTTTAAACAAGTGTAAAAATTAAATATTTATACCCAGTATTTAGTATAACTATCCAAATCTATAATCACACACACACAAACACTAATTGGTTGGCATGGAAACCTTTTAAGCGTATTGGTAACATAAAATTATTATCCTTTTTGGAAAGGATAGTAGGTACACTTCTATATTCTTACTACATTTTTTTAACCTTTTACGTTTCTGTATTTCTTATTGTTTATCATTTATGTGTCAAATATGTTGTTTCTTTTTCTTTTCTAATTCAACCTGTGCCCCACATTGAACAACTACCAGAGAAATAAGTTATTTCTCATAACGTCTAATAAGCAATAAAGTATATACTTTGTATTATGTGTATACGCAAATTGTGAGAAAATAAAATAAAAGAAAGGTATTACAACAGATTTCTGGGAAAGAGTTTGTTTCCATTTTCCTTATTTCGTTAATTAAGTGAGAATGCCAGCCACTTAATTGTGTAAGCAACGGGCTTGTAAGGTAATTCTTTTATATTTCCCTAACGAAGTGCTAAGAACCTCTTGTAAATACACTCTGCAAATCTTTTGTGGTATATTTAAAAGTATAATGTGACATAACAATGTTGGATTCTGTTCAAATTTGGGAAGTTATTAAAAAAAAGATCAATCGTCATAAGGTAGGGAGATGTTATCCGTTAAATATATATTGATGTCTCAAATAATTTTTCATCTCTCCTGTTCGGAAAATATAACTTTCCTGTGTAGATAGCCGGGTGGAAAATAGCTTATCCATCCCTAGGGTGGAAAGTAATTTAGTTTTAATTGACATGGCATAGAGTCAAAGCCTGTTGCAAAGCTTGGACCAAAGATAATTGAGTCACATCATGTTATTAAAATAACAAACATTTTTGCTTAGCTATAAAATTGAAAATCATATTGTGTAGGTATTATGTATAATCGCTGATAAAAAAATATACAATTTCTAATTTTAATTCAATTAATAATTAAAATATTTGGCTGCCCGCCATAATGCCAAGATGTTTTTTTTTAAATTTTATATTGTCAGTGTCATTTCAGGAAGGATTCGTCCAAAGCCGTTAAAACTTTTATAAAAAAAAAGAAATTATTTTTGGACTCTGTTATTATCTGTGGAAAAAAATCAATCGATATTCTTTACAAAGATTTTAATTATTTGATATTTTCTGCTTTTTTGTACTCTGTTTTCATGTATTCGTGCCGTTATTTTTTCTAATCGTGTTAGGTGTTGTTAGTACTGTAAATCAACTGTCATATTTTGTTCAAAACTTGAGTTTTCCTTTCTCGCTGAACTACAATACCTCACCAAGACATCTACAACCACTTTTGTAAATTTAATGTTTTCCTCACAGTCGAAATGAAAAATAGTATGTTTAACTCGGGTGAAAGCACCATTTCACCCTCGAATTATTGGCGCTCTCACTTCGTTCGAGCGCCAGAAACATCTCGAGTGAAATGGGTCGCTTTCTCCCCTTGTATAACAATCTACTATTGATTTCAAGGTACAGATTAAAGACGAATAATAATGAAGAATATTCATTCATCTCATACTTAAATTATTTTTGTGTTTTAATGGATTCTTACCAAATAAATGACTAAATGAATTTCCATAAAAAAGCATGACAAAAACCAAGCTAATGTAACCAAAACATTTAATATAATGTGTGTACATAAAAATGTCTGGCTCATTTACCAAAACAAAACTCGTACAATATGACTCGCACGTCCTTAATCAATATGTCAGAATCCTATCAGGTTATGAAATAAAAACACGACTGTCGTATATTCTAAATGAGAAAAACGTATCAAAATAAAATCTTGCGAATCACAATGGGTCCGACAACATTCAATTCTAAATCTGGCACAATGAATCCTATTCAGACATAACCAAGTATGAAATCTAAAAAACACATTTAATATTGTCCCCACGCGGAGTTGGTCATAGGTACTTTATTATATTTATACAATTAAATACTCGACTGTTAATTTTTCAACCTATTTTATCGTATTTATCATGCACAATATTCTTTGTTGTTGTAAATAAAGGTCCATAGCCATGTTTTATGAAAATGTGTTCAGCCGCTTCTTAATTTGCGACGGGTTTTTTTTTGAAGTAGGTAACATAGTAAAAAGTTATTAATTATTGTTTCTAATCAACAATAACCTCCTTTTATAAAATCAGTAAAAAAAAGCAAGAGACATCCGATTTTTTTTATTTAGGCCGTTTTAGTATTTTTTTGTCAATCATTTTTTTGCAATTAAATAGTAAACAGAAAATCAGTCAATCAAATTAATAACACAATGCCGAAAATGTCAGGATTCTAAACTAGAGCCCATAAAATCAAGTACACGCTTTAGAAATCTGAACCTAAACACGAGAATGTCAGTCTAAATATACAATTCGAACATCAATAACCCAATCTCCCAAAATACCTTAGACTGTAGAGCCTTAGATAGGCTTACATTAAACAAAGCCGTTATAATATACAGTGTCTTCCGCCACCCACACGTTTATTATTTATCGATTACACCTAAATGTGATCGTATATATACCTATAGTATAGAACATAACAATAAATACAGTGACAGCTAATTAAATAGATACTAAAACTTCAGTTCGCGACTGTACAGTTTTATAAGTAGAGCGTTCAGTCCTACTGCGACCACGGCACGGGGCGGATCCCGCTCCAAGACGCGCGAATCACGACGCGCCGACGAAAACAAACCTATTAAAAAAAACTCATAAACAAACGCGCTCATTGAAAACACTGTGTTTTTCGCGCGTGATTTTGACGTCCATTTTTTTTTTATTCAAACCACGGCACTGGCCGGTTGCAGTATAGTGAAAAAATATGCGTAAAATCTTGCCACACAAATGTCAACTAAAAAAAATAACGTAGTGCGTTTGCCGTCAGTGGTAAGAATATTGGAATGTGAATGCAGGATGCACAAGATGTTTTAAAATGATAGTTTTTAGTGGCATGTTTACAGGTTTTTACATATTGCAACGTAGTTCGTGCATTTGAATATAACGCATACGCCTGCTAGTCCGCTCACCATATTGTTTGCTTTTAAAGTAGGAGCCAGTGATGTAAGTATCCAACCTTTTTACTGCTTCCGTACAAATTAATTCAGTGTTCTTTTTATTCCATTAACATAATTTTGTGTCGCAAACACCGAAAAGCCTTTTTGATCTCTTTAATCTCTTCGTAATTTATTTTTCTCTGAATATTTTTAAAATACACGAGGACGAAAGTTTGATAACAAAAATATCAGTAAACAAAAATGTTTATGTTAATGAAATTGTTGTTTCTGGTAGAAATGGACCGGTCCTCCGTGTTTTATGGGGTGACCTTGTAAGTTTTATGGTTGTCTCCTGAACTATCGACAGTTTGCACGTTTGATATTACACTGAGCAACTATTACGAACGTAGATTATGTAAGGTCATTTGGTGATATTGTATAACACCTATTAACATATTAATGTCCCTAAATATGACTATATCCTTCATCTTAAGATCGGATAAGATTCAATAATTGAATTAGACCAAATTAAGACCTCATTCCAATGAAGTTCGAATCCCTAAAGAGTTAAATGTTTATGTGATGAGCACGAACATTTGTACCTAAGTCATGAATGGTTATGATCTGGCGCTTAATTATTTAAGTTTTAAAACTATGAAAATTTTTTAAAAACGAGATATGTGATAAATTGAACAACCAGTAGTGATTAAAAGACACGCTTATCTTCATAAATCAATCATATTATACAAATTCTGCCGTTATGTTAAGGCTGGATTATTTTAGGATTTAAATCTTTACCTAATCTACCTAACTTACTTACTTAACTCACCTAAACCCAAACCAAGTGTATCCAATCTACCAGTATCATTGTTGTATATAAATTATTCCCTCTTTCGTTGCGAGGTGGAGTGTTTGTGGCTCAAGCGGTGAACTTGTATAATTAGTTATGTTTTTTATTACAGCGCCAGTTAGGTCAGTCATAGTGAAGCTATGAAAATTCCCTCGCCTCCTATTTCTAGGGTTGCCGGCTGCAGTTTAAATTTTCATATACGATAAGTTTTTTTTACTCGTGTGGTGTACGGTAACCGTCGATTTTTACTAAAACGCTGTGTCTAAGTATACACTCTTGCTCCGTTTTGGCCAGTTTCAACTATGGGAATTATCATACAGATCCATTAAACCGGCTTTACATAATGCTTGAAGAATGTTTTATGAATATTGCAAAAATACGCATTTAATTGCGTACCGAAAAATAATGTTTCAAAATTCGATTGTGATGCTTATTGTGGTACAGCTGTTATCGATTTAAACTTATTATTACGAAGTCGACATAAGAAAAAATAATCGTATTTAAGACTATAATTATTGTCTAAAAAGGTTAGTCAAATAAACTTTCTTACCATGTAGCATACCATGACTGTGCTAGGGCTAGGAGCGGGTTAGGCAAAAAAAACTATTCAAAACTATGACACTGATCCCACTAGACACGTTCCGTCACCGACCTCGTCGCGTGTCATGCACGGACCATGTCAGCACCGGCGAAATACGTTATCTCTCTCTCTCTCGTCTCGCTCTTGCTCCATATAACGTTGAGACAGTTCAGTAGGCAAAGTAGAGCGTATCGGGTTGCTTTTTGTGCCTGACCCGCTTGCACGGTCATGTGACCTTTATATCAATTTTCCTAAGATGATAGTAACCTTTGAAACTTTTCGTGCTTTGCGCTAGAGGCCAAACTGACACAGCCCTATACTTAAGCATGTAAGTGAAGCTACGAATGGCCCAGTTAAGTGATAAGCGGTTGTAAACGAAGTGAAAGTGATGTAATTTGCGTAATATATCCCCGAAAGCTGGCAGAGCCCACTTTTATTCAAGTGGTATTACTCTGATCGAGTGCAAAACAGCTCTGTCACTGCTTAATGGATCGTTTGAGATTGTTTTTTTTTATCTAAGTACTAGCGGTCCCAGCGAACTTTGTTTCGCCCCGGCCCCGTCCCGCCCCAGCCCCGACCCCGTCCCGCCCCAGCCCCGGCCCCGTTGAACGGGATAAAAAGGATCCTATGTCCTTCTCCTGGTTCTAAGCTACCTCCCCACCGTTTTGCCCCGGCCCCATCCCACCCCAGCCCCGGCCCCGTCTAACGGGATAAAAAGTATCCTATGTCCTTCTCCTGGCTCTAAACTACCTCCCTGCCAATTTTCAGCTAAATCGGTTCAGCCGTTCTTGAGTTATAAGTGGTGTAACTAACACGACTTTCTTTTATATATATATTTTATATTTTAGATATTATTTTTATTTAGATTTTATTTTTTATATTTTAGATATATAGATTAGATTTGGGAATGTTTATTAGCCTCATCAAAGAAATCATCAATTAATAGATAGATAGATAACTCTTTATTGCACACAAAATTAGTGAATTTACAAATTTGTTTAATGGAAATGTACAATTTAGGCGGTCTTATCGCTATAAGCGATCTCTTCCAGACAACCTATGGGTAAAGAAATTATGGGTAAGAACTGTTATAAATCATTCGTAGATCTTATATGATTATTCAATACGATCAGCTAACAGCAAATTCCTTAGGGTGATAAAATATCTAGTGTATATTGGGAGAAACTCAAAATTTTGTTAACGTTCTTGATAAAATTCGTCCCAAATAAAAGTTTATTGACTAACGACATGACTGTATATTTATTATTTCAATACTCAATTGCTATGTATCGTCGGTTTCGTGATTAATGTAATATTTATTTTGTATACGTATGTTAGACTATAAGGTATTTATCCTATGGACTTGTATTGTTACAATATGTAGCCTGATTTTGTTAGTTTTTAATCAACCAATGGTAACGACTTTTAACCAATAGTTAAGTAATTATCGATCACAAAACCGGTCCTTAGTACTAACCTATCTGAGTTGTAGTACTCATAGTTCGTACTTATAGGTACATATTTCCACATTCAGACTATTCGCTTTTTGAAAGTTTCTGTTTAGCTCGTACGGACTGACGTTATAGCTCCATATCCGATAAAACTTTGTGTCGTCATAGATAAGTGTGACGTCATATCCGGAAACGAGGTATCGACCGCCATGAAGTTTATGGCTATTTATCTACAAACAAGCTTCCCGACTTTGTCCGTGATCTAGTTTGCATTAGATACTTTAATCGTTATTCTATTGCTACGGCAGTAGCATTAATTATTATATTTCCAGTCATTAAATTTATCATGCTGGCGTCACTGCTCCTCACACTGAAAATATTTTTTGGAGGGGGGGATTAAACAGTTTATCGTACCTTTCGAAGTAGGGTTGTACTTGTGATAAACATCACATGGTTACTCCAAATGTCCACTCTAAAATTATGACCTCTGCGGTGTAGCAGCCAACCTGCGTGTCTAACCAAGCACGCTGGTTATCAACTTCCAAGTCGTCACCGCTCCGAGGTCCCGGGTTCGATTCCCGGTCGGATCAATGTAGAAATCATAATTTGATACTGTTATTTCTGAGTTTCATAACACAAGTGCTTTAGCTACTTACTTTGGGATCAGAGCAATGTATGTGATATGTGTCCAATATTTATGTATTTACTATTTACTCATTTAAGGACATCAGTGGATTGTAACTTTAGTAGTGAATACTGAAGCCCTACCATGCCGCCACTGCGTTACAATTGCCTCTTATTATCTTTCGTATTTATTCCTCTTTATTAGATAGTAAAATCCTATACTTATATACAGCGTGTGGCCTGTAAAAGAAGCAAAAAATGTATCAATGATTCTACATAGCATAGGTAGCTACCTTGACCTAGTCGTAGTGATCTTAAATGCTTTAACTTGGAGATATATTAATCCAAAGTGATTATTAATGGCAAATCGAAACTAAACAAGTTGTAGTAAATGACAATGTCAAGTTCCATGACTATACACTACCGCTGGGGTAAACGAGTTCTTGAGTGGAGACCGCGACTCGGCAAACGTAGTGTGGGACGCCCTCCGGCCAGATGGGATGACGATCTGCGGAAGACTGCAGGTAGATGCTGGATGCGCCAAGCCAAGCAAGACAGGGCGCTATGGCGTTCATTGGGGGAGGCCTATGACCAGCAGTGGACTAATATAGGCTGATGATGCTGTTGATGTTGATACACATTTGTTTTCAATACATTTCTGGTTCGATTTGTTTTGTTAGAAAGAACAATAAATTTATTTTTAATCATAATAAATGAAAACCATTAAGAATTGATTACTGGTTACTAAATGTGCCTATATTTTAATTTTTTGCTCCTATAACAGACACACCCTGTCTACGTCGAATAACCAGACCCTACATTTCGTTTACTATCCGCAATTTAATTTATGATCCAAACAACAAAGCGGCCTAACCTATATCATAAAACAATTGGTTGCCAGATTCATTCGACTGGACAAAGACTCACTAACTTCAAAAAAAGGAGGTAATAAATTCGATCTGCATGTATGTTTTATTGTTGGAATTTAATAATATTTGAGTATGATCACGTATGCAAAGTTTCGTAAGTGTATGTATGTTTGTCCACGGATTTCTCGAAAACAAAAGTGACATCTTTATTTTAGCTCGGTCAGGTATCTTAGGGAATAGTGAGTTTCATCAAAACTGGTTCAGGAATTTTCGGGAGGTGGGTAATTGACTAAAAACCAAGAAATAATAATAAATAGTTAAATAAAAATTTTGCAACAGAGATAACAGTAACGCGTCAAGTTAGGAGAATCAAATTAACACGTTCCGGGACACTACTCCAGACACAATAGAAGTTTTATTGTTATCACGCCTGTAGGCGGGCACTGTCCCGGAACGTGTTAATTTGATCAGTCAGATCAGTTGAGTCGGATTATGATATCAACTTTACGTATATTATATATTCTGTGGTATTATAATAGTCTACGCACATACACGCACATAACTCATGCACCGACCACGGATGAATAATATAATATCTATCGCACCGACTCTAAATGTATGAAAAATTCGTGAATATAACTAATTAGCCTAGGCCTACTATCCTATCCTACTACTATTATAAAGGCGAAAGTTTGTATGGATGTATGGATGTTTGTTACTCTTTCACGTAAAAACTACTGAATGGATTTGAATGAAACTTTACCACAATATAGCTTATACATCAGAATAACGTATAGGCTACAATTTTTGAGGTTTCTAATGTGAGGTCGTAAAAAAACACATTTTTTGCGCTACTAGACGGGACGAACCTGAAGTCCACGCGAACGAAGTCGCGGGCAAAAGCTAGTAAATTATATTTTCACAGAGTGAACTACAATTACACCTCTACTTCAGAATTTAAACTAAATAAAATACACCTGTTGATAACATAATTCAGGACAATACTTTTAAATGTGAAAACATAACTTTGAAATAAAATATAAACTCTTAACTTTAAAGCTTTAAAAGGGAAAAAGAGAAATAAAAACGTCAAAATTCATACCTATTACGTTTGCTCAGATTTTTTGCTATAATAAAAGTAGCAAAATGGCAATTAAAAGTTACTGAGAGCTTTGAAACAGGTTCGTGTTTCAGTTAGTGGTGTACACGTTATTTTCACGAACAAATTATTTATTTTTTATATTTAAAAAAAAAAGGAAAATTAGGTTGTTGGCAAAGGCGTCACCTCAAGTATTTGAATTTGAATTTATTTATTTGCTTGTCACATGGTAAATTACAGGTGTTATTACAATTAAAAGTACATTGCACACATGACACCCCAAGTATGAGGTAGTATGAGCCATATTCCACCACGCGGGCTCAGTGCGGATTGGCGGAGGGGTGTTTGCAAGGCAAGCGAACAAACTTGCTGTCAGATGTTATCAAGCCCATAGGGCTTCTAGGGCCTCTGACTAGCCTTAATGACTAATATCAACCGATATTAGCCAGAATCAACGTGTAAGGTTTTAACAAACTTTCTTCTTCTTCTTCTTAGCGTGTCGATGGAAACCCATATGGAGAAATTACAATGGAGCAATTAAATCGTAGCAGCCCAGAATTCAGCCGCTTGTATTGCGGATCGACTGCATTTCGTTAAATCTGCTGGCGTGCAGGTGTTGGGGCACGCCGGGCACGATGTTAAGTGTGCCATTGTTTGCACTGCACCACAAACACACATCGGACATATAGTCCACATCGGAGCTTGACAAAAATCCCCACCTGGCCATGTTCTCCTTACTTCGGCCAACCTGAATCCGAAGCCTGTTTAAGTACTTCCAGATCGGCCATGGTAATCATGTCCAGGAGGGAGATTCTCGGCAAGTGGGACAAAGGGAGTAACAAACAAACAACAAACTTAAAAAACTTACTTTTAAAGAACGCATGCCACTGCTGAGAAAAGATTTTACATTTTTTTTTAAAGTAGTAGGTGTTTTCTTCTCATTTCAAAATAAAAACATTGTTTTGAAATAAAAAGTGTAAGAACATCACTATTTTTAAGTCCTGTTAGGGTTATACAGTAATTATTTTTACGGGACACTGATTCTCGGATTATTGAGATTGCAAGTTGATTATGGACAGCGATCGGCGGAAAAAGAAAAAATAAGCTCTTTATTAATTAACCTGTTCGTTTATGCATTATAAGCATTTTTGAGGAAAGCTGATTGTGTTCCGCCATTTTTTTGTTGTTGCCAATAATTCCCAAGTTGTTAAGGGATCATCATCATTATCAGCCAAAGGACGTCCACTGCTGAACATAGGCCTCCCCCACGGCTTTCCACAAGGGATAAATTGGTTAAATTCAGATATTTTAGGGGTCGTGCCCAAAGGGTAAAAACTCTATTACTGGAACTTTGCTGTCTGTCTGTCCATCCGACTGTCTGCCAGTTACTAGGCTGCATCTCAAGAACCACGATAGCTAGATTATTTATTTCTGTTGCCGCTCTAACAACAAATACTAAACCAATATCAAATACATATTTAAGGGGGCTCCCATACGAAAAACGTTGTTTTTAACTATTACCTATCAAATAGTACGAAATTCTTGTGCGGTTTTTTTTTTCATTTTCAATGGGCTTGCTTTTCTTTTCTCTAGCTAGGTAAGTCAAAAGTGTGATATGCTACTCTACAGACGTTGACATCATTTTCCGATAGCAGTTTTAGTCAAGAAATGTTAGAAATAAGCGATACGTAAGTGAGTACTGATTAAAGTTTCAAAACGTGATTTGCATGTTATTATTGTCATTATTATCTGCTTACAACTATTATGATTAGTTGGTGAACAACTAGATAAATAGATAACTCCTTATTAAAAACAAATAAACAATAAAAAAATAAAACTAAGACATGCATCATAAAAAAAATACCTAAAACGTACCTATTTAATAACGAAACCATTTCTTTGTGGCAAGGAAGCTATGATGCTGGCAGCGTTGCCGCGTTGGATAGCTATGCTAATCCTTTGTGCTAGAAACCAGCCAGCTTTATTATTTGCCGTGACAGAATTCAATTTTGGAGCAATTTTTTTAAACAGCAATTAAATTTTTTCTTATTTTTCTGAATAACTTGAAATCTTACATAACCACCAAATAATAAATAAGCAACTCATATTAAACTTAAAGGTAATCAAATGCACCTTAATATAAACTAATCCATTTACATAAAAAGGTTACACAAGTCAGCCACAGAAATCCGGTGAACTTGTGCTTTGTAGTGTCTTGAAACCTTAAGAACGTTAATTAGATTACACGTCGATCCGTTGTCGGTATGGCACAGTACGGCATTACATACATATTTACGGTTCAGTGCTATTTCAAGTTATTATATTGCCCAGTTATAAATTCTAAGAGGTCTGCTTTAGAACTGGCTAGTTAATGTGGGCTATCGCGTATGAATTCGCCGCTAGGAGCGCTTGTGTGGCGTGAGGTCTCTGAAATGTCAAATGTCACTGTTTGTGGGTTACATACGCGAGCTTATTTCTATTTAGATTAATGTTTCTAATATTTAGCAATAATTTAGATTAATTATGGCAATACAAGTTACGGATCAATGAATGAGAGTGCTTTAAAGGGGGGACTAAGAAAAAAAATTTAAATCTTTAATAACTTGTGTACTTACTTTTTTTTAAAAAATACGGGACTGCAGCATTGCTGATGCAGGGTTTTATTAAGATTTAATGTCAAACTTGATTTTTTCTCTCTCCATCATGAAAGCACACCCATATACACACCATAAAAGCTATATTCTGGATCTTACGCCACAGTGGCGCCAACTAGTGAGCATGAAAACGGTAGCCCTCATTGTTTTTGAGTACCTACAAGCACGTGGCCTATAAAAAGAGCAAAAACCGGTTAAGTGCGTGTCGGACCCGCGCACTGAGGGTTCCGTGCCACCCTTAACTGAATTCAGGGTCCACTTACTTTCACTTAACGAAAACATCACAATATATTGTGACAGCAAAAATAACTTTGTTTTTCATAGTGTTTGTATGAAAGACAAAGTTATATTTGCGGTTGATAAAAATGTGCAATATCTCAAAAACTACTGGTTCGATCTCCTTCAAACCAATTTTCGTTGCAAGTTTTTGTTGAGATCTACATCACATATTTTTTTCAAAATTTTCACTTTCTTAGTTCAAAAGTTAGATGGGGGGGGACGCCCATTTTACCACTTTGGAAGCTATGTCTCAAACCTTACCTTACCTATATCTATATCTCAAACCTTACACTTTTAGAAAAAATGGTTTTAGAAACCTCAACATCATTTTCAAAGACCTATCCATAGACACCCCACACGCATAGGTTTGAGTAAAAAAAAATTTTTAGGTTTTAGTTTCATGTATGGGAGCCCCCCCTTAAATATTATTTTTTCTTACTTTTTGTATCTGAATCGGAAAGCGGTGAACAAGATACACCTACTTACCAAGTTTCAGCTATGTGATGCTTTTAGTTTCAGAATAAAGTGGCTGTGACATACGGACGGACAGACAGACAGACAGACAGACAGACTTGACGAAACTATAAGGGTTCCGTTTTTTGCCATTCGGCTACGGAACCCTAAAAACTAACTCGTTGTAGTATATGACAATGTCAAATTCTATTACTGCACACATTTATTTGCATTAAATTACTGGCTCGATTTATTTTGTTAGCAAATAACAATTTATTATATTTTTCATTATTACAAATTAAAACCATTTAGAACTGATTGCTGCTTACTTAAAGGGCCTAATTTGCCACTCCGTGTATAGTTACTAAAACATCCTGAATTATCACATTGTCCAGAAGATATAAAAAGTATATTTATATTTAAGTGATATTTTTTTTCTGAATATGGGAGTCTCTAAACTCAGTATTGATAATTGACAACTTTACAAACTCTTAAGGGTCGTAGCCACTCGTGCCTAATACGAAAGTAATTTTAATAGGACTTTTTAAAAGTTTCATGATATCAAATCAAACACTTTTTATCTCGTACGCATTAATTATAATCGAGAAAGATTTTTTGAGAATTTCACAGTTTACTTGTAAGTTAGTAGTTAGTATTTATAAACGCGATTCAAACGCAAAAAATGACTAATAATTAAAATTTTAATATTACTTTTACTTCATTAAATATTTTGATAGGTCACAATAAAAAAAGGTAGAGAGACAGGTACGAAAACGTTTCACTCAAAGTTAGTAAGTATGTTATTATTAGTTTTATATATTTTCCAACAAGCAAAAATAAAAATAAAATATTAGGTATGCCATGGGCTTTTCAAACTTGCATACGAAACCATGAAAAGGGGGAAGTGTCACAGAAAATTCGGTAACCCCTTAGCATTCTATGACGAGTAATTTATTAGGTATTTTGAAAGCGATCGCAATACATACGTGTCATGTGCCATGCTTGTATCATCAACAACTAAAGACGCGCTATCAAGGGTGTCCGAACAGGGCCCCGATTCTCACGTCGATAGAACTTTTCGAGTTTCACTGTTGTACAGAAAAATGTAGTGATAAGTATATTCACACGTAAAAATACTACAACACAGGATAATGTAAATTGCATATAAATTGTGACCCTGAGCAAAAAAAATATATAAAAAAATACATTGGTGAACTTTTAATGAATTGCATTAGCGAGAAGATAGAAAATGTTTATGGCCTGAGCCCAAAAATACCAATCAGTTGACAACGCGCTGACTAAACTATAGCGATTTTTACTTTATATTGCTTACAAAGCCATAACACATTAATTAATAAAACTTTTTTTATCTACATGGTAGCTTAGATTGTTTGTGATTGCAGTCTACTACCCAATCGCAATGTCACAGCGTGTTACGTAATAGATCTACAGATTATATTGCTGGGATGAATCAATCTATGTAACTCGACGATGCAAAATATTGGGCCGTCGATCAATCACTGAGTTAACCTAAGCACATATTAAAAACATACATATTGGCGAAGGGATCGAACGGTTCACCCTGTTTCATGTTTGAGAATAAAAAAATACAAAGTGTGTATGAAAAAATAAATGAAAGGAGGTGTGTATGAAAGGCCTTCACCAAGAAAATGGTAAAAGAAGGCTGAGAAGAAGAAGAAGAAGTATGAAAAAATGTTATCTTGATCTTTTATGCACAAAATCCTATAAACTCATTATTTTTTTACCCATAGGTTGTCAGGAAGAGATCGCTTATAACGATAAGACCGTCTAAATTTTACATTTCCTCTAAACGAATTTGAAATTAACCAATTTGATGTGCAATCAAGAGTTATCTTATCTGATCTTATCTTATCAACTGTGAAATATAAAAGGATCCCGTTGATGGGAGGAAGGAGGTAAAGGATATTTACAGAATGAATAGATTTTTTACAAATTGTTAAAATATTTTGTAATCATAACTGATATGAAGACAAAACAATCAAGGAAGGAAAATAGAGAATCTGGTCCCTGGGCTCTCATGCCGCTTCAATCGAAATGAAAAAAAAAACAAAAATCTTTTTTTGCATAAAACTGAAAAATCGTGCAAATGGAAAGTTTGCAGATGGAGAGAAGTACACCAAGTGTTCTTATGCTCACATCACGTAGCGACGTTCTTTTCAGAATATTAAGTGTTCTGAATCGTCGTAGTGTCTAAAGCCGTCGTAGGCATAAAAGTAAATTGTCGCCCGTTTGTAGGAACGCTGCAATAGTTTGACTCTTGCCGAAGTATAAAAAAAACATTATGGAAAAATTAATGATATTAATAATTTTCAAGACATTGATATAAACAAAGAAAATTTTAAATTCTTACTATTCAATAAAACTACCCACAAGTGAAGAAAATGGAATAAGTAATACTATTTTCTCGCATTCCATGAAGAAAATTGTAATCCTATAAAAAAAATATTTGGCTGTTTTCCAACTTTAATTTGTTCAAGCCGTTCCTTTTTTAGCCGTTCATAGAATCTCTAACATATCAAAAACATTCTGTAAAAAGGGCTGTCTTTACGCGCAGAGAAATATGTGGAGCGATTTAATAAGTAAATTGCAAACCATTTATTTTATTTCGTTTAAAGAAACACATTATTAGATACCTCCACCTACTTTATCCTCAGTTTTAGTAAGTATTGGTATAAGATAAGATAACTCTTTATTCATTTATTCATTCATTTATACATGCATGCATACTAGGTGTTTATTTATTGCACACCACATAGATTAATTACAATTTTTTTAAAAGGAAATGTACAATTAAGGCGATATTAACGCTATCTTCTTCTTCTACTTCTTTATTTAAGAACTATGCTCTTGTCGGTGGAGTTTTCTTCATTTATCTCTATTTCGAGCCATCTTTTTGACGTATTGGTAAGACTCGACGTCCAACTTTTCTTTTATTTGGGTCATATACGCTGGTTTAGGTCTTTCTCTTTTTTCTTTAATCTTTATTATGTATGTGGTCAAAAACTCATTTAAATATAATGCTGTGTAAGTTGCAGTGCAGCATCGTTTTACTTTAAAACACCTAAGACGTGAATAGTGTTTTTCGTACTTATAGACTTGGATTGGACAGGTATTATATGTTTTATCTGTGTGATTTAATGTTATATCAAAATAATCTACCATACTGTAGAATCCCACAAAAACAAAAAAGAAGACTTGAATATGGTAGAGGAAAGAGAAAACTAATTAGAATTATTGAAATTAGAAGAGGACGAATGTTGGGACACCTGATACAACACGATAGCTTTATCAAAACCCTAAAGGAAGGAATAGAAAGAAGAAAGGAGCGAAAGACACCCAAAATAAGCAATATGCGTCAAATTAAGTAAAAGTTAAATGTCGCTTCGTATCAAGAGGTCAAGAGAATGGCGGAAAAGCGTATTTATTTTATTAAAAGAGAGTTTTTTCTTTTCATTATTATATGTTGTAACCAACCAAGTTTCCAGTAAGTAACCAGAGTTTCCGAATAAATTATGTTTTTCTAGCTAAAACGTCATAACACGAATTTAGTTTTTTGACTGCAACATGCTCGAAAGAGGAATACGGGATTACGATGGATATAAGCCGTCTAGGATAATCCTATCGTTGACATCTGGGTATTCGGAGGTGTTAGCGTCACTTCGTATTTTGTGAAGGTATTGTCGTGAGAAATAGTGCTGAAAATGTTAGCATTTTGCACCATAATATTGTTAGTTGAGACTCCGTTGCTTCACTATTTTAAATAAAAATTTTAAACATCAAATAGCTGTTAAAATCCGTACGAAAAAAAGTAATATGTAAAGGCGATGCTAATTTAAAGTGAGATGGTATAATGCTTGAATGTTTTCGAATTTATTCAAGTACCTCGGTAAACACTTGTATACCTACCACATAATATATATTGTATTGTGCGTTCATGGAATACCGTAGAGATGACGACCATATTGAAAATAATGAAATGCGTCGGTATTATTTCAAAACAGAACATTTAAAAAAAAAGCTTTTCAGTATTCTTTCAAAACAGAACATTTATCTAAAAATGAAAAAATAAAAAAGGTTTTCATAAATAAATAATTAAATTTGAATCGAAAAACAACATGTTCAACTTATTCTATTTATTTATTTGTGGTTAAGACCACGATCGCACCTGATCTCAGGTGTGGATGAAGTTCAATAGGGTGGTTCATAACCTATTCACTTTTGCCTTATAAAGGCTTAGGTCATATTCTCAGTTCATTTATATGTATGTTTCTGATTTCTGATTTATTTTAATATCATAAAACAAAAGTTTCTAATATGTGCTATCACACACAAGCACTAGATGGCAAGGCAACTAATCTCACCCGATAATTTTAAAGAATTGTGAATACAAACTGACGGGATCTCACTGCCCTGTCGGACCCCGAGCTTAATCCGATTGCTGACGTTGGAATTCACAGCAATGTAGCAGTGCAACACACTTGTCAGACTGTATTGGAAATGTCCAAATAACGGACTGATTTGCGACGCGATTGAAACAGTAAATA
This sequence comes from Pyrausta aurata, assembly GCA_963584085.1. Lineage (NCBI taxonomy): Eukaryota > Metazoa > Arthropoda > Insecta > Lepidoptera > Crambidae > Pyrausta > Pyrausta aurata. Next base: position 7,795,633 of record OY757273.1, read on the forward strand.
AAGAGGTAGCTCACTAGAGAAACATAGTGAACTACTAAGAGTAGCTGCAAACAACCCTCCGCCAATCCGCATTGAGCCTGCGTGGTGGAGTATGGCTCATACTACCTCATACTTAAGGCAGACTTACATGTGCCAAGCAGGGGGATTCTTACAGGTTAACTTTTCATTTTTTCTTTTAGGAGTAGGTGACTATTTTAACGGTTATGACAACTTTTTAGTTGAATGAATCCACTGAAATCGTACTAATATTATTAATGTCTATGTTTGTGAGGTGTATGGATGTTGTTACCTACTCATTCACGCTAAAACTACTAAATGGATGAAATTTGTGAAAGTCAGGAAGTATAAAATTAATTCAACGCTTCCAGCGTTAATAGATTAACATAAGTACTCAAATATTATTAAATCTAACTATATCACATATACATTTCGAATCGATAACCAATTTTTTTGAAGTCGGAAAAAGTAACAACCATGGCACGGGATACTTGAATATAAAAAGATTCAAACATAAAAAGTATACAAATCCAAAGTCAATCGGGACCCTCCAAAGTGCGGGAACATGGGTTTTCAATATCGATATTGATTTTGTGAGAGATCAAACAAACACGGCTCCCGGAGTGGAATCACAATACGAGCGCCTGAGGTATCTTCGCAAAAGTCTGTAACATAAAAACCGGTTAAGTGCGTGTCGGACCCGCGCACTGAGGGTTCCGTGCCACCCTTAACTGAATTCAGGGTCCACTTACTTTCACTTAACGAAAACATCACAATATATTGCGACAGCAAAAATAACTTTGTTTTTCATAGTGTTTGTATGAAAGACAAAGTAATATTTGCGGTTGATAAAAATGTGCGATATCTCAAAAACTACTGGTTCAATCTCCTTCGAACCAATTTTCGTTGCAAGTTTTTGTTGAGATCTACATCATACGTTTTTTTCAAAATTTTCACTTTCTTAGTTCAAAAGTTAGACGCCCATTTTACCACTTTGGAAGCGTCTAAATCTCAAACCTTACACTTTTAGAAAAAATGGTTTTAAAAACCTCAACATCATTTTAAAAGACCTATCCATAGACACCCCACACGCATAGGTTTGAGTAAAAAAAAATTTTTAGGTTTTAGTTTCATGTATGGGAGCCCCCCCTTAAATATTATTTTTTCTTACTTTCTGAATCGGAAAGCGGTGAACAAAATACACCTTCCTACCAAGTTTCAGCTATGTGATGCTTATAGTTTCAGAATAAAGTGGCTGTGACATACGGACGGACAGACAGACAGACAGACAGACAGACAGACTTGACGAAACTATAAGGGTTCCGTTTTTTGCCATTCAGCTACGGAACCCTAAAAACGAAATGAATATGTATTTTTAAATGCAATGGAATATCTATGTTCTATGTATTTCTTTTTCTTCTTCTTTTTAATTTAAGAGCTAAGCTCTTGTCGGTGAAGTTTTCTCCATTTATCTCTATTCAGAGCCATCTCCTTGACCTCTTGGTACGACTCGACGTCCAACTTTTCCTTTATTTGGGTCATATACGCTCTTCTAGGTCTTCCTCTTTTCCTTTTCCCTTCAATCTTTCCGTCTATGATGATCCTTATCAAGCTATCGTGCCGTACTAAGTGTCCAAGCATCTTTCCTCTCCGGTTTTCTATTGTTTGGAGTATATTTCTCTCCTCGCCTACAATCCTCAGAACATCTTCGTTAGATTTCTTTTCCATCCATATGTAAATATTCTATGTATATGTCAACGTAAAATTGTAAATACAGTTAGCTTCCAACCTCTCTTGCAATATTGGAAACTGTCGATAGATTGCGAACCATAACATACCATTAACAATTTAACGCATACATTTTCGGTAAATTATAATATATCGAAGTTTAATCGTGAAATTGTGTAATGACATGCGAGGGAATCACCTCGAGCGCTGATTGGTTTAACTTCAAGGACATAGAACGGCCTTCTGTAAGTCCGACCAATCAGGGGGCACCTTATGACAGTTGACAATTTAACGCGAGTGTCCGCGCGATAAATTCTAGAGCTTAGAAGCATTAGGGCGGATGTTGATTTTGCCAACTTTACAGGACAGAGCAAAATAAAAATTAAATTTTATCGGCAAATATTTTAATAGGTACAAACAACACGTAAATGATTTCTTTGCATTTACTTAGATAAATAAGTAGCTTTCCTAGCTTTATAATTAAAATCTAAAAATAATGTTTCTAAACAGTGAAAAATCAACTTTTTTTAGAAAAATGATGACATCCGCCTTTATGCCCCTAAAATTATTTAATGTATTTATTCAACTGATTAGTATGTGGCCATACGGCTTTATGCCTCCAATTTTTGAAAATTTAATGTGAGGTGTTTGTCCAAATATAACGTTATGCCTAAAAATAAATCAATATCTATTAAAATTTAACAAGACGAAATTGCAAATGCGACTTTATTGTGTTCATTTATTTACTATAGTTCTATTATATATTCTGTGCTTTTGGCAAAAAGTCGGACACAGAAACTGTTCCATATAAACGACAATTATTTATCACAATAATAAGAAAATCAGAGAAAATTTAAATATTTAATTATTCATCTATTTACTGGAGTATAATAAAACGTGTTCTTTTTGTTTTCCGGAAAATTAAACCAAGGATTCTACAAAGTTAAAGTAATATTTTTTCGAAAGAATTTATTCTAACAGAAGTATAAAGCACGAGTAATATTGTTTTTCAAATTCATTTCTTTATTATTTGCTCTCATTGTTTTTTGTGACGTTGTCAACTTAACTTCAACTGCGAATGGTCAGCAAAAAAGGGCACAGACAAACATTCTTTATTATTATTTTTGTTACTGGTTTTTGGTTTAGTTATTTGTTACAGTTTCCCTAATGAGCAGTTTTCATCTATACTCGTAATTCACTGTCACTAAATGGTGTTAGGGTAATCTTCAGGAACTTTAAAAAAAATATATTTTTTACACATAAATTGTTTTTATTTATATATTTTTTGTAATTGTTTTTTATAAAAAAAATTTTTTTGTTTTATTTTTTTAAATTAATTTAGACACTTAATATTTTTACTTTAGTCATTTAAAGGATATGTTTTTGGTGAAAAGCAAAAGACAAGAAAACTTCACAAATCTAGCCAAACATGCTTATAGCAAGACCTTTATTTGGTTTTGGGTTTTGCTGGAAAATCGGGAATATTTCCGTTATGAGGAAAATTTCTATGGTATGCATGAAACTCCGTAGGAACCCGTTTCAAAAGAGTCATGAGATCATTGTTCTTTGCAGTAGATATAGGCTTTTCAGTGTCTCTTACTTGCGGTATTTTTTTAGGGAAGTTAATATTTCTGGGAGAGTTAGGCGCCAAAGATATATTGGTCAATTATTCAGAAAAGTTTTGTTTCAAAATACAGCACACCGGGTCCCATTTGTCTCAGTTGCAGCCACACAGCTTCCAATATTTTGAATTCTTTACCATCCTTAGTTTTTTTTATCCACAATCTTAGGTCAATTGGATATAAAATATAAATCACAGATACGCGCTATACAAGGTGCCATGGCAATTTTTTTAAAGATAAACTACGATATTTTTGATAGGTTAAAACTTTATGCTGAATTTTATGCTTAAAAAGACTAAAATCGTTGAGAATCGGCAATTCGCGTTGCCTTGTGTACGAAGTAACTATGTTCAATGCTTTTAGAAAATGGCTGGTTTGGTTGCTTGCCCACATCATGGATACTTTTCTGTTTATTTTAAACTGCTAGGAGGTTATCAGTGCCAGTAATACCTGCCTACAAAAAATTCGATAGTTTTTATATAGTGCTAGAATATTTAAAAACGGTATCAAACATGATCAAATAAATTACAAGTTATAGTTTCAATATGTATTTTTTTGTACAAACACTTGTTTTATTCAGAGCTTTAATGTACTTTGGCACGACGCAAATTGAATTTATAAACATTTTATTAGAATGTTCCTAATAAGCATAGGAAATCAATTGATAAATTGAATTTCCCGATTACTTAGGAACATCACTATTTTTTAATTACAAATAAGTGGCAACTCACCAAATGTCATTTTGGTCTATCTAATTAAAAATCAGACATGAAAAAAACAAAAACACCGAAATGTATATGCGTGCAAGGAGCAAAGTGACAGACGGCCAGACATACGATGGCGCAACGACCAATCACAACGTGTCAAACTGATTCAGTGTTAGTTATTTGACACGCCATGACCAATGGATAATGCCCGATGTTGCAAATTTTTTGGCACCATGTTTTGAAAAGTTCACATGCATAACGATTTATTTTCACATTGGCCCACCGATGCATTTACAAAGTTATTAACACAAAAGGCATATAGCCGTTTATCCACAACCGTTTTATTATTATTAAAATAATCTTAGATGCATAATGTCGGAAGTTTAGTTCCGATGAATATTTCAAATCACTGTTTGGATCATAAAGGCGTAACTCCTTTTACGTAGCCTTCGTGCGATTATTTTTTTTAGGCATAAGGGCCAAACTAACAATCCACCAAAAGAAATATACAGCAATGTAGACGCAGAAAGTAGGAAGTGAAAATAAAACCTTAGGGTTCTAATGATTTTAGAAAAGCTGTTAGAACCGACATTATGCACGGAATTATCTTAGCTCAGAAAAGGGATAGAAATACAGCTCATAGTGGTATGGAAAGAGAAAAAAGCGCTTTTCTTTGTTATTCAATAAAAAAAAATTGCCCGACCTGCACATCCGCCCATATGCTTCTAAGCTCCAGAATTGTAATTTAATGCTATCCTTTGATAGATTATAATCTAAGGAAAAATAATACGTTAAATTATAAGCAATACTTAAGGTTTACAATCTATCGACAGTTTACAATATCGCGAGAGAGATTATAGCCTAACGGTATTTATAAATTTACGGTGACATATATAAAAATGAATTGCTTTTTGTGTTAGTCTCGCTAAAACTCGAGATCGGCTGAACCGCTGATTTTAGTCTTGAAATATTTGTGGAAGTCCAGGGAAGGTTTAAACGGTGATGAAATATAGAATAATAAAATAACTAAGCAACGGGAACGCGGCCGCCGAGGGCAATAAAACGAAGTTCACTGGGACCACTAGTTACAGTATAAAGCAAGTAAGTTGTATTTTCAATTCTAAAGATCTAATTATCTTATTCCAATAACTGTTCATGAAATCCAAACCTGTTGTTTAGGGGACTATTGTCCATTTACGAAAGCCCTGCAATCCGATTGGGAAATAACCACATAGGCCCTATAGTGACAGTCAGGGATTAACTCCTGGAACTAGGTCCGTATTGTATGTAAGCCCTTATACAGCTGGTATTCTGTATAGTGAACGTATATGAAGCTCGGATGATGTAAGGATTTAATAGATACATATTCATTGAACTCATAAAGGAAATTGAATAATGAATATAAATTTCATTTTTTTTAAACCTGTGACTCATGCAACTACTTAAATGGTACAATGTGTGTACCTAATCGTTTATTTGTTTGTTTATAGTTTTTAACTTCGAAAAAGTCTGTATGCCATTAAAGTTGACTTAAAAAAAAGATAATTACTTATATCGAACAATAAAACCAAAATATTCACTATCCTTTAATGAGGAATCATAAAGTTAAATTTTTTAATGTAACTAACTAATAAAATGTATTTTTCAAGTTTTCTTACTACTGAAATCAGTGTTAAGTGCTTGGAAGCCTAAATAGATCATCGCACTCAAATATCATTCAAATCCAATAATATCAAATCACCCTAATCTGATTTAACCTCTTTTTTAAGCCGGTTTAAAAATTATGTACGGATTTAATATAACTTTGACATATTGCAGTCATGTAACCAAATTGGTTTGAATATAGCACGGAACATGTGGCTTTCAGTAAGCCGTTCGTTTCAATAGTTCGGCTCACGATTTACGAATCACCATAGAACGGCAGGAATTTACGTGACTCAATCATTTTCATGGCATCGCAATAGGCTTTATGCCCCGCCAATTGATGACGCGCCTGGTGGCATTTTCTTACGGATCTTGTGTTATTTCTTTCGATAACTTTTTTTGTGTGTTACTTAACGACTTAACTTTAGTGTACCAGGACGTAAGAGATTAAAAAAATTTAAGACACTCAAGTGTCCCCTTGACGTTTGAGTCGTCAAAAATAATTGACAGAAATAAATCTATAAATAAATAAAAAATACCCAGGGAAAGCGCGGGAATCGTCGGTTTGTGCGGTCGACTTTTTTTTCTCTTGAGATTTTTTATTGTTAAATATTGATAACTAAGTGGATCAGAGTAGAATAGTGTGTATATTTTAATGATTAATATTTATTTATAATAAGTACAGTTACAAACTTCGTCTATTGGTAAGTCTTACACTTTTCTTGCATGATCGAGCCTGAAGATCCTGGTGGGACAGCGGTCCCCCAGGATGTAGCTCACCACATAGAAATCTCGTATGCTACGGAGGAGACAGAGGGTTCTCAAAGAGACACGGATGCTTCTGAAAGTGGTAGAAGTAACTCAAATCGCAAGCGCGCGAGAAAACACAAGTCATGTAGACATTGTAAAAAGCGTAAAAATCATCATAAAACTGCAGGCTCTTCAAGCGATTTATGTAATTGTTTAAGTGATAATGATGAACCTAACATTTTTATTAATAATCCACAAAACTTTGTTACTCCTGATCCTCCTACATCACAACCAAGTGCAATGAATGTATCTGAAAGCAAGGACCCTCGTTCAACATTTGTTGGTAGGACTCTTTACACAGCTTCAGATGCCGCCCCATATATAGTTCACGTCCAAAAAGAGCAGCCCCCACAGCCTCATAAGGAAGGTTCTTCTAACATCCATCCTATTCCATTTGGCCGGTTTTTGCAACACAATAAATTCCAACACATTGTCAATGGTAGCGTAAAGAAAATTGGGAGGAACCGCATTGTAATCAATTTCTCAAATTTTGAAGGTGCAAACAATTTTGTCACAAGTAATTTGCTGTCAAAATACAATTATAAGGCATTTATACCTGTGAATAATGTGACCCGTATGGGAGTTGTAAGAGGTGTGCCATCTGACTGGACTGATGATGAAGTAAAGACAAACATCTCTACACCTGTAGGGTGTGGGGACATTTTAAAAGTAAGAAGATTTAACAGGAAAGTAATGAATAAAGGTAAAGCAGAGTTTGTGCCCTCAGAGACAGTTGTCCTTACTTTTGATGGCCAGGTATTGCCTAAACGAGTGTTTGTTTGTTACAATTCTTTACCTGTGGACTTGTACATATTTCCAACAATCCAATGTTTTAATTGTTGTAGATATGGACATGTGAAAAATCAGTGTCGTTCCACCCCAAGATGTTTTAAGTGTGGTCATGATGGCCACTCAGGAGATACTTGCTCTGTTGAGGAAAATGTAACTTGCTGCTTATGCTCAGGCCCCCATTGTGCCACTGATAAGAAATGCCCTGAATTTTCTAGACAGAAGGGAATCAAAGAAACTATGGCTAAGAATTGTCTATCTTATGGAGAGGCAATTAAATTACACCCCCCTGTAGGCAAGTCATATGCACAGGTATTAACATCTTCTTCACCCCCTCAATCAATAGGATACTCTTCCAGTTCAGTTCAGGCTAGAAATCAATCTTATACTAAGACAGTTTTCCTTAAACCCAAGGCCCCACCTAGACTAGGGAAGGGTTATGATCGCATTGCACACAATGAATTAGTTAAAGACTACAATGCTCCTTTGCCTGAAAATGGCTGTGCCCTATCTAAAGATGATTCTATCAGTTCTTTATCTAATTTGCCTGTTAGAGACCTATTGATTTTACTAATTCAAACTCTGTCCAAATCAAATATATCTTTACCGTCCAACGTTGCCTCCTCTATTGAAGAATTACATGAAGAAATCTCCCAAGATGGATCCAAGCTCACTGGTGCTGCAGTGGAATTGCCGCAGCATTAGTAGTAAGAAGTCAGATCTTTTATTTATTGTTAACAAGTATAAACCGTTTGCCATGTCTCTTCAGGAGACATGGCTCTTACCTCACTTAAATTTTAGAGTACCTGGCTTCTCTTGCATAAGAGAGGACAGGTCAGATGGTTACAGTGGTGTAGCCATCTTAGTTAAGCGTTTTGTTCCTTTCACACACATTCCTATTCCCCAACATGGTACAGGTTTCTCCATAGTGGCTGTCAGTATCAACAAAATATCATTTGTTTCATTATACATCCCTCACCCATCCACAAATATTTATGATGAAGTTGAAAGCATTCTTCACAATATCCCCAAACCTATTTTAATCATGGGAGACCTCAATGCACAACACCAGTCTTGGGGAAGCTCAGTATCTAATACTTATGGATCCAGAGTTTTACATATGATAGATCACCTTAATCTTTGTTTGTTAAATACTGGGCTAATTACACGTCGTACTGCTCCACACGAAGCAGATAGTGCACCAGATTTATCGATGTGCTCCCCTAATTTGGCATCCGGCCTAACTTGGTCAACTCTTAGTTCTAGTTTTGGAAGCGACCACTTCCCTATTTTAATAACATTTCCTAATCAAATGAGTAAACCATCATCAGCTAGACCTCCTCCCCGCTTGAAATATAAGTTGTTAGATGCCAACTGGTATGCATTTCAAAAGGAGGTTGAACGAAGAACCTCTTCTTTACCTACTATTTCTGAAAATAACCACTCTGAGTGCGCTCATGCTCTGGCCCAGGTAATCGTTGATGCAGCAGACGAAATTTTTCCAATTAAAAACACTCATGTTGTTAATAAAATCCCTTTTCCACCTTGGTTTGACAACGAATGTTTGACAGCTGTCAAAGAAAGAAAAGAAGCTGAGAAACGATACCGGTCCGAATCTACCACAGAGAATTTTGAACACCTTATGGAAATAATGAATGCCACACGAAAACTTCTGAAGAAAAAAAAGTGGGATGGGTGGAGCACCTTCTGTTCATCCATTTCTCCTGATGTCACTCCGTCAGTAGTCTGGAGTAATATTCGACGATATCGATCTGTATTTAAAGAGCCCATTCATTCTAAACCTGACGCTGGAATAATTAACCAATTTTTAGATAAATTGGCCCCTCCTTCTGCGCCTTTAAATGACATCTCTCTCGTCCAGTACCCTATAGAATACCCAGAGTTAAATGATCCTTTCACTCTTTCTGAACTTAAAGGCATTCTTTCATACGTAAAAGATTCCTCTCCTGGCAGTGATGGAATACCTTACTCTTTTTTTACTCACCTTAGTGATTCAACCTTGTCTTATTATTTATCATTAATAAATTCTATTATGTACAAAGGACAAGTCCCCTCATCGTGGAAATCCCAAGAAGTACTTGCTATGTTAAAACCTGGAAAGCCAGTCTCAGATGCTAATTCGTATAGACCTATTGCTCTTTCCTTAGTTATTGTAAAACTAGCTGAACACCTAGTTAAAAACAGACTCGAATGGTTTGTTGAAAACAAACGATTGTTAGGTACTAATCAATACGGTTTTAGGAAGGGCCGAGGGACAATGGACAATATTGGCATTCTTACAACTGACATTCGGTTAGCTTTCTCTAAAAACGAATCACTCCTTGCAGCTTTTCTAGATATCAAATCTGCATACGACGGTGTGTTGATTCACATTCTTATACAAAAACTTGAAAAACTTAAAATTCCTCCAATTTTAGTAAAATTCATATACAATATTCTTTCAGAACGTTCAATTCGGGTTGTCTTGGATGACTCTCAATCTCTATCAGATGGCACTAGTACCATGACCAGATTAGTGTGGAATGGCCTCCCACAAGGATCTGTTTTAAGCCCCATACTGTTTAACCTTTACACCTATGATCTAGCTAGAATCTTCTCTTAATAATAATGTTAATGTCCTCCAGTATGCTGACGATCTACTGTTATACGTTTCAGGTATTTCAATTTCAAATTTGAGCTTATCTCTAACGCATTCCCTTTATCTTCTCAAACTCTGGCTAGATGAAAATGGCCTAAGTATTTCTGTGCCCAAAAGCTCCGTAGTTCTGTTTTCTAGACTGCGAGTTGTACCATTTTTTTCTGTTCTTTATGATGGCATCCCTATTCCTACTCAAGATGAAACCAAATTTTTAGGCATAACATTGGACTCAAAATTGAACGGTGTTTCACATTGCTATGCCATTGTAGATAAATGCGAAAAACTTTTAAATATATTAAGATGTGTTGCAGGAGTATGGTGGGGGGCTCACCCTTCTTCTTTGAGATTAATATATAATGCATTAATTAGGAGCGTTCTTGACTACGGTAGTTTTTTCCTGGAACCTTGTTACGTAGTTGGTTTAAAAAAACTGGATGCAATTCAATTTAAAGCACTAAGAATTATCGCGGGTGCTATGAAGTCGAGCCCAATTAATGCACTACAGGTGGAATGCGTCGAGCCACCACTAAGATTTAGGCGCCAATACTTAAGTGACAAATTTATATTTCGTGTACTTCAATGCTATAACCATCCGTTATACAACAAACTTAGCAGACTCTCTGGCTTAGTTGAAAATTCTCCTTATTGGTCACACAAATCTTTACCCTGCTTAGTTCAAAGTTTTCGAAAGTTTATGTCCATTCAAGCACCAATACATAGATCATCAACCCTTCCAGTTTTCACTGTAAAATTTGAATCATTAATACTCAACCCAGTTATACATTTTAATTTGGATATTGACAAAGACGACAAAAATATTAACTTTAAATTCATGCAGATTTTAGATGAACATTTTCCTGATTGGCATTATATTTATAGTGATGCTTCTAAACATTCAACTGGTAATGTTGGTGTTGGAGTTTTTCATCAGCAACTCCACATTGTACAGAAAATTAAACTACCTGTAGAGTGTTCAGTTTTTACTGGTGAATGTATGGGCCTATACAAGGCAATTGAATATGCACTCCTTTTCAAGTTGAAGAAAACTATAATTTTTTCAGATGCCAAAAGTGCATTACAGGCTCTCCTTAAATTCCCTTTGAAAAGTAATGTTAGTTATCCTATTATAATTGAATGTAGGAAATTGCTTTACAAATGCCACATAAATGGTTGCACCATAAATTTTGCTTGGGTTCCTAGTCACTGTAGCATTTCTGGTAATGAAAAAGCTGATAAACTTGCTAATGAGGCCGTGGACTGTGGCGACTTACATCCATTTAAAAACTATTGCCATGACTTGTCTGCTACCATTCCCAAATCCGATCTTAGGATTGCCTGGGAGGAAGATTGGGAACTTACAAGTCAACTTAAAGGTAAAAACTATAAACTTATACAAAATTCTATTCCTGTTAAGCCGTAGTTCTCAAATATGAAGCTGTGTAAACTTGCTACCACCATTTTGATTAGAATGAGAATAGGCCACGTGTGCACGCCCTCCTTCTTGAACAAAATCCATATTTTAGATAATGATATTTGTGCATGTGGTTTTGATGTGGGAGATCTTAACCACATGTTTTTTAATTGCAGTCTTTATGATCATACTAATTTCGTAAGTTCACTTTTAGCAGCCCACGTTCCTTTTCCCACTTCCATCATGTGCCTCTTAAGTTCAAATGACCACAATATTTATACTATTTTATCTTCTTTTATAACCTTAAATAGTATTAAAATATAATATTTTATTTTTTATTTATTATATTAAAACTCCTATTTTTCACTGATCCTTTCCTTTCTTATTATGATCCGAGTTTTCCATTTACCGAATTCTTTTTTTTGTCCTGACCGATTCCTAACCTTTCCGTCGTGGCTAAACGCAAACCGCGAGAGCCAGAAAAAAAAAAAAAAAATACCCAAAAGTTTTTTTGTGTATCTTTTTAGTTTTGAAAGATATTTTGAGGTTATTATTGGCACACACACACTGGCTGGCCTGGTATGGTGAACGTTGATTTTCGTGGCGTGATGTTTTATTCCTTTCCCGATAAATTAGCCATCTGTAAAAAAACTCGGAGCCGTTGTTTCTAAGATAAGCGATTTCAAACAAACTCTTCAACTTTAAAATATTAGTATACATTCTATGCTCGGTGTTTCTCTACGAGATCGAATCAGAAACGAGGAGATACGTAGAAGAACTAAGGTAACGGACATAGCCCTGCGAATCAGTAAGCTCAAGTGGCAGTGGGCATAGCGCGTAGAACCGATGGCCATTGGCGCAGAAAAGTCCTAGATTGGAGACCCTTCGACCAAAGGCGCAGCGAAGGACGTCCACCGACAAGATGGACAGACAACCTTGTAAAGATCGCAGGATCGCACTGGATGCAGACTGCTCACAATCGGTCGTTGTGGAAAGCCGTAGGGGAGGCCTATGTTCAGCAGTGGACGTCCTTCGGCTGATAATGATGATGATGATGATTCTATACAAAACTACAAAATTAGTATGAATGATCATGAAAGTATCTTTTGAGTGGTGTAATTACTCTGAAACTACACATGTAACAACGATGGAAAATATTCTAACACATCGTAGTAAAAAATTGCTGACGCATGATATGGAGATGTTTTTCCACGGTTTTCCTCCATTCCACATGACGGGTTAAGATATATTTTTACCTACCACATAATGTCGCGTCATGGGAGATTATTATGGTAATTCCATCGATGTTATATTATTATTTTCCTAAAAATATAGGTTTTCATACAAAGTAAAGTTCATTTGTGATGAAAATAATGGTTGAAAATTTATATTTCACCTCCATACAACGATAATTTTTTGTCTTATCATGTTAGCACATCCAGTGTAGTAGGCACACACACGCATATGTTCTTGAATGTTCCCTCTTTGTGTCATGTATCTAATTAAGATTGATATGGTTCCTATAAATTCCTATCTATGTATATACATAACGTGTTAGTTACACCACACCACTTATAACTCGAAAACGAGTGGACCGATTTTCGTCACTTTTACTTACTTGACCTGGCATGTAAATAAAACAGGGCCGGGCGGGACTGGGCTGGGGGCAAAACGAAGTTCGCTGGGACCGCTAGTTATGTTCTATGTAAAGAAACAAATGTACCAAGGATTTCCAAGAAACAAACCCTCGAACCACTAAATCACATTTGTCGCAACTAAAATGGATTGCTTCTAGGAACATTCCGTACCTTTCGGCATTGTTTAAATTCCATTCCTTCTACCGTATAAACAGAGAGATGATATACGAAGAGGTAACTGTATTAGATTGATTGATATCCCTCAATGTCATCTGTGTCTGATTACATTCTGACCCTTATTCTTTTGTTTATTGGGTCGAAAATTTACCCGACAATTTACCCTCAGTGTAAAAAGGGTCGAAATCAAATAAAGGGACGGTTCGTAAAAACTGGAAGGTAGCAAACCTCTAAATGGGAAACATTTGTGCCAGATGTATTTGGTTCGAGTTTCAGTTCGGATACATACAATTTCTGAGAAGTTTTCTGCTATGCGGTAATGTTTTGGGCAGGGAATGGGTAATGCAAATTAATTTACTCATTGTCACAATGAAATAGATGCAGTAGTGTCATTGCGATATATATATATTATATTATATTAATTTGAATCATAAATATACAGAAATTTATATTGATAGAAATTTTGTGTTATTTTTTTCTTAGCATGGGTTAAAGATGACAAAAGTAAGTTAGTTTCTTACAAGACGTGTCTGAAAAAAAACATGCCTTATAAACAATTAAACTGTTTCTTATATTGCTTGAGATGAACTCTGTAGTTAAGTTCATCTGTATAAAAGAAATCAAGGTACTGTGAGCATAGGGTTGTAAGTTGAACTGCTGTGCTACATAGTTAAACAAAAGGGTAAAAAATATGAGAATATTTTCTCATACAATTAAATTATGGATGCTGAAATATATGAGTCTTCAACTCTCAAGTAGTGACGAAATCAGGTCGGATCAGAAGTAGGACAGGCGCTTTACAAAATGGCTTTCTCGAATACGAATATACAAACTTAGCGTAGTTATAACAATAGCATCGGTGTTTACCCCATACAAGAAGGCAGGAGACTTCAGAAACGAAGTTAACTGGGACCTCTAGTATCCTATCTAAAGTCAACTAGATCGTCAGATTTTTGGAAGGTAAATACTGGACTTAGCCTCAATCTATGAGTGAGCTATAATCTACTAGCGGAGTAACAGGAGGGGATAGTAAACGGCCACCAGATATGGTGGTTAACTGAGTAAAAAGCAGTCCCCGACCAAACAGCGGCGGGATGACCAGAATGTAGTGGGGAGTCTAGTGGGATGGGCTTCTCTATTAAAAGCTACAATATTCACTTACGATCAGCCTTCTGCCAGTACTGATACACTGACAGCAGTGTATCAGTACTGGCAGAAGGCTGAAGATATATTACATAAATATATATCGAAAGGCTTTCGACTGGGCATTTAAAGGCGGGAATCCCCGGTTTCTAAACTGCGGCGTGGAAGGCTAGCCACCACACTATCTTCCCCTTATTCGGAGTTCCTCCATAAAAATAAAGCCTAGTTCTTTTGATGATGATGACTGAACTAGTATTACTCCGTATAAAATGTTCGAAAACCGTAGTATCCTCATAAAATGCCTACAAAAAACGTCGTTGACTAGGCATTTGTTAAGCCTTTGATTGCTAGCGAAATGCACCCAAATCTTTGTACTCGACTACAATAGCGACTTAAAAACAATAAACGGATGGAGGTGCTCTCTTGTCTCCGAGCGCTGACTTGTCGAGTATCGGATCCATGTTATGAGTTGTACAGTGCCCACACGATCGGATATAGCAGGACAGTATGAGTTTAAATTTATTATTATTATTATTTACTAGCGGTCCCAGCGAACTTCGTTTCGCCCCAGCCCTGTGCCGCCCAGGCCCCGTTTTATGGGAATTTTCTTTGTTATAAACCTCACGGACCTTTCCAACAAATGCAAAACCGTGGAAATCAGTTCGTGCGTTCTGGAGTTATAGCGTCAGGAAGGAAAACCCGACTTATTTTCATATAGTAGATAACAAACCATTTCTTTCAGGCATTCTAGCCCTTTCATATTCATTCATAATTGCTGTCTTGTACTTTGTAATACAAGGAAGAAAATTCCTTACCACGAAACCAGACAATTGGTGTGTTTTCTGGCGCATATTTATTGATTTATTCATAAAAATTGAACAATTTTATACAATGCCTTAAAATCGTATTAGACTCACAAAAATCATACACTTTTTTCTATGCCGTCTGAGGTTGGGTAAAAGTAGGCTCAAACGAAGGCAGTCCAGACAACTGTCCTCATTATTCATAAATTTTGGTGACACCCTGACCCAGTTTCCGTGTTGTGTTGTGCTCACCCTTCAGAGGCCTTGCAGACGTAATCCGATAGTTTTGAAGCCTGCTGAATGTCGCCATTTCCCCATCAGCCTGATTTTCTTAACGAAGACCAGTGTGTTCTATTACTACGTATAGAGAAGCTATGCTAAGCAAAAAAAATGTGTCGCAAATACGACGACAAGATTGTGACGTATTTCTTAAAATACCTTACCCAAAACGAAGAAGAATTCGGTCACTATTTGACTTCATAAAACTGAATGGTTACATTTCGTAACATACCATAAAACATTTATATACCCAGAAAAGTTAAGATGGATATAAAATGAAATTTCATACGATATAAAGTGCACACGTTCCGACTTTGTAGCATAAGTACAAAATCCCGTGCTTTCCATAAAGCTGATTCAATCATAACTTGCATACTGGGAAAATGGTAAAACAAATGTATAGTATTTCTGCAGTAATGTAAAGGAAATAGATTTTATTTTATATAAAAAAGAAAGAAAGAAAATATTATAATTTATAACAACAAACATAATACGTCGTTTTAACCGGAATAAAGGATTCTGATCTTATTGTCAAAATCAGTTAGGTACTTCAAAGCTACATAATTCTGTTTTTTCGACGACCAGTATTTAAAAACAGCTCTTTCAAATGAAACAACATTTTACGAGAGCTTTATTTTGTTCAACACCAAATTAATGAAACTAATTAATTTGATTCCCATGTTCGGCGCAGCGTGTTGATACATATATTTAGTAAAAGCAGAAAATACAAATACAAGCCGTGGCGCTGGTTTGGCTGCGTCAAGCGCAGAAAATAATAAAACAAAAAAATATAGCCTGATCGACTCCCGGTATCATTTTGTACCGTTCTTCGGAGTCGAGACATTAGGTTCATGGGGTTCCAACGCTATCTCTTTGCACAGGCAAATTGCTAAGAGGCTAGCTGACGTCAGTGGTGACCCAAGAGCCGGCAGCTACCTCGCACAGCGAATTAGTATTGCCATTCAGCGAGGTAATGCTGCCAGCATTTTGGGCACCTTACCACATGGACCATTTTTATAATTTTATTTTATTTTCCCTTTTTTATACTTTTTATTTTATTATATAGTTTATAGTCCTTAAGTTGTATATATTATTTCATAGATGTATATTTTAGTTTAAATTTTATTCTATTAATTGTTTTTTTTTATCACATGTGAACAGAATAATAAATAAAAATTTTTAAAGCAGAAAATTTATAGCGATTGGACATTACTTTTATTTAGCAGCAAGGCACTTTGAAAATAAATATTATTTAACAGAATGTATTTGCAAATGTAGCAACATAAGATAAAACGATGTATATTTGATAAAGCAGAAAATCAGACAATTTAATTCATCTACGCAGGGCCAGTTGCTTTTTACAAGCAAGCAATTTATGATATTACTAGCGGTCCCAGCGAACTTCGTTTCGCCCCCGGCCCCGTCCAGCCCCGGCCCTGTTTTATGGGAATTTTCTTCGCTATAAACCTCACGGAGCCTGAGACCTTTCCAACGAATGCAAAACCGTGGAAATCGATTCGTGCGTTCTAGAGTTATAGCGTCAGGAAGGAAAACCCGACTTGTTTTTATATAGTCGATGTATGTATAGTACAATACTCTTAAATCAAAAATAAGTTTACAAACCGCCATCTCAACAACTTTGCAGTAATCCGCCATAACCACGGACAACGACGTTTTCATCCATTAATCACAATTTTGCTTGCTCAAACTAGACATTAACACGTTGACTGCGTAAAAAAAACAGTGACTTTCAGCTGGTGCGGTGGCAGTCCAAAAATGCACCCACTTGACTTTCTTATTGTGCGTGGCAGACCCTTTTGACCCGACACCTCGGGGTGGTATACAAGCTCTATTATCTTAGTCAAGGCGTATCGTACCATTGAAATTTTTTATGCTCTTAAAATCCTAATGAATCACTTGACTTTACATTGGCCTCGCCCCGGGATCCTCCCAATAGAAAATGAGAAATTAGCAATCGAAAATGTCAGGTTAATAGGGCCCGACACCGCACTAAAGTGTATTTTTTTAGTGATGGGATAGTGAAATAAAAGAAACATATCGAGTCATAAATTTTTAATCAATTAAATCAATGAAGCGGTCTTACTTATTATTAAGTTTTTTTTCTTATCTATAAAAATTACTTTGATACTAGCTTTTGCCCGCGACTTCGTCCGCGTGGAATAGTGTCTTCTTTCTCCCGTTTTTTACACATTTACCACTATATCTTTGCTCCTATTGGTCGTAGCGTGATGTTATATAGCCTAAAGCCTTCCTCGATAACTGGACTATCCAACACAAAAACAATTATTCAATTCGAACCAGTAGTTTCGAAGATTAACGCGTTCAAACAAACAAACTCTTCAGCTTTATAATATTAGTATAGATTTAGATATGCCTATCTTTGTAACATGTTAAGCAAAGAGACTGATTACATTTGAAACAAACAGTTTTTATTTTCATATATACAACAGTTTTTATTATATACATTTATTATATATAAACAGTTTTTATTCACATAAATACTATTTCTTGAACCAGGACTATCATATCTTTTTCTTATAGGGAAAATTTCTTCGTCACTTTCACTGTCGTCGGTAAAGAAACGTTGATGTTTATTTGCCGGGCGGATTATTTTATTTTCTAGAACTGTAATTTTGCTGGTGGATGGGATAACTTCTTGTTTTTGAAATATTTTTCTGTATTTATTATTATTTTGTTTAGGGACTCCAAAATGTGAACCATCGTATTCTTCTTCGTTATCACTATCATTGTCTAGTATTATTTTGTTTTTACGACGTGCCATCGCAAAGAAATCGACGAGCGCGAAGAGCGCGTCCTCCTACCGTTACAGCACAACACTACTGGCGGCTCGACGCGTACGCATCAGCACAGTGCGGCAACAGGTCGCTCGCGGTCATCCACCAAAACAGGCCCTCTCCCGCACTGAAATAACTTTTTTAATGTTCTATGCGGCGGAGGTCAAAAAAAGCCCGACGTGGTATTAAATTGCTATATTTCTATGTTGTTAGTCACAAATTGAAACCTATATTTGTCTCTTTCATACTCGTAAAAACGACTAAGAAACAGGTGCCGCACCAGCGCGACAGACCTATTTTTCAAGTACGCACACTGATTTAACACCGCGTCGGGCTGATTATGAGTGATCCGCATTGAACGTGTTAATAAATGATTATAAGCTATTAATTACTCAGCGCATAAGTTTGGGGGTGTCGCGATTTCAATTAATATAACAATAATTTCCACCATCACTTCGGGAATTTAAAACTGAAAATGCTATTAAAAAATCTGTAGATATGCTTGAAATTGGCTTGCGTTTCTGTTGAATAGTCAACGCAGCGTTAGCCGTAAGATTGCTTATTTCTCATGTCTTTCTGGTAAGGAGTGTACCCCTCGTTACCTATAGGTAAACCGCTTCATTGAGACTTCGCCTGCGGGGTACAGGGGTGCGCGCGGAAAGACGAGTGCGGGGACTGTAAGGGGTGCGGGCGGCGGCGATACACAAGAGACGAAATTTGCCGCGACAGTTCTTAAGATATGTGACGTCAGTGGTCACAATGGTAGTCGTCAGTGTCGCCACTTTATAACATTACATAACATTTTGGAAAAAAATATTCGATGCGATACAATTACACTAATGAGAGTGAATTAATTCTAAATATTATTATCTAAAGCCGTGGATTTTGATCAATAAATAAAATGAAATCTTAAAATTAGATTAATTTTAAGGCAAAATTAAAAACTTCAAATAACATTCCCTGGTTACTTTTGCGACTGTTTTGTTTCAGTGTATATCTAGTTCTCTGATTAAACGCCGGTTGTAAGATTCGAACAGAACTAAACTTTATTTGACACATGAGTGACATTGACTATCAACATACATTACACGCCAATAGGTGGCGCTACTAGTAGTTACAGACTAATTATTTGCATATAATTTAACAAGTTCATATTCCACTGAATTTGGATCTATATTTTATTCTAAAATATTCGTATATATTTAGAGCCTTTATTAAAACACTGCTATTTTACAGTGTTAAACGGTGGCGCTAATGCTAAGAGCATTCTCTTCCCCAGTTATACCTACCTTAGCATAGAATATATAAAAGTACTACAACTTTAGGTCATGTACAAAGATTGTAACAGGTGCAGGAGAATGGTGTAAAATAGAAATAAAAAAAAAACACGACAAAAAATACAATAATAAAGATTTTGTGTCCGAATATACTGCGACTCATCTTCAGACTTCAGTCAGACAGTATTCTCTTGTGTACTTCTGTCAAAGCGTCCGCAACTGACAACAGATGCTATCGCTACCTGTGTAGCGAGCGTACTGAATTTTGAAAATAATGTGCCTGCCGCCCGCACCTCTCACAAGCCCCGCTCTCGTCTCCCCCCGCGCCCCTGTACCCCGCAGGCGAGGTCTCAATTTCGCGGTTTACCTATAATCGATATTATATGCCATGTACAACCCATCTTTTGGTATATTACCTGAATAGCTGAATGTTTGCTATATGTTGTAGCGTGACGTTAGAAAAATCTAAACACATCATACGCGATGTCCTCTTGAACTGGAAACCTGGCAGCAAGCGTTGTTATCTTTCCTCGGCTATTAGCCAGCCAATCAGGATGCGGAAAAACGCAATAACACATGCAAACAATTGTCATAAAGCTGTTCTTCCACAAATACTGGACAGCGATTGCATTTGAATATTGGTTTGTGTAGTTTGTTGTTAGAGTGGTAGGCAAGGCTTACATCTGGACCTCAATTCCGCTAATTGAGTCGTCACTGAGTTGTGCATCAGTTGTACTACAATAGATATAACTAGTAATTCGTTTATGGGAAATTGTATAAAATTCCTTAATAATATATACCACACAATCTTGTCGAATTGCCGGTTGATAAATTCAAGAAACACGATAAAAACACGCTTATGTGTAAAGGCATTCGTGTCGACAATCATGTGTGTAAACGACACGAATGTGTGGACCACACAGCTAGTGGTGACTGAGTTTGTTCCGGCGTTTCTTCTCAGCACTTGCTTAATGTCTGTGTTCTATCTCGAAGCGCTGGTAGGGAAAAAGATAAGGAGACATAATTGGGCCCTTTCAGGGCACATTTATTTTTATTTTTTTCACTGTATATTTGACGATCATAAGTGTCATTTTATTACCTAAATTGAAATAAATATTTTGAATTTAAATTGAATTTGAATAAACCTTGCTATTTTGACGGCGTGTCACCTTTCAATGCTACTGTCTTTAAGCCCACGATGTGTCAAAATGGCACTACTGAATGACTACTGTAGATGTAGTAGATGCCGAAAATACGTGAATCGGGGAACTGTTGTATCAATAAAGGTATAGTAGGCAGAAACCTATAAACGTCATTATTCCACTAAAATGTGACATTTGAACACAGCATGTGACATTGGCAGATATGTCTCGCTCTACCATAGCTAGATGTGATAGTTGCATCCTTGTCGGTACCGTTCAGCCGCATCTCTCTGCATGCGAATGCGTTCGTGTACTATCGGCATTATAGCCTCAAGCTCCTGCCTATACACCCACCGTGTTGGGATCGTGAAATTGTGGACGGGTAATTATAAAAGAATGGATGTTGTCTGTTCCCGGAAAAGATGGAACACATCGGAAATCAATTCCCAACGCTTCATACAGAAATATTCCGAGTTAAAAGGTTTTTGAATGAAGGACGCCTCAATCTCTTTAATGTAAGCCCTTAAAATAAACGCTGTATCTTTATTTTATTTTATGATCCATACATTTGGGAGCTTAAAATCCTTTCATTACAAAATTTTATAGCTATATCTCGTGCTCTTTATCAGCCTTACTCTTAACTTCACTTTTTTTTGTCAATCACATAAAAGCTAATGTCCATTACATTGCTCGCAATGAAAAAGGTACTTAGTAAATTATTATGAAAATACACTTAGATAGTATACCATAAAAAACTTTGCTTTAGTTAATAGTTTCGCAAAGCTTTAGAAATATATTCATAAAACTATGTAAATTCCTGTAAAAACTATAGACAAGACAGAAAACACATATTTGCTTCAAAAGTGCACTTAAAAATATAAATACACATTTAATATTATGTACAAAAATAGTGAAGAAACTATCCCACTCATAAGAATTCAGGTAAGTATTTTATGTAAGCTTTTTACTATATTTATACTCAAATATGTATTAATTAAGTTAGTTATGAGTAAATGTAGTCGAGAGGTCGCAACATTAAGAAAATCTGTGTTTTATGATGGAGACTCGTTGTAAGAGCGTCCTTTAAAAGGTTGAAGCATATCTATCTACTCGTAAAGGGAACAGCACCATATTGACATCAAACAGGCATCAACTTACAAAAGCACGTTACGTAAAGGGATCACAACGCCGCGACATAGGATCGGTGCCGTTACCATGAGTTTACGACGGTTTTACTTGCTAGCGACTACGTAAAAAAAGTCTATGGGGATTTGCACAGCGCCCCTAGCGGTCACTTGCAGAACTAAATTTTCCATACAAAAAGTTACGACGTCGCTAGCGAGTAAAACCGACGTAAACTCGTAGTAACGGTACGGCTACGGATCAGACGCCTCGACGGATTGCGTTTGCTACAACTTATGACAGTTCTTCATGTGAATGTCAGCACATTTGATAGGGTGGATAAATAGTCAACGAACATCGGACGACTAGACGTAAGCAAGTGACAACACATGCGCCGCTGGTCGAGACTGGGTCCCGAGTTGATCTTGATCCAAGGTGATTACGCTACGAATTAGATAGTTATGCGGTGCAGTACGAATTTTTATATACATTATACTGAACACCGGAGTTGATACGGTGCTGTTCCCTTTTAGGGTGGTCTGCTTCAACCTTACAACGGATCTACTAACTTCGACGTCAAAAAATGACATTCTTTTATTACGCAGCTAAAGTAAGTAAGTGTCACGTGCCTCTAATTTAAAATGTGCACGATTTAATTGGCCAATTCCACTAATGCATGAGGACCACAAAACCACCTGACTGCACGCATGAAAATTTTAATGTAATATCCGTTATAAATGTATCTAGGTACATAATATGGCGTATTTAACGTATAAAACTCGCACGCACAAATAGTACGACATTAATATCACCCATTAATGATAATTGAACTACAATTATTTTGAATGGGGAAGGTATCAACGCCAAGTGTGACTCGCAAATGAACGTTTAAAAACTCTTTACATTAATCGCGGGAAAAATAACTGAAATGTTTGGGCACTAAAAAAAATACTTGTTCATCTTTTTGATGACATGCGCGGGAATGGGATTTGTTTATTTAGCTATGGTAAACCGCTTCATTGCGACTTCGCCTGCGGGGTACAAAGGCAATAGCAAGTCGCGCAAGGGGTGCGGGTGGCGCGGAAACACCCGCCCGCACCGCTCACTAACCCCGTTCTTGTCTCCCCCCACATCCCGCCGACCCCAGGTGAGGTCTCAATTTCGAGGTCTACCTAATTTAAGTCTTTCTCTGTGTCACTTTAATTTTACTTACTATTAAAAGTACATCCCGATTTTGTACTATCGAGGTCATCGCCGCCTGACCTAAGGAGCAAAAATCGATTGCATCACGCGTCATCTTTTGATTGAAGTGACGCAAATTTTACTTGTATTTCCAAAAAAAATTAGATGAAATATATAAAAAAAAACAGTCAATCAAAAGTTTTTTGTATAAAACTTATTAGGTGGCAGAGACGGCCGACCTTTATTGTACGACCTTTTTTTTCTTTTTTTTTATCAGGCAGAAGAAGGCACAAGTCGTCGCAACTCAGAGGTCGAGGACAACGATGGTAGCGAGGTCAATGCGGGGTCATCGAGGGTGCTGTCAGCAGCGACGTCTAGAGAAGACGATGAGGATTCCAGCAACAATGCCAGCAGTGAGAGCAAGAGCCCTGGACAAAGGTCAGTGTCGTTGTGACTGTGTTTGTTGCGCTGCTTCTTCTCAGCAATATAAGGTAAACCGTTTCATTGAGACTTCGCCTGCGGGCGGCGGGGCGCAGGTAGAGGCGAGATTGCAGTGCGTGAGCGGTGCGGGGGGATCCGTTGCGCCACCCGCATGGCGCATGCTACCCGCTCTCGCCTCCCCGCGCGCCCCACCGCCCCGCAGGCGAGGTCTCAATTTCGCAGTCTACCTATAACCTACAAAAGTCCCGAAGCAGTGGTAGGTAAGGCTTATATTGGGACGTGTATAAGTGCCTCCAGTGGGTCTAATGCAGAAATAAATGGGTTTTAGAGGTTAAACTATAATGCTAGTATGTAACGAGCCTACTCTACTTCCAATGGAAAACATTGTAATGTAATAAAAAATATTGACCAAATAAATATTGTCTGTCTGTCCATCGTCTATAACAAGAAAATACTGACTTGGTAACAATTATTTGTTGACAAACAGTAGTGTTGAACATGTAACTTGAAATAATGATACTAGAAGCCTTCATTCAAGGCCTCATACATAAATTAACTTTTTCTGGAAAAATACCAAGTAATTTTAATGGATATGAGTATTATCAGTGAAGTAAGAAAGATAAACTCACTTAGATTAATGAAAATTATATTGGAGCTAGAGTAGACTTTGTTCTTTCAAATACGAGGTATTTTTTATTAACAAAACAACTTGAAGTTTTTTAATCAATTTATTTACTATCGTTAGGGACAACAATTGTTGTGTAATGCTAAAGGAATTGTTTTATTTATAAACACAATTTAATTTTCATAAATTTTAAGGTACTGTAAGAATCTTAAGGTAATTCACGTCCTCTATTTGTTAGTTTTTAACCCCTTCTTTATAATTATCGTTATTAATCCGTAAAAAAAAATCTAGTTTATAAAACACTAAATATTTGTAAATAAACATATAAACAACATTTTTTTTCCTATATTTGAATAAATAATGTAATCTTTCCTTTAGCATTACTCAAACGTAAGAGAATAAATAATAAATAGGGACTTTACTAAGTAATATTCTTCCAGTGACAAAAACACTGTATATACAAGTTAATTACTTCACTGTAGTGTGCTACAATCAAGTAAATAAGCTTATTATTCTGAGTACACCATATTATGCTAATCAAAGCTCTCTAAAACCTATTAACAATAATTTATACAGAATCACAAACACGTGTATTATATCTGGTATTGAATTGTGTAAAGCCATCGAATTCATTTGATAGTTCAAAACGTACGGTATGATCTGTCAAACGGCAAAGAACAAAAGCTTTGACAGATCATACCGGACGTTTTGAACTGTCAAATGAATACGATTGCTTTACACAATTGCCCCTGTGTTATTTTCGCTACTAACTAACCAACCTTTATAGATGCTCGTACAAAAATAACCTAGTACACCCTTTGTTACACTTCATTTTATATAGGGTTCCATTAATATTTCTATGGTGTTGACCAAAGCCTGTGGTAGAAGTCTCGACTGTCGAACACCACAGTGAAATGCCATTTCAATATTATTTACCAGATTTGGGTCAACCTATATGTACGAGGTGTTCTGAAAAGAATATATAATTTTGTAACACCGATTGGCTTCGTTGTATTCTGTCTACGAGTATTCTCAACGTTTTATGTAGGTAATAAATAAACCATGTTCGTGTCTATTTTAAATACTGTCTCAAGATATTTATGAATTAAACTCTCTTTTCCATTTTGCTAAACAACACCAAATATTTCAAACGTGTAAGCACACACATTACTTTGCCGTCAAAATAACTTACTAACTTCCAACAAAACGTTTCCAAATATTGACTCGTTTTGTAAACTCCGTCGTTACAATATATCTTATGGCAAAGTTTAATCACTTGTCTGACTCGGCCAGTGTTGTGAGCGACTTGAGTCCTAAAGTCGCTTCAAGTCCGATAATAGTGAGACTAGAGTTCTTTAAGAAGACTCATTTCTTCAGACTCGAAGCTGAATCCAGCTAGACTCTCACCGTCTTAAAAAAACTCGGTGGGACTAAGTCTTCCGTGCCTTTTAGCTGGAATAAAGTCAAACAGAAATAGAACAGTTTAGTTCAATGAACGATGCCTAGAAGGGTCGCGGTTTCTTATCGCTCGTATTATAAACATTTGTGTGCATAAGCGTTGGACATTATAAGAATATTCTAGGATAGAGTATGAAGACTGAAAAGACTCAAAGTACTCAAGTTACTAACGACTCACGAGACTTATGCGAGAATTTAAGCTACAACCTCGATTATGTAGTTTCCTGCAATCACCAACAATTCAACGGATTCACTATTAAAATAAAAAAACAATATTTTATTTTCAATAGCTGTTTTTACAGTGAATAAGTGATAAGTCCGTCAGTTGAACTCAGAAAACTATGACGTCACAGTTTCAAATCGCCATAGTAAATCTATGGAAGAGTAACGTTTTTACAATAAATAAAAAGTACGTCAACGATTGGAGGAGGAAACTTGTCTATTACGCAATATGACTCGAGTCTCATATTTAGTAGACTGTAGAACTCAAATTTCTTACAACACTACACTAAACTCTGACGTTCAAAGCTTCAGCGGTTAGTATATTAAGTTTACAAGTAGTGAACACGATTTTAAGTTAGTCTTTAATGAGTTTTAGCACTTAGGACCTATGCTTCGAAAGTTTTTTTAACACACAGTGTCATATTTGAATTCTTAAAAGATGAAATAAGAAACCAAGAAATGCGCACGGGTGGGACTCGAACCAGCATCTTTCTGGCAAACCGGGCCAACTGCTCTTCCAATTGACCTACTTAGGACCTACTTTAATTTTACCGATATTGTTTACTTGTATTTTTATTTTTGGTTTTTATGGTTCCACAAATAGTTAAAGCTAGATTTCTATTCAAAGTTGACCAAAACAGTTGAGTGAACAGGCTTCTTCTAGGCGAGCTCTTTCCATCTTCGACTCTATCTTAGTCGTACTTGGCTCAAATTTTATTTAAATTTATCTTGTCACGGGGTTAAAGAGGGGTAGAAAGCTATTTTGGGGATAATTTGCTACAAAATAAATATAATATTTCTACCTAATTTCTTACAGTATTAATAACAAACAAGAAAAAATTAAACTTGGCTTGGTTTGGAATCAAGAGCACACCTATACTAAATAAACAAAAATTCATAATTTGCTCTACTCCTAGTTATCTTGGGTCAAAATACATTCTATTCATCGGCAATTGAAATAATACATACCTCTAAGTTTTAATAGTTGACTATTGCGCGTTTCAATTGCTAGAATTGATACACTGGAAAATTGGAACTTGTTGAATTCACTACACATATTCTTCCACACAATAGAGCCTGCCCGCTGCATAGAGGCTTCACCGCAATCAATAGATAGTTAACGGTGGTCGCCTGAATGCTTCTATGGTGGTTTACCGAACATGCCAACAAACATATCAGACTAAGGCCCGGTTACGTGATCGATAGTAACCTTAACTATTAGTTAAATTTCGTTACCAGCTGTCGAATATTTAAGATTTTGTGTGATTAAAAAAAAACTTTTAACCAGATGTCAAAATGTCTATTTAAATGACCATTGGTGGACCATTGGTAACTTTTTGCACCATTTATAACACCCGTGTAATGTTTTGTGCTATGTGCACTATAAAAACAAAAGTTAAATAAAATATTTGTAAAAATATGACCTGACGCAGCCTCTTACAAAATTCAACTGGCTTGTATGTGTCGGTGGCTGAGTGGTATAGGCATGCGCCCGGAATGCATAAGGCACAGGGTTCGATTCCTTGACAACAGACAAACAGTTGCTTTTTACGTGCAAAAACGACGGCTCCATAGAAATGTTTAAATTAACTTTCTGAATCATTGTGCATTGAAATTGGGTCATGGAAAATCGGAAACGATTATCGTACTTCTTCCATACATCAAAGCTGCCTTGGACCGGCTTGACCGCAATCGATAGGTCGATGACGGTCGCCTCACTGCACCCGCGATTAGAGGTCTGCCCGACTGCACAGAATATCTGTATATACTTTCGAGTACCGTTACCATGAGTTTACGACGGTTTTACTCGCTAGCGACTACGTAAAAAAGACTATGGAAAATTGCACAGCGACCCTAGCGGTCACTTGCAGAACTAAAATTTTCTATACAAAAATTTACGTCGTCGCTAGCGAGTAAAACCGACGTAAACTCATGGTAACGGTACTGTTGCCCCTGGATAAAGTAAAATCCGGATAGGAGGTGTAAATAGACCTGGCGCTGAAGTCTCGACATAGTTTCCTGTAAAACCACCAGGTGGCGCTCGAAAAATGCTGAAACTAAATTGGTATTTTCGTGTATTTATTGATTGAGAAGAATGTTTGAATCAAGCTCTAAAAACCACAAATATTTTTTAAGATTTTTTAAAGATTTAGCTACGTAACATAAAAGGATATTCAATGAATCAGAAAATCAGAATATTTAAATTGTCTACGTGAAATGTAAAATGGTATTTTTTTTATGCAAATAGATGGTGAACTCTACCTTTGCACTTGGCTGATCTCTGATGTGATTGGTTGCCATTAACAAAACAATGGGCCTAATAAAAAAGCTTAAAATTACGAAATGAGCGATGGAGAGGGCTATGCTTGGTGTTTCTCTACGAAATATACAGAAATAAGGAGACACGTAGAAGAACTCAAATAACGGTCATAGCACTGCGAATGAGTATGCTCAAGTCACAATGGGCAGGGCTCATAGCGCGAAAATTGCCGTTGAGGCAGAAAAGTTCAAAGCATAGGACCACCGACAAGGTGGACAGACGACCTTGTAATGATCGTAGGATCACAGTGGAGACCGTTTGCAACTGATTCCTGTGAAAAACCATCACGGAGGCATATATAAGGTCACCTCGTTTTAAGTGATAATATTTAAAGGACCGATTCAGCACAATAAAGTTATAATTTTTTGAAGAATACACTTTGAGTTTTTATCCGCTAGTTTTTGAGAAAATTTGAGACTAAAGTAATATTTTCTTTCGGATTTAATTTTTTTATTAATTAATGCTAAGATAAGAGAAAAAGAAGGTTGGGATGAGAAAGGCGAAGCCGATGACGTAGATAACTTTTTAAATTGTCAGGGTGCTGTTTTAAAAAATGATATTGTCCATGTTAAAGAAAATGATAAAAATTAAAATCTCGTATCTATATATATCTATGTATCCTGTATCTATGATGTATACAAAGCCACTGTTAAAATATTATCACTTAAAATGATTTGACCTTATATATTCAACAGTGGACGACCTTAACCGTTAATGATGATGATGATGAACAAAATCGGTGAACAAAATTAAAAACGAACTCAATTGCTTTTGTAAAGTTCCGTGGACAACCCTCTCCATATAACAAAGGCTAGCTTCAGATTTGCAATGTTTTTTAAACTTTCCGACCATATTTTAAAGCCTCAATTTCCCTAACAAAACAATCCATCCGTGTAAGTGGGCTAGGCACCACAAATGAACCCATATCCCTTCAACGAACAACAAAACAAAAAGTTCGCTTGATAAACAATTCAGTATTTCAAAAGAGATAGGGCTGACATACTCGTACTTATTGCACAGCAAATTTAAAACGCTCGGGCGCAATCGCGTGGGACAGCTATGCGCTACTTTATTTATAATGCAACTCACTACCAGTTAAAGATTACAACCCCAAACATAATTAAATCTAAGGCCTCAATTCCGCTAATTGAGTTGTCACTGAGATGTACTACTAGAGTACAATTAATATATCTCGCTATTCTGACAGCGGCGTGATAACCTTTCAATGCTGCTGAGTTTAAGCAGACGATAGCACAACTTAACACGTTCCGGGACACTACTCCAGACACAATAGATGTTTTATTGTTTTCACGCCTGTAGGCGGGCACTGTCCCGGAACGTGTTAATGACTACTGCACTCCAACAGTAGAAGCCGAAAATACGTGAATCGGGGGGAAGACAAGAACCAACCTATCTATCTATCTATATACATATAATAAAACTGTAAAGTAGGTGAATTCTGTACATTGCATATTTTAAAAAAAATGCATTGAGGGGGCTTCTTACACGTAATAGATACCAAAAATATTTTTTTTGAATTTTTTGTCTGTTTGTCTGTCTGTCTGTCTTTCTGTCTGTTTGTTCGAGCTAATCTCAGAATCTATTGGACCGATTTTGATGGAGCTTTTTTTATTTGACTCAGCATCACTTGGAGAGTAAACTAGGATAGAAATCGATGTTAGTGTCAGTGTCTGTGATTTGACCTGGGAATCATTTTGTTTGCTGACCGTGTCTTTCCTGGGTAGGCTTTTTGCAGCGGTAACCGGCATCCACGCGGGCGGAGCCGCGGGCGACCGCTAGTTTTAAATATAAAATACTGGAGGGAAACAGTGACAACCCTAGCTAGACTTATTGTCGGTCGATAGCTCGCATCTGGCGTTCGTTATTGGCATTTTTAACTCCGGAAACATGATTTTTTCGAGTACTTCTGCTGTGCCCAAATGATGTGTATCTATAGTGGCCAGTTTTAGTACTTTCTTTTGAATAAGAGGTGTCTTAGTTCAAGGGCTTTAACACGGTTTGTGTGAAACCTTATAGACGGCTTATTGATTATACGGTTACTGGTGTTAACTGTGTTGAAACGCGCGTTAGCATCGATGCAGCATGTATCAATACCAAAATCTGTTCATTGTGTGAGTCGCGATGCTGTCGCGCTATTCCAAAACGCGCGTTAGTATCGATGCTAAAAGTCGCAGTGTGTAAAGGGTCTTAGATAATCGATTATGGCATTACTATGGTAGACAATTAAATACTAGCACTCATGGACAGCACTAGACCTAATAAAAGATGAAATAAGAAACACTAGCACTAGACCTGTCAGATAGATCGTGTTTAAAATTAAAGCATTATTGATTGTAATGCTATATCCCGCACATTGATTTTATTATGTTATGGAATAAGAATTTGAGTCAATACAACGAGTTTATCTCTAAAAAAACTTACCTTCCCAGAAAACCCTCAAATCGTTACACAATAAGAAATATTATTTGTCCAACATTTATGAGATTCAACATCGTTAGCATAGTTTCCAGTGTCAAAGCTCTTGGCGACCCTCGTCTGAAACAGCTAAATAATTCATCAGCGTCGCTGCAACGAAATGTTTTGAAAAAGTTTTGTATTTCTACTCTTAACGGATTCCTGAAAGCTCCAAATCATGTCTTGTTAAACATTTAAGTTTATCTTATTATTGGGAATTAATAAGTCAGGTTTCTAAATAAAGGTAATTCAAGCATCAAGAATCCAATTTGTTCCTTGAAATAAGTGTGTCATTCGATTCAAAATTACATTACTTAAAATTGGCCACTTTCTGAATAGACGAACCCAGGTCCCAGCAAACTTAGTTTTGCTCCCAGCCCCGTCCCACGGCCCCATTATATGGTAATTATCCTATTCGGAGCCAAAACAAATCCATTATAGTATAAACCATGAAAATCGGTCCACCCGGTCTTTGGTTATGTGGTGTTACTAACACGACTTTTTTGTGTATAAAGATAAAATAATATCTGACAATACCATGTTTATTTATTTAGTATTAGTTTGCTCTTGACTCCATAATAAAAAATATCTATATCCCCAGGTAAGCTTTCCAAAAGGACCGGCTTCGGCCGTGATATCCCGCAGGAGAGATACAATAATAATAAAAAAAACAAAAACAAAAAAAAACTCATAAAATATAATCATAAACCAACCTTTTAAAACAGACAAAAGAAATGAATACTTACTCACTTTCAAGGCAGTTAATAAAATAGCGGCTGACCAATTTATCTCGGCAAAACAGTATCGATACATCGAGATGCTTTTTATCGAGTCACTGACTTTATCGATTACTTTATTCTTGGAAAAGGGGCGCTTGATGACATTGAGCTATGATTGTCCATAATGCCAAGGCAGAAACTATTATAACACCCGACGGACCGAGTTAAATAATACTTTGTCTTAATTTCTCACTGAACTATGAATGCTTACATCACTCACTACATTAATTAGTCCAAATATAAAACAAAAAATAAGGTGAAAGAACAATGAACCTTCGTGTAATTGTATAAGGTTATTTTCCGCAGCAATTATATATTCTGTGCAAGTGTCATTTATAAAGTAACTCTGTTCATTTGCATTGTGAAATAACAAAAATAATTCATCATAGTTATTTTTCAAATTAGAGTAACCTTAAAAAATCTTTAAAATATATAAATAAATATGCGCCAAACAACAAACCAATAGTCTGGTTTCGTGGTAAGGCATTTTTCCTTGTGGTACGAAGTACCAGACAACGATAATGACGGCGCGTCTCTCATTTGCGTTCATGCTTATTACACAAACATTTATCCCTTGCGGGATTCGAACCCGTACGACGGCCGGCGTAATAGCCAGGAGCGCTAACCAATACACCAAACGTGAAAAATTACGTGTATACATGCGGATTGAGAGTACCTGTACCTTTTAAGTACCTTATTAAGAAACGACTTCTTGACTGAAAAGTCTTTTTTTGAATACTTTCAATAACGGATAAATACTTGCTATCGAAAATGTTCCACCAATGATTCAACTCTCTTCATTCCCAAGCAGTTGACTGGTAGAGATACCACCAAATCCACAACACAAACACAGGGCGATAAAGTTTGAATAAATAAATACCTACATTTGTAGTCATGGTTGAAAAGCTGGTAGACTCTTTATAATAATAAGGGTATGTGTGCCTACACCTTACATTTTATGTGGTTCCGTCCGTTGTTATGTGATTCCGTACATGCAAGGTATTGCAAGTGTTATCGTCTGAAAAATTTACAGATGGACATGGCCACACGTTTTCTCTAAATAGGGATTGCACCTGAACAACTGTAGCGCGATTTACGACTCACGCCCATTTAGATTTTTCAGCACCTAATTGACGGTTTTAAAAGTGATATTAAATTACAGGAAGACAAAATTACATACTAGGAGGAACGTGTACTATACCGAAATTACCTAAAGAGGTTGCAATGAGGTGTATCAATACTATAAACGACCCCCTGATACCACAGTACATAAAAGTTTATACCTTGAATAGTTGGCACAGAGAGTAGGAAAGGAGGCGAAGTAAATCCCGATAGCCAAATCCAGTGGTCATTGGTTCTAACCTCGCGAAGTAAGCAAACGCGTTTAAAAAAAATAGTTGTTCTTCTTTAATTTTTCATCAGAGAGAGAACCTTTCCCTTGGATACATAATCATAATCTTAAAAATATACTAAACCACAAACATTGTCTGGTTTACCTACATATTCTCAGAGCATTTGTTACCATTTTAATATTTTCTATTGAGATTTGTAGCTCCGTGTATTTGAATTTCGCGAAAACGCGACGTCTTAATTATGGGAAAGAACTCTTTTGTGAAGGTGTTACGAGCTATAAAATGTGGCAAACGATACATAAATAATTAATAATGAGAATATCAAATCATATGCGCTACTTTCTTTTTCTGCAGATGTATCAAAGTTTTTGGCGATAAGGGGATATACGAGATTTTATCGCAACTTTATATTCTTAAGTTCAATTTAAATTCTGAATAGTCAGGCCACGAAGCTTTCCTCGTAATGTACAAATTGAACAATTTAAAATGCATTTTAATTCAATTTTATATTCAATTGTACTGTAACCCAAATAAATACTGTTGAATTGTTTTGTTAATTGGATTACCTACGGGATTAATTAGTTTTGGTCGTACAAGAAACTTTTGTGCCGCCCAAACAGTTCCCAATTTAGAGTGGCGAATAAATTAATTTTTCATTTATAATACAAGTATGGTATCGTTTCATAATTTTAAATTCTTGCCGTTTATTTAATTAGGAAGTTATCAGGTCAGGTAAAATCAGGTAAAACTTGTAAAAATTACTAAAATCTTTATTAGGACGCTACAAAAAAACCCGTAAGCCTCCAGCAATGAAAAGTGAAACTCCTTCTTCTTCTTTTCGTGTCGACTCTGGCGTTTTATTTTTGAGGACCAGTACTCGGCGACTGACAGAGCGTTGTCAGTAGCGTTGTACAGGTCCGCACGTGTGCAGGTATAGGGACACGTAGGGCAGGACAATAGGTGTGCCATCGTCTGTGGAGAGACACCACACAAGCATGCGTCGTCCGCAATACAGGGTGTTTCATGTAACGTGTCAAGCCGATGCGTGGTGATAGGTGAGTACCATACCTATCCATTTCACCCCCATGTATGTTAGACAAATATTTATAGT
Organism: Pyrausta aurata; assembly: GCA_963584085.1. Taxonomy (NCBI): domain Eukaryota; kingdom Metazoa; phylum Arthropoda; class Insecta; order Lepidoptera; family Crambidae; genus Pyrausta; species Pyrausta aurata. Next base: position 7,829,361 of record OY757273.1, read on the forward strand.
TTAGGAGTTATAATTATTTTTCGATATTTTTCATGATGCACCTAGACGATATCTTTAAAAAATTATAACTTTTTTTTGGATCCACTTTTCTCAGATATTTTGATCTCAATAGAATGCCCATTATTTGCAAAATTATGAGTAAAATAATCGCCATCCTAACTTAGACACAAGATACAAAATTATTGATCGATACTAAAAAATATTGCATTAAGCAGAACCGAATAGAATTTTCAACATAAATTCAAAAATATAAAAATGGTTTTCCATAGTTTCTGACTAATTTTAAAAACTGCTTGACTTCATAAACTTTCATTACAATACAAAAAAACGATCTACTTAATGGGTAATTTTTAGCTTAAATCGGCCGTTGAATGTGGCATATCGGAAATATCTTGATTTTCATTATTTTTATTTTTATTGTTACCTTTGCATATTTTTATCAAATCTGATATTTAGTGTCCCTCTATGTTTAAATAGAGCTCATTTGATAACAAGTACATACATTATGTACCTACTACTAACTTTAACCACGACCATATGAGTTAATGAAGGATCCAATTTTACTTACATTGCACTCAAAATTTCGTACTTTATTAACAACAAATAAACAAGAATCAATTGAAACTAGGACATGCATCGTAAAAATAATCTACAACCCATTTAATCACAAACTAAATCATTTCCTTGTGGCGTGGGATAGCTATACTAATCCTTTAAGGTAGGGACTAGCGAGCACTAATAATTATTGGCAGTAGCAGCATTTTATTTTGGCGCAATCACATAATCACTAACTGCTCCAGCTTTGAGGGCTGAGCCCGACCCAAAATGAAAATTCTGCTTGGGCAAAAAGCTAAAGCTGGCTAGTTCTTAGCTCAAAGGATTAGTTTAGCTTTCCCAAGCCTCAAGGAAATGATTTAGTTTGTGAATAAATGGGTTGTAGATGATTTTTATGATGCATGTCTTTGTTTCAATTGTTTCTTGTTTATTTGTTGTTATAAAGTACGAAATTTGAGTGCAATGTAAGTAAAATTTTGGATCCCTCAGTAACTCATATGGTCGTGGTTAAAGATAGTAGTAGGTACATAATGTATGTACTTGTTATCAAATGAGCTCTATTTAAACATAGAGGGACACTAAATATCAGATTTGATAAAAATATGCAAAGGTAACAATAAAAATAAAAATTATGAAAATCAAGATATTTCCGATATGCCACATTCAACGGCCGATTTAAGCTAAAAATTACCCATTAAGTAGATCGTTTTTTGTATTTTAATGAAAGTTTATGAAGTCAAGCAGTTTTTAAAATTAGTCATAAACTATGGAAAACTTTTTTTATATTTTTGAATTTATGTTGAAAATTCTATTCGGTTCTGCTTAATGCAATATTTTTTAGTATCGATCAATAATTTTGTATCTTGTGTCTAAGTTGGGATAGCGATTATTTTACTCATGATTTTGCAAATAATGGGCATTCTATTGAGATCAAAATATCTGAGAAAAGTGGACCCAAAAAAAAGTTATAATTTTTTAAAGATATCGTCTAGGTGCATCATGAAAAATATCGAAAAATAATTATAACTCCTAAACTATAAATATTTGTCTAACATACATGGGGGTGAAATGGATAGGTATGGTACTCACCTATTACCACGCATCGGCTTGACACGTTACATGAAACACCCTGTATATCCCCATCTGTACAAGTTCTCCTTGCTTCGGCCGACTTGTATCCGCAGTCTATTTAAGGACTTTCAAGTCTGACAAGGAAACGTATTACGTAGTAACAACTCACTGCGCGGCGCATTAGATGTACTGATTACCACCAATCGTTGACGTGGGTACTTTTTATTGTACGTCAAAACGCTACTCTTGCACAGATACTATAGCGATTTGAAACTAAGTATGATGTCATAGTTTTCTGTGTTCAACTGACGCACCTTTAATTCACTTCTATTTAATTTCTTTAAAATAAGATAACTCTTTAATGCACACATCACATAGATTAATTACTAATTGTTTACTGGTTATGTTATTCTATAATTTATGAAAACCGGTTACTACAACAAAGAAATCATTACAATCAATCTGTTTGTCAAACCTTATAAAACAATAATAAGAACATTGTCAAAAGTTAACTCCCAGAACTGTCATTCTGTTAGCGTAAACATTTGCTCGAGACGCTCGAATTCTGTTTTCTAATTAAACGAAAACTTCCTTTGACTAATGATTTTCCAGCTATTTAGGTCCAGTTTGTTGGAGCTTTTCAGTTTCCCTCTAATTTTTCTTGTTAATAAAAGTTAAGTGTTTAAAGAATCCTGAGTCACTTTTCCCTCAACACTTCGGTCGGGCATCAGCGCCTACTTTAAATCAGCGGCTAAAGTATAGTTTAACTATGATGTTCTTTAATCCATTTTGAACAATAACACTACTTTCACTTTGTTGTTTTCTTAAGGCATAGTTAGTTGCCAGCACATCAGGTTATAATTTTTTGTTGAAAACTAACCCTTATTACAAGTGCATAAGATACCGCAGTGTTTACCTTGAAATAATGATGACCGAAAATAAATAGAGGTCATTTTGATCATGATCAAATTTAGGAGCTCTTGTCGGTGGAAATTTAAATTAGGAAAGATAGTGTGGTGGTTTTTCTTCTTGCCTTCCACACTTCAGTTTAAAAACCGAGGGAATCCCGCCTCTTAATGCTCAGTCAGAAGCCTTTCCTGAGGCCTTACTCTGGACACAAAACCCGATCCAATGGTTATAGCCATCCCTGTCACTCATAGCAGGCCGTGTATGCGTGTGAAAAGGATGGCTATATTCATTGGATCGGGTTTTGTGTCCAGAGTAAGGGGGCTGATGTACTATATCTTCAGCCTTCTGCCAGTACTGATGTTGCTGCTACCCAACACTAATTGTACTAAAGTAAAACGGATATTATTATTATAAATGTTGATATTACCACTCAAAACAAAGATAATGTTAGATGTTAGAAATTTTCAAACCAGTTACCAAGCAAAATTATGAAGCAGGAATTTTCACAATTTCGGAGAAAATCTGTTAGATTTATTATACGATATTTACAAACATTTTGTTGTTACTACCTGAACTTACTAAAGGGAATTATATATTTTATTGAGAGTGCTCGCTTTCCTACGTAGCCTCAATATTAAACCTTATATGAAGCTCATATTATTATTTTATTAACTACATACAAATAGGTATTGTTAAGACCTAGGGTGTGGTCAATTACTATAATTGCAATAAAGGTTTTATGTAACATACTGTTATTACTCTATGATTGCCCCATTAATTTATTAACCTAGCTAGGAATTATGATCATGACCGTAGTTTACCTACAAAAGTCGATTAAGAGTTATTAAAAGAATATAGAACCTGCAGACAAAGTTTGTTTTGACCAAATGCCCAAAAATTATGGAAATGTCCACTACAGATAACTTTATGAACACATTGAAGTTACGAAATATTCAATAATTCAATAAACTGTACAATATACCTATCCTATTACCGTGCAAATATTTTTCTAATTGCTATTGGCAGAATAATATTTTTTTCTTCCTCTTTTTCAATGCGAAAGTAATTAAATTTGTTTGAAATACTCCTTACAGTTCTGAAGTTAGTACATCTTGACACAAATAATTCAAGATTTTACATACTAGTAGGTGGATATCAAACCAGGGACCCACACCGTAAAAGCACCAAGAATGGCACATTCCTTGTAAATAATAAGATCACTTGTCTCCCCTTTAAAGAACTAAACAGCGTTTTCCCTTATTCCCGGAATGTCGCGTTTAGTCATGATGACGGGTATAAACGCGAATGATTACATAAGAGTAATTTTATTACTCAATATATTTTAAGCGAACTTTTAGAGAAATTAAAGAACTCTAAGAGAACTGAACAGCATTTTCCCGGACCAGCATTTTCGTCTATAGATTAAGTATCTTTCTGCATGACCTAAAGGTATGACTGGGAGAGAATGCTTTTAGCATTAAGTCCACCTTTTGTACACTGTTACTTGTGCAATAAAGTTCTTAAATAAATAAATAAGTATTAGCTATGACGTGTCTAAACGCGAATGAAAACTTATGAGTAATTTAATTCCTCAAAATATTTTAAGCGAACTTTAAGAGAACTGAGAGAACTCTAAGAAAACTATAGAAGAAATGAACAGCGTTCCCGGATTGTCTTTAGATTAAATCAGACATGACGGGTCTGAACGCGAATGGAAACTTATGAGTAATATTATTACTCACTTGTCTATAGATTGTTGAGCAAGCTGTCTCCTTTCACGGCGACCGAGCGGCCTGAGGATGCGTGAGTGTGAAGGCTTCGACGCGGCAAATGATAGTATTTGGATGCTTAGCCCGCACGACCCGCCTGTGCGATTACGTATCATAGATACCGCCGAGTGACGTACAGAATGGCTTTAGCTGATGGTACATTCCCAATATCTACTTTAAATTATCTTGAAACTGCCAGCCCTCTTATTACAAAAACATAAAACCAGGTTTAGAACTGTACTAAAAATTAACCGGCCAATTAAAAAAATTGTTAGTAGCATACCTATAATTCTTGCCTAAATGTGATAATGACGATATTTCAAGAGCCTTAAGAGCTTGTTTTGAACCTGGTTCTACCTTTTTTGAAATAAAGGTCCATATGGTTTCTGAAATTCTTCGATTATTATATTTGAGGAGCTTTATTTAGTAACGTAAGATTTGAATTTATTGTGCAAGTCAGTATGTGGAATTTTACTCATTGTGTTAATAATACAAAACAAGGTAAAGACTTGGTATTTCGAAATTCTTAAAAATCCAACTTCTTTCTTAGAAAAGTACTTAAAGCCAATTTGAATTGGAAAGTAATCAACATAAGCACTACATTATGTTGTACTTATTTTAAATATAAAAAAAGTCGTAACTGCTAAATACAGTTATCATTCTGGTTAGCTTTTAAGATTAGATTAAATCACACGAGATTCTCTGAAGATATTATTAATACATTCTGAATCTCAGTATAAATTGCTATTCTGTACGCTACTTGGCTATGCCTTCACAATGCGTAATCAGTACCCCAATGCCTTATACGAGAAGAGCATAACGCATAGTTACCGCAACTAGATCACGACCCTGCACAGCCTGACGACCATAGAGTCACAGTAATGCTAAGAACAACACTTAATTCTTAATTGTCCGTGAACGATACTAGTGAAATAATAATTGATTTTGTATTGCATGTTATTCTTTGTGGAGTCTCAGTAATGTCTCATGAGGCCGAGAGTTTGCATTGTTCGCTATGATCATCTTTTCCATCATCCACAACGTCTGTTGCATTACTTCTATCGTCATTTTCAACATTACCACACTCAACAGAAAACATTGTTATACAGTTATCTGGATTTAAACCAGCATCAGATTTGTATTCTACTTTATCTGTATCTGGAAGTGGTAATTTGGATTTATCATGATCAAGCGAGCAAAGAAACTCACGACGCTCTTCACGGAGCTTCCAACAGCGACACCACACACACTGCTGTCTCCATGTAACACTCGCATCCTTTGTAGGCGACCGATCATTGCCTCGAGCTCGTCAAGCTCTCGAAGGTCCAACCAGGACCCAGAGAGGCCCGGCTCTGACTCTGACAAACCAGGCCGTAAGTGGAGACACGTCCAGGCTGTCATGGCATACTACCAAGCACTAAGGAAAATTAAAAGGTTCGATACATATCGAGGACAACGGTAAAGCCGCCTATCGTTGTCGATTGTTTTATTCATTGTTTGTTTATTTCCCACTAATGTGCTACCTTCGTCTGTGTATAGGTCTTCGGGAATGGTACTTTACTCACTGGATTTTGTGTGTTTTTCTTGTGAATATTGTGTCTATACTAGCTCACCTTGACGAAATTCTACTTTCCTACTATCACTTGGGAGATCACATGTTCAATGTTATTCGTTACTTGCATTTGTATGGACGTTTCTAATAACGATAGATTTGACTTAGATTTGTACTCCTAACTCTTTAGACTCAGTATAGTACATTAGTTTTAGATGCGTTAGATTCGAATCACTGATATCTCACTCTACAGACATACTTTTATATTCTGGAATTGAATTTTTAGTTCTAGTATAAATTGCCATGCCGCATGTAGATAAAGGTAGAATATTTGTTTGCACGTTATTAAATCACTTAAGTTCACGATAAAATGTGTGAAAAGCACTGGATTAAATAGAAGCAACTTTAAAACTTGAATTACTTTGCCTTTTCTTTCTTACAAATAGTTTTATCAAGTCTTTAAATCAGCTCTTAACTCCCAATAATTGAAGCTTTACCATAAAGATCTAAATTGCAAAATCTTTTGAATAAATCAAAGATATCTTTCGAAGAACTGTCTACCTTTGACTTGACTATCTGGAAGCATGGCTCCTTTGCTTAACTTTCCCCTTGATTATGTAGATATTATAAAGTATGTATTTTCACCAGTATGTGTAAATGTCCAGAACAAAATCGAACCAAAGATGGATGAAGCTCCGAACGACTGTGCAGCTGAGCTCCGCTATTCAGAAGAAGCCTCCGTTGAAAAGAGAAGATTCCTTCCTGAAGAGGTTTTCGACTAGGCAGACTCCGGCCACCCAGGAAACTGTGAGACAATCTTCCAACTGCTTAGTTTCTGTTGTGACAATTTGTAAGGTTTTTCATATGGTATGCTTTATTGTGTTGCATGAACTAACATTAAGTGTTACTAAAATTCAAAAAACTACAACTACTCTTAGAATAATGTCTGAAGAGGTGGCATAAATGTGAAAATCTTTTTAAGACACTTTTAACTGTATTACAGTGAAAGCAACATTTGAATACGCGTAGCGAACTACACTGTTGAATTTCAAATGTATTCAAATTCTGTGGATGTTTGAAGAAAATTCTGTTTGTGTTTATGGATATTTCATATTTTAAACGCGTCAAAGGTAAATAAATTACCAGCGCAATTATCCAGAAACTTGTTAAACAAGTACTCAAGAGTTTCAAAATGATATACCCATTTATGAAACACTTAGTAAAGCCCTAGTGACGGCGGGTATCCTATTTCTAAGACATAGCAGTTAATGACCTTTAGGCACCACTGACACCTGTTTATTCCCACGTGTAAGTAAAAGCCACAATAATGACACATAATGCAAACTTCTTTGAATTGCAATAAATGGCTATCGATTCATTTATTAGAAGACTAAATTTATTTTAAAATCACTCGTCCCTTTTGAATAACATTTACCTAGTGAAACTTTAATTTCAACAGTGTCCTACTTTACTCATATAAAATATTTATTTTCTCGGCTTCATTTAAAGTCACATTGGAATTGATTCTTCAAAAAATATTTGCTATTTCCAATACAACCAATCTATTTGTATATGATTTTTTATTAACAAAATTATTGAAGGTAAAAAACACCACACTAAAAACGAATTCAATCAATTACAATAATTAACCCTTAAATCCGCAGGTAGAAGACACAGGGTCAGAAGGTGCTACAGGAGAGCATAGAAGTACAAATCGAACGAGAAGACGAAAGGTTAGGGCACCAAGAACCGTGGTCAACCCTGACGAGAACTTCTACTTCTATTGGCTGTGGCTGATCACCATCTTCGTGTTGTATAATCTGTGGACGCTGATAGTGAGGCAGAGCTTCCCTGAGTTGCAGGTGAGACATCGTTTTTACTAAGATAATCAAATTCAGACTGAAAATGCTTAAATCTTTTTACATAAGATCAAACCCCTTGCGTGGGCAACCATTTGATGCGGTTTTTAGTTAAGCATTTGTTACATTTAGGAGAAGTTTTAGGTTACGTACTAACAACAATTTTTATTAAAGAACCGCCTTCTAAAAATCTACGCCACAGTACGCACCACATTATAACATTAACATAACAGTGAGTCTGTATAAAATTCATAAACTTTATATATTTTTTCGCACGGACAGCTATACTCTACATCATCTCTATTCCCTTTGTACGAACCTTATGGGTTTTATTTTCCGTCATAAAGTGGCATTATCAATCTAAAATAATTTCTTTACAACACACTGACTCAAGGCCATAACTTTCCGTGTTTTATCTCTAAGATTCACCTTTCATCCCAACGTAGTACTTTTTCTTTAAGTAATAAATCATTTCAGGTAATGGTTTACCTCGTGTTTTTGTGGCCATTTTTATTTTATTTTCTTCGATAGCCTTATCTCCTGTGAAGCTCTCAATTTTGTCGTAATGCACGTTTTATGTGGTTAATATTTTTATGACAGCTCTTATCTGTATTGCCTTCGGATGGGGCACTCCCTTCCTCTAAGAAAATTGTTTACGTTCAAAGTGGTACTCATAGTGTTAATGAGAAATTTCACATTTTTACTATCCTTACTCTTGAACTTCCTTCATCTTGAACTAATTGAACAATGTGAAAAATCTTACATAACCTTAAACAAACATAAAAATATATAAATATAAAGGTCAAACTGAGAAAACAACGTGTATTGGAACCATTGAAATAAATTCTTAATTCTTAGAATTCAACCAAAATTTAATTTCAATGCGATACACGCTGATTATGCTTAATAATTCAGGTGCGGAGTGAGATATCTCTTTGATATTCATGTTATTTGCGCGCATCATGACACCTGAGCCGACCCTTCCGAGTCCCTATAGAATTTGTCACATACCTATTTATATTCGGATTATAGCAATTTGTCAACTGTGCACAGTGAGTTGTTACTACTACCTACGTATAGAGAAGCTATGCCAAGCAAAAAATGTGTCGTAAATACGACGACAAGATTGTGACGTTTTCTTTGAAATTTGAATTTCGAATTATGAATTTATACTATGAGTTGATGATCGTGTCGTCAATTCATGGAGTACAAAATTTGTTCGTGATGTCAGTTCCATACGCTAGTAATAGTACCTAGTTCAATAACTGTGCACGAATTATTCCGTAAATATAATCTTATTAAAACGCCCATTTATAGAGGTTCATCGAATGGCATTCTTAGTAAAAATAAATTTTAATATGACAAGATATTTTTGGCTAATGTTATCCTGTTTTCCTTTATAAGAAGTTTGATTTCCTGTTAAATACATTTCGCTTACAGTTTTGATAAAACTTCTTAGAATTTTGTTATGTTCACGAAACGTTGAGACTTTTGGTCCTTAGGAATTTTCAAAACTCGTTTAGGTACCTATGTCAAATACATTCACTCTGTTTTTCTCCGAAACATGTCGAGTAATAGACATTGACATGGTAGCAATAAGTGCTCCGACTCAGTAAAGAAAAACTATTTGTATTTTCACTCTTTCACTTTATATCAGAGTAAATACGCTTACGTTTGCTTGGAATGGAATTTCGTGGAAATCTTATTTATAGTAAGTAGATCTTGATTTGATCGATCAAGGGATGCCATAGAATGTGTGGCTTTCAAGGGTAGGTACTTACTTACTTTCTGCACAAATATAAAAATGTGTGTTAAATATGTTTTTTTTTGCTAAGATTAAATATATGGTTATTTAAAACCATTAATTATTACCATTTTACTATTTTAAAGGCGGTCACGTTTCATATTTAATTCAATAGTGTCTCCTCCGACCCTACCATATCTCATCCAACTTAGTGATTCGATACCATCTAAAATTTAAGGCCACCCAACCGTGTGATCGGAACACACGGATTGCGTATCGGTTAATATTTGATTAGGTTATACAAATCAAATTACTGTTAGGTTGTGTAATTAACTAAAGATACACAAACATCTCGTCCAATTTACCTGCAGAGTGCCTCGGTAATTGTTTTATGAAAGGGGGAAGGGCTTCTATAAGTACAATAACATCTGTTCCGATGAAATATACACGGCTTATTTTATTTTCATTCGTACATAGAAATCATTTGTTGAAATAAAACCTTTACCTGACCACAGTAAATAATATGTTGAGCCCCTACAAATTGTTAAAGGGTCGCCCACAAAAATAACTTTACATAAATAAACGAAAAAGGATCCTTCAGAGGGATATTCACAAAAATCATATGCGTATTGGAAGCCGAACCTCGTGGAAAACTACCACAAACATCACGGTACCCTTGAGATTGGCTACATCGTAATTATTATACGGTAGATTTGTATTACTTATTGGTCAGTCCCGGTTATTCGAAGTTTTTGCGGAGATGTATTAATATTGGGAACCTTTTGACAAAAATCCAATACTTCGAGATCCAATACCGTGTGAACTACAAGCGCTGTCAAAATATCCATATAAAATCGTATATCATGATAACCTTGTACAGAAGATTTTTCTTTTTTATTTAAAGACTTTATCGCACAAATCATGGTGAACAAGGGTGGACTTAATGCTAAAAGCATTCTCTGCCAGTCAAACCTTTAGGTCATGCAGAGAGAAGGCAATGGGTTGGGAGTTCTTGATTTTGCTTTGATATGCAATTTATACTCTCCCTTGTTGTCTACAATAGTAACCTGGCTTTAGTCTATAATCATTTATTATATTCCTACTTTATGTAGGCTTCACTATCTGTCATTCAATATCACTTACTCTTATTATGCCCTCTCTCTATTATATTTATAATTCAATACATTTTTTATTTTTGTTTTTTTGAAATGGGTTTGCTCTTGTCTCCAGGCTAGACCAGTGGCATAGACAGAGACGACGATGGAGCAAGCTCACCCAGAAAAAGCCTGTTCGATCTAACTTTGAATCCATTGGAAGGAAACACTGATCACATCCGGACTTAAAGCGGATACCCAGAAATCAATGACATATGTGGCTTTTCTAATCTATGTTTGTTCTTTGTCCCTTTGAACAGGAAAAGCTAAATACATTTTTCTTCTGAAAATCGTCAAGGTAAATAAAACACTGATTTCAGTCTATTCAAGCACGTAAGCGCTGTCCCTGATCCATATTTTGATATTTCAAACATTTATTTTTATCTCTAAACAGTAGTTTCATTAAGTATCATATTTCATTTTTTAAAAACCACAACAAAATAACGTAACCTAACTGTAACTTTTTCTAAAAATAACACCTATTCTTCACACTCACTTAAGAGGGCAAAACATCCTTCGTGTTTTTCAAACTAACTTCTGATTTCCTAGTCCCTTTTTGTCCCACAACCTAAAAAAGCGTTATATTTAAGTTTCTTTCAACTTTTTCTCTTACAGTAAGAAAAGACTTACCTACATTGCAAAATTTGGTTCTATCGACATCATTGTACCCTGCGTCTCAATTCATTGCAGGCTACTTCAAGGGAGTGTCTTAGGCCCCACCTATTTCCTAACATTAACTGAGCCTTGGGAAATAAGGAAGAAGTGATGAAAGTGGACTGATTCCTCACTAAAATAAACTATTTGACGTATTTTCAAAGCTGAAGTGCTTCACAAGCTTCCGTCGTACATTCGAGGGTTTGAGTTTGAGACCTGTTTTCTTAGTAAATGGAAGTAAACTTTGCTCGGTGTTGTAGACGTAAGGTATTATCAACTAGAAGTGTAAAATTAGTTGATTGGAGTACCTTACAAACACAAAGTTAGTTTTAATAGAAGTTGGTAGTTATTATAACGGTAGATAATAATATTATTGTTGTTGTTATTCAATTACAGTGTTATAGGAATCATCATCAGACTAAGATGTAACCTACTCTGTGTCCCCACTAATTACTTACCTAAATAAGAGTCAGCTTCAGGGCCTCAATTCTCGTGCAGTTCACCAATCGAACTCTTAATCAAATTACCACGATTGTATGGTGACAAAACACTATAAAAACAAAAATAAACTATAAATTGGCTTTCATCATCTTAACTGATTGTTAAAATATTTGTAAAAATATTTTCCTTCGGATATTGTGAGAGCAATCTCGCAACATTGATGATGTCACGCAGCCTACGCGTTAAAAAGCACTTGCAAAAATTCAACAGGCTTGTTAATGTGACGGTGGCCGAGTGGTATAGGCATACGCCCGGATAGCGTAAGACACGGGGTTCAATTCATCGTCTGTCACAGGTGTCAACTGTGAAGTTGTCTTTTTACAAGTGCAATTTATAAACCGTATTTCTTTCATTTTAGGTGTTGGTAAATAACATAAAAGTTTCACACGTAATGATATCCAATAACCAAGGAGATTTCAGTCGAAAATATAAAAACACACTCAAATTACCAGTCATGATTAAGATCTGTCTAAACACTTTAATCCTGGCAGCGATAAGTTTGTCTAGCTAGACTAAACTAGACAAATTATGCCGTATATTGCAATCGTGAGAAATGCCTGGAACATTCTAGAATATTCTTCGCGCTACAGCTTATTACATGCCAGATAACTAATGTGTTCGTGTACTCAAAAGTTTGTGTGAAAAATGTTTCCCGACATTTATAACGTTGATATTCGAGAATGGAAAAATACACTTGAGTCATTGTCTTTTTTTTGTAGCAAATTTTGAACAGTTTAATGCTAATAGCACACGTAATAAGCAAATTATTATTTGCTATAAGAGTAACTGGGTGCGTATTGCGATGCAGTTTTGACAGTTCAACAACTCTGCTTTACTGTCATATTAGTAATCCTTATTGCAAGTTTGCTTTAAATTTATTGATAATATTACTATAATCTATATAAATAAAAATGAATTGATGTTCGTTAGTCTGATTAAAACTCCAGAACGGCTGGGCCGATTGAGCTGATTTTGGTTTTAAAATGTTTGTCGTAGGCCAGGGTAGGTCTAAACGGTAAGCAAATAAGGAAAAATTGCGAGAAAGATAGAGTAAAACGACAATTCCATTTTCCCTTATAAAAGTTGACCACTTACTTTCTGTCAAACATTTGACGGTATTTGTAGTCTCGGTTCCACTCGAATTGAAGAACGCATTAAAACAAAACTTTTGAATCGACAACATAATATCAACTTTGCTCATAACATCATGTATTTAAATTTCAAAATATAAAAATAATGAATGGGTTATGTTTGACGTTGTTTGACATGTTTGACGGGTGCCAATCTTACCAAATTAATGACAGGCAGGTATACGTTCTGCAAATACTGCCAACATTGTATTAAGACTCGCTCAAAATGATCAACTTGACACAATGACAGATTGACTCGATATTGCCCACAGATTAGTAAGAGTATATCTAATATTGCCCAAAGATAATGAATTCAAATTAATAAATATGTTCCACGGGGACTTTCTTTTCAATATTTTTACACTTTATTGTTTTTTGAGAGCCTAGGATAAAATATGGCACGACTCAGTCATATATTTTTGCTCTAAATATGTTGTTTTTTATTTGTCGTTGTCGCTAATGGTGGAATTTGAATATTTGTTATTTTTTTTGTTATAATTATCAAATGCAATAAAATTAATTATTTAATTTAGTAGATTTTTGGTATAATTTAATTTTTTTTAGTATATTTTAGTACTGGCAACAGAATGTTACCGATTATGATGTAGCATTCGTCACATCTTAGTAGTATTTTATTACAACCTGGACAGTTATTATTTTTGTTCTGCCGTTCCATCCACTTATTACAAAAGGGACAATGCATTTTAAGGAGTTAAACTATAAGTTCTGTTTTTACATTTGAACAATCTTTTCTTCAAAAGTTAGGTGACAGTGACACTGACAGTATTGCCAGATTACTAAACTACTATTAGGCCGCCCCAACACGAAGTGATACGAAGTTCACCGGGTCATCTATATTAAATAGATATTTTAGAGATAGACATTTGGATCATGGAAATCGGACGGAGGAGGCGAACCTGGTGTGCTGTTAGGAACCAGCTCAGGTTCGATCATTTAAAAAACTTACTTCTTAAAGGACACGGTCGTATCGTGCCCCAGAGTCGTTTTATGTTTGATTAAAGAAAAGCTTTAAGAGACTTGACTATATCATTTTGCAAAAAATATATTAAATTTTTAATACAATATTGTTAATTTACTTTGCATTTATCTAGCGGCATATAAATCTACAAAAAAAATTAGGACAACGATTGAATACAATTTCCTGTCCCCAACAATTGTTGTGTTTGGCAGAAAATAGCGGTTTCGAGCACTTATTAGCAAACTGACGACCGCTTAACGAAATGGCATATTGTGTCATACTGTGTCATAGAACTGGCAGTTAGTTAAATAAGTAAGCGCTCGCAATCGCTATTTTAAGAAGGAAAATGACATTTGCCTCCCATAGGTACTAACCTTTAAACCTATTAACCTCTTCCTAAAACTTGAAAAAAAAAACTGTGACAAGGAACTTCTTTTCGTTGGCTATTGTTTGCGTCATCGTAATTTTCACGCGTTACGCACCCTAGCGGGGCAGTTTTCTATGTTTTAGTTTTGGTGGCCTAGATGGCGGTTTATCGACACAGATGGCGCTATGATCTAGAAAGACCTGTTCTAAATAGTGTGCAAGAGATTGACCACACACATTTTATTTCGTTTCATGTGAAAACCCCGCTATTTACGGCTTATATTATTTTAAAAGGCGAAGAAACGAACCCATAAAATTAGTTTTGGTCGTGACGCATGGATTTTTACTTTTGGGGCAAGCAATGTATGGCGGGTTGACCGTGTCCTTTGGAAGTGACGAATTTCCGTTTTTATATCAATTTGTGCTTTACTTGAATTTTCTGTAGTTTTGTCATATTAATTCGTTTTGTTCGGCTTAAGTTTTAACTACATTTTACATAAATCTAAGTAAGTGGTACGAAGTTCACCGGGTCATCTAGTATAACAATATAAATATAATTATTCATACTATTGTAGTATTATTATAATATTATTATATTGATAATATTCGTTTACACTGAGTGGGAATTGAAATGCCTCGGAATTGAACGGATTAAATTGGATCGCAATATTTACTGGTATTTATTCTAACTTAGACTTTTATCATTTTATAATTTTAAAATTAATGATTTATATAGTACTATTGTGTGGCAAAAGTCTATAAAAACTAGCTACTTAGGCAGTGAACGGTTTTATTGAAATAAGTAAAACAATGGGATTGCTTT
Organism: Pyrausta aurata; assembly: GCA_963584085.1. Taxonomy (NCBI): domain Eukaryota; kingdom Metazoa; phylum Arthropoda; class Insecta; order Lepidoptera; family Crambidae; genus Pyrausta; species Pyrausta aurata. Next base: position 7,844,427 of record OY757273.1, read on the forward strand.
ACAAAAAAAGGGTGAACGATCTCATTATTTTTTGTCCCAGCTGAGCCGTATTTATGCGTGCGATCACTTTATTTAAAAATCGGCATGAATTTTATTTCTATTTTCATCCCATTGCTCGCAATGTTTATGGTTATCGCTCTTGCGAGTTTCTGCAAAATAGCAAAGTCGAAGTCATTTTTTTATTGCCATTAGGCGTATCATAGGGCTTTTAAAATTGTATTAATAACTCAGTAATATTTGTCATAATAACATACATCTACACACACACAATATAGTATAACTAAAAAGTCTCACGGAGTTTTACTAATTGTATAGTTATTTTTAAAGATAGATAGACAATTTATTTATTAAAAGTAACAATGACTCATAGATTGTTAGTAGATCTTATAAACTATGTACTACTATCTTAATGTAAATACAAATTTTTGAAACAAAAATGGGTAACCTGATGTGCTAGTGGACTATACATACGATAGCTCAGTTGGAAGAGCATTGGTACGGTTTGCCAAGGGTCCTAGGTTCAACTATCGCTCACAATAAAATGTTCGTTTCTTTATGAAAGTTACTAGCAGCAGTTCATCGCGCCTTCGTCAGCGTGTTTTGATTTAACTCCATTCCGAGTGATTTCGTGATATTTTAAAGCCTTAATTTTCAAATCGGATACCATACTTAATTTCTGAGATCAACGCGTTCAACCATCTCTTCAGGTTATTAATGATTATACATGATTATGATTATGATCATACAAAATGATTATACATACAGCGTAGGGCCTAAAAAAATAGGAGTCAAAAAAATTAAGAGTATCGGTTACCTTTGCTCTAAGACGCTTTAGCTCAGAAAGGTAGTAATCCAAAGTTATAATCCCTGATCAACGTATATCAAAATCGCTAACTCGTACTTTACTGTAGTAAATGACAATGTCAAGTTCTATGACTGGACGCATTTGTTTGCAATACATTGCTGGTTCGATTTATTTTGTTAAAAAATAACAACACCCAGTATATTTTTTCCTACCTTGTCACCAGATCATGTGCCACTACTTCTGGCTGACGTGCGACGGCATCAGCGACGTGGTGTTCGCGCTGGACCTCGTCGTGCAGCTGAGGACCGGCTACCTTGAACAGGGTCTGATGGTAAGTACTATTATACCTCTTAACTGCCTCGGTGGCGCAGCTGTTAGAGGGTCGCGTTTTTTAAAAGTGACTGCTGCGCCAGCAGTCTCGGGTTCGATCCCCGAAAATATCTACCTGGGTTTTTCTGTTCAGAAATTCTCACAGCCCGGAGTTTGGAAGTTAGCGGTGTTTCACCCACGTGCCTCGGAAAGCACGTCAAGTGTTGCTCCTGCGCCCTGATCTCTCTCCGGTCGCGTCAGGTTGCTCACCCATTGTGTTAAGAGAGTTAAAGGAATAGAAAGTGCACCTGTGTTTGCGCACATACCTGTGCACTATAATCTCGGCTAAGGGAACTATATCTTTAATAATTACATGATTTTTCCTTTTTATGATACATGTCGTAGTCAAATTTTTACCACAAGCTTGCAAATGTGTCGGTGTCCGCTTGGGATAGCAAGACGCGGTAGTTCGAATCCGCGCCTGACACAAATCATTTTTCCAAGTGCAATTTATAATCTTTGGTTTACAATGTGAAACGCTTCATTATTATTAAAAGTAAAATAACTTATTATAATGATAAAAAAGAATTAACGTTAATATAACGAAATCCTTTGTAAAATACAACAATCGGTAATATTGATAAATATGTGTTTCTGTCTATAGCAGCTTATCATTAGTTTTTCTCAAAAAGTTTAACATATAAAGCAAAAACAGTTATGTTTTTTATTTTGTTTGGGACAAAACAGTCGTTGCATGGAATTGCTTAGGCTATTGATATCTTACAGGATGTTAATATTATTCTTTACTTACCAGGTATACGATTCAAAGAAGCTGGCGAAGCACTATCTCGCTTCAAGGCCGTTTTTACTGGACATCGCCTCACTGACGCCACTAGACCTGCTGCAGCTGAAGATCGGCACCAACCCCATTATCAGGTTCCCAAGGTTTCTCAAGGTAAGCGATCATTGATTTACCTTTTAATAAACCGTGGGGCCTATGTTCAGCAGTGCATGTCCTTTGGCTGCTTCAAAATGCATCATCATCATCATCAAAAAGACCTAGCCTCCAAAAACTCCAAATTAAGGAAGAAACTGCTGGTCAGAATCATACTAATTCTGATGGAGCGACTGATAAAAGATCCGGAAAAATAGTATGAACGCCTTTCAGTTCAAATAAAACATGCTTAATAAATGCTTGAATCTGAAAGTTAATATATTACGGAATCAAATAATTAATCTACTTATTGATAAAGCATTATTCTGGGGTATCGTGAAATCTTAATTTATTCAACAATCCCTAAGGAATAACTCCTAATCCAATCCTTAATAGGAAGTGCTAAACCAACTTCCTTCAATTACAAAGCGGGATATCAATATCCAACAGACCGCGACCAATTATTTCGCCATTTCGACAAGACACGCTCGTTTCCCGCCATTCAAGATGGCGCCGATGGCGTCTGTAAATCATCTGTCGTGTCGTTATCTGGCGAAATAAATCTCCTACGTCAGGACCAGACAGAGAGTCTACTTACAAATCCAATATCTAGTCTTGTACTCATACCCCTGTAATACAAAAATATATAGCAACAGGCCTAAAACAAGACTAAGGTTGAATGAAATGATGAATGAAAAAAGTATACTTACCTCAATTATCGACTGTCGTAATAATGACATTCTTTTTAAATTGGTCGGTAAATACCTTAGAGACCTTTCGACCAAAGGCACAGCGTAGGACGTCCACCGAAAAGATTAACAGACGACTTTGCAAAGATCGTAGGATCACACTAGATGCAGACCGCTTGCGATCGGTTGCTGTGGAAAACTTTGCTTATGTTCAGCAGTGGACGTCCTGTGGCTGATAATGATGATGATGATGGATACCTTAGTATGGTTCTAGGCCTGGTACTAAGTTTTTGGAATTTGTCTAACGACTCACTTTCCAGTCAGCGTCCTAATGTGAGTGAAAAAGACAGCTTGAGTCTGAAATCTCGTCTTACAGGGTAGGGGCACAGAGGCAAACTAATGCAGTGATCGGTTCAAAAGATACGACCTATTTAGAGATAGTGTGTGGCGGAACTTAACCACGTCATGTTCTGATAAAACATTTGGTAATTCGCCTTGTGAGATACATTTTGATATCCGTACCGTCGGATTTACTCGCTAGCGACGACGTATTTTTTGTGTGGAAAATTTTAGTTCTGCAAGTGATCTACGGGCGCTGTGCAATTTTCCATAGACTTTTTTTACGTAGTCGCTAGCGAGTAAAACCGTCGTAAACTCATGGTAACGGTACAGTGACTAACAAGGAGTTATACAAGGATAGGTTTATTTTTTTAAATACGCATGACTAAGGCAACTTAGGCCCGGTAGCGTGATAGTTAGTAACTCAACTAATGGTTAAATGTCGTTACCAGCGGTTGAATATTTACGATTGTGCGTATTATTAAGTAAAAATACCTTAACCAAATATCTTCTTCTTCTTGAGGCACCATATCCTACCGGAGGTGGGCTATCATTAGGGCTATCTTTATCTTGGACACAGCGGCTCGGAACAGGGATGTCGTGCTTAGGTTAAACCACGTTCGGAGATTCTTAAGCCACGAAGTACGCCTTCTTCCAGGTGAATTTTCCCTTGCATAATGATTTGGAGCAGATCGTATTTTTCATTATTCATTATGTGGCCAAGGTATTGCAGCTTGCGTTTCTTGGCGGTTTTCATGATCTTGAACTCGACTCGATCAGAATGTCTATTTTATTGACTATTGATTTTTCTAAACATTTTAAATATGAAACTGATGGATGGTGAAACTATTATTTGAGTTGATATCGATCACGAAATTGACCCTATAAGTATAACTCGTACCAAGTAAGTTCACTGTATATTCAAACAATTTTTTTACTACCAATTGTACTCCTATCTCTCCTTAGTATTATTTCACTGAGGCTTTACTTAAATTTAATTGCGCTAACTAGATCCCTTAATCCGTAAGAAGTGTATTTGTCTAACACCGAACCAAAATATTGTTTCTACCCGTCTGAGCCGTGGCAAGATAAAATGAAAATATTTCTCTAGCTTTTTCTATTTTTCTTTTAGGAAAAACTCGACCTATTAAAACTAATGAATACAATACTCGTACGCGTCTGTATTTTTTCCTTTCTTCGACGAGTTTAACATACAAAATGTCGGTGCTTACACTGTGCTTACATTGTTCAATTACGAACAACACGACACGCTTCTTTGACAACAGAAATAGAAACAGTAAGGCCCCTTGAAACAGAGAAAACTATAGAGAGGCTTATATTCAGCGGTGGACGTCCTGCGCCTACTTATAATAATGTTGAAGGTCCACATTCTTTGTGTTGTCTAGAGTTCAAATTTAGCCCGAGATTTATACAAACTGTTGTACGGATGGCAGCACGTCAAGCTAAACACTGCACTATCTTATGCTGTTGGAATAAGGGCTATTTTTTAACAAAAATGTATAGTCTGATGTGCTGGCCACTGTACGTACAATATGCCTGTCCCGGCAACATTGCCGTGACATTGGTAGGAATATTTAAGCAACAATACTTAAACAGCCGGCAAAGAAAATGTTTGTCATCTTTTCTTTAAAGTTATTATCATAAATATTACAATATTAATCAAATAGTGATACATTTTTTAATGTTTCCTTAAATTGCCAAAGTTGCCGACAACATAAGCAATGTTGCGTCCATACTTCCACGGCAATGTTCCCGGCAACGGCACATCTGTATACATACTACAAAAAATCTATCAAGATTTTCAAACAAATAGTTGGATGAGTTTACTGTTAAAGAACTCTAATATACTAACGTCTACTGCTTCCGAGGCGGGGAAGCAATAGAAATACGCTGAAATTAATTTGCTCACATCGCGGCCGGTTCAGTTTGTCTAAGTTGTCTTTGTTTGTTGGTTTATTCTCCTTTATTTTTTTAGATTTGATATGACTTGATGAGAAAATGTTTAAATACATGGTGAAATCGTAAAACGATGTCTGCGAATAATGCCGATATACTCCTTTTGTGACTATTTTAAATTGTCATAAAAATTGTTATATTTTTAATTGTCTTAATTAAGGCTTACATTATTTTTATTGAGGTTTTAAAGTTATTTGAGAACAACGTTCGTTTTCCTGCAGCTGTCTTTCTTAATGTATCATCTTTTTTTCTAAGTAAATACTTAGTCTACATATCCAATAAATGCGCACGTTGTTACAATATACCCAAGTGACTCAAACACTCGGATTCTCATTCGATAGCAAACCAAGTCAATCTAATCCAAGATTCAAATGCTATTGAAATGCATCAGTTGGAACGAGAGCTTCGTCCTCTTTGATCAACTGTCTGTGTCACATTTACAACTCCACCGAGGTCCTATTGAAGTCAGAGTGAAATCATTGGCTTTGTTTGACGGAAAATAGGGGTTGCGGGATTTAAAAGTGCGCTCGAAAATTTTTAGCACTTGCCCAGCCCACGCTTAGCTTACAGTTAGTTGTATGGCACAATCTGACACAATCAGCCATCTTACAAAAACGGGCGTCACTTCAAACAAAAGACGACGTGACGGTGCAAGCAACTTTGGCTCTTAAGGTGATTAGGCATAAGAGACCTCAATCATACCCACTTTAACTGTCAAATCAATAGAGGTTTACCTAATTAGAGAGCGTATATGACTACCTCTATAGGTATAATGTTACTGTTATCAATTTGTGATGTAGTGTAATGTAATTTACTTATTTTGTTTACTTACATGCCCTTTAGATACATGTTGCTATACCCAACAGAGTCATTTAATTTTAATACCTATTGTACACTTAATGGCAATAAAAGAATTGGAATTGTGTCTAATGGCATAGTAATTAACGTTTTTTGACAGTGGTATCAAAATCCTGTTGTTCCGGTATCAATAGTTTCAACAACACCACATGAAGTTACAACAATCAACTGAACCGACAACTCCACATTGTAAATGTAACAAATATCACGTAGCTCAAGACATTCAGTGTAGTACAACTCCCAAATTAAACTTACATCAACCGACCGAGGTCCAGATTGGGTCGAGGAACATTCCCTAATTTAATCCCCTAAGTGTTCCCTTAGGAAGTGTAGGAAAGCTTTTAAGACCGGAATGACATGCGAATGGAGTGCTCACCGCTTCACAGAGACTTGGCAGTACAGTCTTTGGCAAAAAAATGTGCGCCTTTTCATACCAATTATCTTGGTTTCGAATTAATAAATATTTTTTCTTGTGTTACGAAATACCAGACAAAAATTATGATGGGAGCTCCAATAAATAGTGAAATAAATATTACTTCCATGACATAGGTAATAATTCTCGTGCTCATTGCACAAATATTTGCCGCTTGCAGGATTCGAACCCGTGACTGACGTGAATCACTTGCCTCAATTTCGCTAATCGAGTCGTAATTGTACAAACGAACTTTAAGTTTGATGATTTTTAATTAAAATTTCTTTAAAAAAATATATTTATATTTTACTTATTCCTAGTCAAACTCAGTACCCCTCTCCCCCCCCCCCCCAAATTTCTGACTAGGTACATTTTTTATAAAATAATGCTTTATAATGCCGGCTATTGGCAATATTGGCTAGCACAGGATGTAAGGGCATGGCACGCGATCGGTGCATACGAGTACTCGTATTTGGACTAGAACCACATAAATGCACGTAGACTTACAGAGGTTTCTATCAATATAAACCCTAGCATTGCATTGGGCTTTGTGGGCTAGTGTTAATTAATAATCTTATTAATAGTATTATCTACGTATAATATACAAAGAAAGAGAGCGACCATCTGTGGTTCAAGCCTTACTAAATAAACCAAGCCTATTTGCCGAGCAGTATCGTTCAAAAGCTAGTATATTTTCTGGTCGTATTTCAGAAAGAATAATGTCCCTATTCGTGACTACAATGACTCTTTGTGAGAAAAATAGCGGAGACATTTTGGGTATTGTTGTACTTTTAATGGAATTGATATGTTCTTCAAATCCCACACGATTTAAGAGTAGTGTGATTTATGGATCGATACAGGTATTAAAACTGTATTATACACTATATCTGTTGAACCATCGCAGTTTACCTGGCTCGTTGGTGTAGCAGTTAGTTCACCGAATCATTCCCATGAGATACCGGGTTCGGATCCCGGGTCAGACCGAAATTTGTTCCTGGGTTTTTCTGTCTTGAAAATACTCGGAAACAGCTCGGAGTATTCGGTGGTGATGATACCAAGCACGAACGCGCCTGATCTCTTATCAGTAATGTCGGACTGCCGTCTCACCGAATTAATGAGAGTGATGGAACAGAGAGTGCACGTATTGCGCACACATTGGGCACTATAATATCTTCCGCATACCTGGCCTATCTCTGTTAGAGGGGCTGCTATTACCGAAAATCGGTAGGAGAAAATTATTAGTTTACATGGTGTTGCCATCCCTGGCGTCCTGGGTTCGATCCCCGGTCGGATCAACATAGAAATCATATTCCCTAAGTTTTCACTGGTCTAAGATTTGTAACTTGTGATACAGTCATTGTCTGATAAAAATTATAAGTATATACATGCAAAAACTAAGAATAAAAACTAATATTATGAACTTAAAACCTACTCAAAAATAAAACCGTGTCCATAAGGCAAAGAGGCGAGGATGCTGGCTGCGTTACCGCGTTGGATAGCAATACTTATCCGTTGAGCGAGAAACGAGCCAGCGTTATTATTGGCCAAAAGATAATTTAATTTATGGGCAATTTTTCCAAAAAGTAATTTAGCGGATGGTCCCCATGGTCCAAAAGTTTCAACGCCAAACGGCGCAAATATATAATCACTTGCAAGTGAAGCATACTTACGTCGTTTGGCGTTTTCAGCCAACTCCGCTGCTGCCCCAGCTTTAAGAGCTGACTCCCTGAGATGAGATGGAGCCAAAGTATCAACACAAGTTGCGTCCCAAACTAAGGCCCGACCCCGCTCCCAGGGTATCAACGTGAGACCATCTGGTCTCTTGCCATCATCACGAACCAAGCCACGCGGTTCCAACGTGGAAGGTACGTTGATGCTGGCAAGAGAACTCCTGATGGCATCATTAAGAGCAGCGTGTCGGGCGAGACGCCCAGCATTTTGTTGGCAACATAGACAATGGAGACCAAATTTGTCGACCTCTTTGCCACAGGGACACGTAAAAGATTCACAGATTGGTATGCCAAGGCGCAGACCCACACACACCCGAAATGACTCACTGTCAAAAAGAGTACCAATATTTTTTGAAGGTAATGAATGAAGCCAGTGGCCTGAATGTCTGTCAGAAACTGCCAAAAGCCGTGCTCGACTTAATTCATCGGAAGTATTTTGAAGAAGAGAATTAAAGGTCTTTTTCGCAAGAGGGCCATCCCAGAGTTTTTGATGATGACGTGCCTCTGGGATGTCTTCATTAGGACAAAGACCTTGCCAAACGTCCTCCGCCTCTCTCACCTCAAGGAGCTGGCGAGGATGGTTAAAGATTTTGTTGACTAAAACAGAAGTGCTATGTAGAGAGGAAACGAAGGCGGGGAGGGCTACACTAGAAATTTGGCGAATACCGACACCACCGTGCCGAATAGGAAGCGATGCCTGAATCCAAGAATTATTATCTAAACGTAAATTAAAGATTTTTTCCAAACATTTTCTAAGAGTGGCGTCACAAAGTGTTATGTAATCGATTTTTTTCCAGATTGGACTTGCGCGAAGGTAATACATAAATTTTGGTACAAAAAGACATGATTTTAGGATGGTATAAGCAATGTGAGAATTTAAGTGTTCCAATCTGGGGGCCAAAAGGGTAAAATCATTAATTTTTTTGTCAAGAAAAGGTTCGATGCTGGCATCAAGAAGCGGAGCACCTAGAAGACAAAGCGACTCAGAATTTAGAATCTTGATGTTTGGAGCTACCGAGTTAAATTTATCAATAATATCCTGACGGGCACTAGAAGAAACATGATCATTAATGAAAAGTTCGCATTTTGACAGGTTTAATTCTAGGCCAATTTTTTTGAAGCACTCCATAACCCGAACGAGGTCTTGAAAAACGGAATCTGCTGTGCCTCCAATCGATCCGTCATCTAGATACCAGGCATTGAATTTTGACTTTAAAGATGAAATTACAGGGTGAATGCCTAAACTAAAGAGAGCTGGACCTAAAGGATCGCCTTGCTGAATACCGACTGCTGAACTAATTGAATGTTCCTGGAAAAGTAATTTAGAAGGACTATTGTAACATTGGAAAACGAAAGGATATAACTGAGAAACATGCACCTGAACTTCATTCAGCAAGACCGTCCTGTCTAGAGAGTTGAAGGCATTCTTCACGTCAACTTTTAAAAAGACGTCAGATTCGTCACTACTTAAAAAATTACGGGCCGAATGAACTACAGCTTCGCAACCTCCTCTACTACCGAAACCAAGTTGAAAGGGTTGAAAAATATCTTTCAAAGACGAAGAGAGCTCACGGCATGCTAACTTGGCTGCAAGACGGCGAAAGGTAGAGCCGATAGCTATAGGTCGAATACCACCATCTTTCTTTCGAAAAGCTACCAGTCTTGCACCAAAAAGAAACGGCGCAAAACTTTCAACTACCTTTCCAGATAAGAGGAGGTTGCAGAGCTTTGTAATATTTGAAAGCAAGGTCCTACCGGCGACACCGGCGGAAGCACTAACCAAATCCTTAAGATGTTGAGGAGTGATACCATCGATGCCGCCAGCAGAACCGGCTGGAAATGACATTATGGCTCTAAATGTGTTGCTGTCATCCATTACCTGAAAATATTAAAAATTTTGAGTTGGAGGAATATAAGCCGAATGAGAATCAAGACGTGAAGGATGTTTCATTCGAAGGCTTTCGAGTGTTTCCAGGTTAAAAGAAGCGAGAGTTTCATCTGAGAATAAAATTCGAGCTGCGTTTTTGAGGTCGCCGTCCATGACCTTATTCTCAACAGTATGATATTTATTATGCAGCCTAGATGTAACTGGAAAAGATGAGCTGGATGGGATGGGTGTGTTGTGAATTGATGCAGTATTGTCGAGAAGAGAACGGGTCAAAGATTTAGCTGGCGAACTAGCATGAAGAAATGAGATGATTCAACATAACATTCATGTGTGGCTTACTTAGGAATCACTCCAATGTATGTGATGCTGCAGCTCTACATTTACCTACAAATATTTACGAGTGAAAGACGCACAATTATTTGGTACCACTACTTACCGCTAGATGGCGTTGTATGTACATTGACTCGCGGCAATTACTGCTGTTGCCGGACCCTTATTAACTCGAATAACTTCGTGTTGACCTAGGAGTGGCATTCAAGCTGTTGGAACACTCCAAAAATAATAGCCCGCCCATCGGTTTTATGTAAATCATGGAATAAATAAATATAAATAAATACACGTTTGTGTATTTATTTATATTTATTGTTACACGAGTAGTAGTTAGTTCTATGAGATAAATTAATTGTTATTCTCCATCAAAAGCGTATTCAAAATAAATTGTAAGGACCTAATAAACTTGTTTAGTACCCGGTACCAATCAAAGAAATCACTTCCAGCTAAAACAATTGAGAAGTTAAGCTCCTATAAATTGCCCAATTCAAAACGTAATGTTTGGAGCTTTTGAGGTTCTTTCTAATTAATGAGATTTGTCTGTTTACCAACCGAGTTTGCTGCTATGTTCTCGTATAAGTACATAAACAATAAATATTATACAATAGTGGATGAAAATTATATAATGATAAAACTATAGGAATCTATACAGGTGTATGTGACCTGTAATAGGAGCAAAATTATAATCAATGATTCTACAGAGTATATTTAGTTACCTTGGCCTGGTCATAGTGCCCTAAAATGCTTTATCTCGGAGATATAGTTATCCAAAGTTACAATTCCTAATCAATGTATAATATCAAAATCCCTAACTCATTGTAATATAAGACAATGTCAAATTCTAAGACTGGACATATTTGTTGCCGGTTTGATTTATATTGTAAGAAAATAACAACTTTCTTTTTCATTATAATAAATTTAAAAAAAAATGAATTTGAACCGGATTGGCAAATATAAATCGTAAATTGAGAGGCTTCGATTTGGACTAATTTACCTCTTAAATGAGAAGTTGTAAGGGTTATTTTGCTGTAATGAACAATAATCAATTACCGATCATGACCCTATGTTTCAGAAGGACAATTTCTCTTAAATATACACATTTTCATTTAAAATCATAAAAAATCACATGAAAGAAATTTTCAGCGAGGCTCTCTGGGGCTCCTAACTGTTTGACAGCCGCCAAAATGGTTCTGCTGCATCATATCTCGCATCTCTTTTTATCGCACAGCTTTATCCTACTGACATCTCGCTTTTGTCGTTCTATTCCGAAAGGGATAATAATTCTATGGTTTTATCATAACCACGCGGTTCTCTGGGGCTCTACATCCGTCAAGCCGGTTACGCAGGCCGCACAAAATGTTTGTAGTGAAACTGATAACGTTTGGTCGCGACAATGCCTTATTTATTTGACGACGCGTTTGGTGTAGTGGTTACTTCTCCTGACTACTGAACCAGCTGTCGCGGGATCGAATCCCGCAAGGGGCAAATGTTTGTGTTATGAGCACGAACATTTGTACCTAAGTCATGGATGTTATAATGAAGTATTTATGGAAGACCCGTTATAATCGTTGTCTGGTACTTCGTAACACAAGAAAGAAAATTCGTTACTACGAAACCAGACAATTGGTGTTTTGCCTGGCACATATTTACATTAATATATATTTATTAAATAAAAAAAATATAAATAACAGTGTACAAACAATGACTAAATGCCAAAAGCATTCTCCCTCAGTCATATTTTTAAGTCATAAAAAATTTTTAATGGGTGCATCAGTACAGAAGAATGTCACTTACCTTATAATAGGTAAACTAGCAATAACACCAAGTTTATATGATCTTCTTTTCCAGGTGTACAGGGCAGTGAACTTCTACTACATAGTGGAGTCCAGGACGGTTTACCCCAACTTCTGGAGGGTGATCAACTTGATACATATCCTGCTCATCCTGGCTCACTGGTTTGGCTGCTTCTACTTCCTTCTGTCTGAGGCTGAAGGGTTCCAGGTATGTGTGATTATGTCAACCTAACCACTGATTGGCATAGCTATCCAACGCGGCAACGAAGCCAGCATTACAGCCTCCTTGCCACAAGGAAATGGTTTCATTTTCCTTATTTTTATGTTGCATGTCTTAGTTATAAGTTTTTCTTGTTTTTTATTCAATAAAAATTGTGCTCTAAGCATTTTATTCAACCTAACCGAATATGTCAACTTTTTCAAATTTTAATGCTGAAATTAGGTGGCGCAAAATTTATATATCAACCTAAATATTGCCATTACTTTAAGATATATCTCTTAAGACATATTACTACTATTTTCGCGATCAATCAAGTAAATTAAAATGAAAAGTTAACATGTAAAAATTCCACTGCTCGACAAAGGCCTAACCTCAAGCATAAGGTGGTATGAGCCATACTCCACCACGTGGGCTCAATTGCGGATTAGACCAATATTCAGATTTTATTTAAATCCTGGACGATTCAAATACTTTACATTCTGCAAAAGGTAGACCCATCATCATAAATCACATATAATATCCATCACATGTAGTCTCGCCTAATAGCTCAAAATTTAAAAAATAAATTTCCTATCTCGGCTGTCACTAACTTGCCACCGTGCCCGCGTGGTCGGATTTTGATCAGAAGTAGATAAGTACGCTATATTTTTATTATTGATCTCATTAAATTAACAGCCGTGAATATTCCCTCCATGACCATAGAGTCATCATACATCCCAACGATAAACAGCGTTGGTAGAGCACTTGATAGCGCCGATATATCCACATTCGTATGCGGAGACATATACGAGTACGTGGTGCCGGAACAAATGGCCGCCGAAAATAGATCTCGTACACGGTGACCAAGCGGCGAGCGTAACCTGATTTTTAACCCTTTGATTTATTTATTTTTTCATCTGATACCAAACCAATTTAAAAAAATATGTTTAAAGGTCGCATTCTGAAACCACTGAGGTTTGAATTGACATTGAGTCAACGTTAAAGTTATGTGGTAGAAATAGAATAGATCCTATTCATAAATATCTATACTTTATAATATTATAAGGCTGAAGTATGTTTGTTTGAACGCGCTAATCTCAGGAACTACTTAACCGATTTGTAAAATTATTTTTGTATTGAATAGCTTATATATCGGGGAAGGCTTAAGGCTATAAAACATCACGCTGCGGAGGGTAGGGAGGGGATCAGACTCAAAAAACGCAGACGCAGTCGCGGAGGACCGCTAGTATCAAATATTTTTATTGTCCCAGGTCCTTTGAACAATGCGTGTAGCTTTTTTTCACTTCCGCTCGCTTACCCTTCTGATAACACGAAAAGAGTCTCAGAGAAAATCAATTTAAACAGCTGTCAATAACGGGTTCTAACTTTATTATGGTAATTTTACAAATGAATAATCATCGATGAATCATAGCACGCGGAAACATACTTCAAAAGAAACAAACAACGTCATAGCCAAACATTTGGTCACGATTCCACCTGATGTTACGTGCCAATGCGGCCTTAGTAAGATGGACCATGCCTGCCTAGTAACAGCCTATTCACTCTCTTCTTAAAAAGGTCCAAATTCAAACTGTAAACGGCAATAATGTCGTGTTCAGTATAGACTTTTATAATGATGATAAAAGAGCGTAATATTCTGCGGCTGTTTAAGATATTTTTTACCTAACTCCTGGTCACCCTAGTGAAGCGGTGTGTTAAATCGGCGACATCAGACGAGATCACGAGAGTGAGGCTTCCACGAATTGGTTCAACCTATTTTTACGTACCTGCCTCATAATCAAAGGTTATGCCTCGGTGGCGCAGCGGTGAGAGGGTCGCATATTTAAGCGACGGCTGCGCCGGAGGTCCCAGGTTCAATTCCCGGGTCGGGCCAAAAATATGCACCGGAGTTTTTCTGTTCAGAAATTCTCAGGGTAGCCCGGAGTTTGGAAGTTGGCGGTGGTTTCACCCCCGTGCCTCGGAAAGCACGTTAAGCCGTTGGTCCTGCGCCTGATCTCTCTCCGGTCGTGTCAGATTGCTGTCCCATCGGGCTATGAGAGTGAAAGGAATAGAGAGTGCACCTGTGTTTGCGCACACACTTGTGCACTATAATATGTCCCGCGCAGTCGGTTGGTCGTTGTGACTGGCCACCGTAGTCGAAATCGGCTAGGGGGACTATTCAAAGGTTATTTGCGGATGTTACCTGGAAATTAAACAAGTAATGAAAAAATGTACTATATATTATGATCCAGTGAAATTGAACATAGAGCTAGCGTAAAATCCGGTAGATCTGAGTTTTTGCACGCTCGTTGATGATGATAGCCCAGTGCTTACCGCAATTTTGTGACCTCTAGCTCCGACAACTTTGTCAAATATCTAAATAGGTGCACCGATATGCACATTTAGTAACATGCAACTCGGTGAAGCTATTGAGGACGACAGAGTCAATTCTGCCCTCGATCAATATCGGTACTACAATCAATACTATAATCAGTGGATTTGCATTTAAGTTAATTCTAACAGGTCTTTAGTTCCTAATAGTTAGTAATTCAGTCAGTGGTGTGAGCCTACTTAATTATGTCAGTCGTGTCGTCTCAAATGACTAATTTTGCGCAATAAACTATATCCATTGACGCGATGTGCAGTTGTCTTGTCCTCGTTTAGGTTTTATGAATATAAAGAAAATTCTACATATTATGTACTAATATATATCAAATATACTATATACAATATAAGCGTGGAGAAAATTCATGCCTCACCTCAATATTATACTGAAATTTGCAATAAAGAGTGCTCATTTATCCGTGGTCAACATTTTAGGCAGAGATAGCTTCTAATAAATAAATCAGTCCAACGAAATTTAATTTGGGTCCAGCTAGCCGCTTTATCATGACAGTAATAAAAAGCACCAAGCTAGATTATAGGATGATTTAGAACGAGGATCAGCTAAGGCCTACAGGCCGTTTGGCCTTTCCTAAATCTACCAGACAAATGTCAGACGTTAAGTTTATTACATTATTCAACTACCCGCGAAATAAGCCGACCCTCTCAATATTAATATCGCGTCCTTAGTGAGGCAATTACACGACTGAATAATGTTAGATGAAATCATTTAGTGAATAACAGAATTAATTTTGACGATAAACCAAGAATTTAAGACTAGAAAGTACTTTGGAACTTTCACTACGGAGCGTGGTTCACTTGGTTATTTTTTTCTACGAAATGACGGCCACGACTGAAACATTTAAAAATCGGAAGATTACATGAATATAAATCGAAAATACTTACACTTTGGTAAAAGTTCGTAGAATGTCAGGTTTTCAAATTATAAGCTGAAAATGTTTTAAACTAAAACTCGAACGTCCTTTACAAGCTGTTCATAGCTAAACGTGATGGTCTAGGAGATTTTGTCACACAATATTGTTTTTGTTTAATAATTTAAGGAATCGTTCGTGTTGATGGCCATTACTTTTGAACAAAATTAAAATAGCGGAACGAAAAGTGAGCCAAAAGTTCCATACGCCTTTACTAATTTCATAGAAGTTACACTGAAAAGTAGGCTTTGTCGCAACAAGTGACATTAACGTTAGCATCCTGCGTCACGTTATGACGTTTTTCAGGTGACTGAAATGAGTAACATAAACCACGAATAGCTTTTCACAGCTTTGCAAAACGATTTCTTATTTGCATAAACTCGTTGTGAAAATTTAAGATATTTATTTCTTATTTCAGCTAGATTCTTTTACTTCAAACAAAGTTTCAGCAATCAGTATCATTTTAAAAATGAATTCGGCTTTAAAATGTTTTCAGCTGAAAGCTCTTTGTGTACTTCCAAAGTAGTGCTTTATGACCAGGAAAATGAAGAAACAAATAATTTAATAAGATCGCTTGAATCATTACTCTTCATTCTTAGTTTCCACTTGGGAGCAGGAGAAAAAGTTTTTGTATCTGTCTTGTGGTTTTTAGATATAATAGCGATAGATTATATTCACTAGTTAAGACGCTATGGGATGGTAATACGGTATAAATCTTTGATTAAAACCTTTACGGATTGTTTCAGCGTTATTTGTAATGAAACACCTGACGTTTCGAATGCTTTACAACATTCGCGGTCACAGACAGAATATGGTGTTATTCGTCATTAAATAGCTATGAAACATGCAAATACCATCGCTCATTATACAGGCTGAATTTTTAAGCAGAACCAAAATTTTGTGTAAAGACTCCACTGATGAATATGAACAACTTTGACACTGTGGTCAATAGTGAATCGAGAAAAAAAACAGCTGTTCCAAACATTTTGACCGCGAGCCAATTAAACTGAAATTTCGCCCTGTATTAATTGACGTTCCTATCCACGCAGAAAACACTGTATCTTAAGGAATAGAGAGTGCACCTGTGTTTGCGCACACACTTGTGCACTATAATATGTCCCGCGCAGTCGGTTAGTCGTTGTGACTGGCCACCGTAGTCGAAATCGGCTAGGGGACTATTATTAATTTTAATTAATCTTAAGATTACAGAAGGGCAAGGCACTTGGTCTTCAGGACCAAATACGGTATTGGTTTAAATTTTAGCCATTTACTATAGAAAGTCAGTCTAACCGGGCGTAACGAAATGTGTTCTACGCTGGTAAAAGCGTAATTATAGCTATTATCCCTGAAGAAATGACGAGAACCCTTAAGTTAATTATTATTGTCTTTGTCACATTAGTTCGCAACATACATTTCCAAGGAATCACAGTTAAAAAACAATAAAACGCTCATGTAGTCTTCTTCCTAAGTACTCATTTCTTCGGAAATTGTGCTTGCAACATTTTAGTGGCGATAAAGTCCATTGTTTTATTACACTCGTAATTAATTACAGTGAAGTCTTTATATGACGTAATTACACTGTAATTTCCTGAAGGAAATTAAGGCTTTCAAGTGACATGGGGTGGTCCGACACTACAGCTATAATTGATATTAGGTCAAGCGTTTAACGTTAATCTAAATTCATAGTAAAAGCTCTGTGAAAAAAATTAAGTAGTCTTTCTTTCTACTATAAAAACTGCACATACACAAAATACGTTTAACACGGCTTTTTAAATTATTATTATTATTATTAACTAGCGATTCTGGCGAACTTCAAATCCCGGCAAATATTTTGAACCGTTTAAACCTTCCTTGGACTTCCCACAAATATTTCAAGACCAAAATCATCAAAATCGGTTTAGCCGTTCTCGAGTTTTAGTTTCGAGAGGAATACAAATAGCAATTCATTTTTATTATAAAGATAAAAATATGCACTAGACAACACACCAATTGTCTTAGTTTGGAAGTAAGGAATTTTCTTCCGTGTGTTACGAATACCAGACGACGATCATGATGGGGGCATCTCCAATAAATACAAATAACATCCATGACTTAGGTAGGTACAAATGCTCGTGGTCATGGCACAAACATTTGTCCCTTGCGGGATTTGACCCGTGACCTCTGGTTTCGAAGTGACAAGCGCTAACGTTAAAAAACTGTCATATGATGAGACTGAAGACCTGTTTGTTATCATCCAGTAGGTAGGCTAATAGGTTTAATTTGTCAAGATTGTTTGCATTCTCTCAGTCACTTTATTGTATTTTTTCTTAGTTAACATAGCTCTTTTACAGTCTGAAACACAGGTCCAACCTAGTTCAGACGATAAGATAGAGATAGGTCTTTAAGTTTAAGTCCTCTTTGTTACCAAAACTACCTTTGCTTTATTAATAAACAATTTTATTTATTATTATTATTATTTATTAATTAGTAGTAGCCACTAAGTCAATATAACCATTGCGCCGTATGGTCAACCAACAGCATAGCGTTATATTACAACCGTAATTAATGAAACTCTGTGCGTAATCACAATGTAATTGCGGTGAGGAAATGAAAGCAATTCGGTATTTGAACGGTCTCGAAAAGACTGGAGTTCTATTCTAAAAGTTTATCCTTATCTTTAATCTCTGACCGTCTCTTTTACTCTTGCCTGCATGTCAGCGCGAGTGAGTACGATAGCTTAAATTACTCGTAACGTCGTTAAAGAAGCTAGTGGAAACGGAACTATAGGTAAACCGTTTTATTGAGACTTCGCCTGCGGGGTACAGGGGCGCGGGGGGAGGCGATAGCGGGTCACGCGAGGGGTGTGAGCGGCGCGGAAACGACCGCCTGCGCCGCTGACTAACCGCGCTCTCGTCTCTCCCCGCACCCCTTCACCCTGCAGGCGAGGTCTCAATTTCGCGGTCTACGTATAGTTTTTTTACGACGGCTTATGTGACGGCCAGCAAGAAGCGGTCTGTCGTCAACGCGTTACCACCGTCGTCAAATGCCGCTCGAGCGTCAGCGCACTTACGCACGCCGTACATAAGTTAACTGCGTCGGTGGCGCGATGGCGCAGCGATTAGGGGGTTGCATTTTAAAGCGATGGCTGCGCCAGAGGTCCCGGGTTCGATCCCCGGGTCGGGCCAAAATATGTAACTGGGTTTTTCTGTTCCGAAATTCTCAGGGTACCCCGGAGTTTGGAAGATCGGCGGTGTTTCACCCCCGTGCCTCGAAAAGCACGTAAAGCCGTTGATCCTGCGCCTGATCTATCTCCGGTCGTGTCAGATTGCTGACCCATCGGGCTATAAGAGTAAAGGAATAGAGAGTGCACCTGTGTTTGCGCATACACTTGTGCACTATAATATGTCCCGCGCAGTCGGTTAGTCGCTGTGACTGGCCACCATAGTCAAAAATTGGCTAGGGGACTATTATTATTATTTATTACATCAATTAAAGTCGTGCAGCAATCGTACAATAGTTTACTGCTCTACCAATGTTAATTCGCTATTTTAAATATTGAATTCTAAATCTCCACAGAATCATCATCCACTAACAATACAGCCATGCTGTTTCAAAATTAGAAAATTAAACCAAAAATTACAAATTAATAAGATATCTATTCAAAAACATAAGAGCTAATGGTGTAGGGACATTACAATAAGTTCTTATAAACAGGTACAGTGTATAAATCACACTTATTTTTCAACTCTTATGAATGATAAATTGATAAATGAAGGTGACTCCTACGAAAGATGATATATTCTTATACCTTTGAGTAGAAAATTCATTTAAAAAAAGTTAATCTAAGTTAAGCTTTCAGAGTAGAACCTCTTATTCCAGTCACGTTGGCCAGGATTCTTCGTAGAGTGGTTTTACGGTCACATTAAGAGGAACCGGCGGTCACGACCTATGAAATCACGGTTTGATTTTAGATTCGGATCACTTGTGCGAAGAAATTGACACTAGAACAATAATGACCCCAAAAAATTGTCAGAAATAACGCAATGAAAAGTAAAATTGAGCTCAAAAGGCGTTTTGGATTAGGGCAAATTGCTAACCAAGTAACTGAGTTGATCATTAGCAAATAGTATTGTCAAGACTGTGATTTTTCACAGATAATCATAATTGTGCTACGTTTTATTTCTTCTTCTCTATGTTCATAATAAAAAATATTTATTCCCTTGGTCACGGCATCACGCGTGAACGGCTGGACTGATTTCGCTCATAATTGTTTTGTTGTGTTTGTTATGGTTAGTAGAAGGTTCTTCCGGGGCCCGGAGCGGGACGGGGCCGGGGTCGAAATAAAGTTCGCTGGGGCCGCTAGTAGCCAATAAAGAATTTGCATCTGTAAAATTACAAATTAGGGCACAATTTTAATTTATTCCTTGGTTTCATACAACAATCTTAGAAGGATTTATGGAGCTTCCGTTAATTGTCTTTCCGACTAACAAAGAACCATAAAACTGTAAAGCAAAAGAGCCTCCACGATATCAAGGCTTTGTCGCAAAACTTTTTCAATGCCTACAATTAACTTTGACTGCTTCCACCATTGTTTTCCTTATTAAGAAATGGGAGGACTTGGAGATTGCCACTTCTATAAGAATACACTGATTACGCTTGCGAGTTTGGAAGTCGGTTTGAACATAACTGGAATAAACAAAGTAGTCTAATTCAATAAGACATAGAAGAATTGTGTTTAATTCGATATCTTAATGTATATTTCGATTTATAGTAATGTTTATAGTTTTGAACTAGGTAGAGGACAGGGCGTAAGGTTTTTAAAGAGATTTTAAAGTATTTCCTCTAGAATACCTTGGTTTACAACTATAACCCAATTTAATCAAAATCTCACGTATAGTTGATTTTGGTTTTTATAGTGTTTCATCATTATACAAACTTAATGATATAAATTTCACTTGTAAAAATAAACTGTGACTCTGTGACAGACGAGGAATTGAACCCCGTGTCTTACGCAATCCGGGCGTATGCTTTTACCACTCGGCCGAGTGATGAATTTAAAATCTCACGTCTTTTGTTTCATCCATCAAAGCTAATACCTGTTCTCTTTCCAGGGAGATTGGGCATACCCGCACCGGCCCGGGGACTACGCCACTCTCACAAGGAAGTACCTTGGTTCCCTCTACTGGTCAACACTGACACTTACCACCATTGGAGATCTGCCTACTCCTGAGACGAATGCAGAGTGAGTACTTTTATATTGTTAACATATACATATGCTTATGATAATACTGTACATTGATAGCTTGCGTCAATATTTATTTTATTTATTTTATTTGTTAAGGACAACCAACAAAGCATACACCACACATTGACATACTTAATATTAAACACAATTTCACAGTGTTGCCTTACTTATAGGCTGCCACGATATACAACATACATATATAATATACGGTAGGAAAATGTTTTTTAATGAAAATATTTTTTTAAATTTATTTAAGAAAAATTTTAGATATATCAATGCAGATGTGGACTCTTGTTTGTCAGTACTATGGCACCTGTGGCAGAAGGAGTCACTCTATGTCTCAGTATTTAAAAAAAACATAAGTATTTACCACACGATTTCTCAAAATACGTTGTTTTTGTTATTAAAAGACTATGAGAGTCAATAGTAACACTATTGAGGATGAAAACAGACAAAAATGTAGGCACTAAACGCTATATTAAATGTGCCTGTGGCATTTTGACACGAACAATTTTATTAAATGTATGGTTATCTAGGATTAAACATGATTATAAAGTGTACCTTCTCAGAAGGCACACGGCTTAATAACCCCATAAGGGTCAATTAGAACCTCTTAAATAAACCACAATATCGTGCAAGGTGTAAACAAAAGTATCATATACAGGGTGTTGTTTTGGTCAGCGACGAGCGACTTAGGGATGATACATGAGTTATGCTTATTCCAAAAAAAAACTTTAAATTAAATGCAAGTTTATAAGAGAAAACCTCTTCACAACCTTCTAAAAAAATTCTAAATGAATGGGAAAACTCATACCCTCGCGCGTTGCTCGCGCGTATCTACGAAATACTACGCCGTAGCTAATAAGCTAAGGGTATGCGACCTGGTGTTGATAGTTTTGAATCACCCGCTATATAGTAATTAAAAAGATAATGGTTTTTTTCATTAATTTTTTTTTTGTCATCAGTATCGTCTGGCTATCGTACCCCTGAGACGCTCGTCGGTTACCAAAACAACAACCTGTATATTGTGTGTGTGCTGTGCACATAGTATTATGGAAAAAATTAAGGAAACGATTTCAAAAAAATTCAAACAATTTAAAAAAAAATCGATCATTCTCTTTTGAGATCTCTTGCAATTAAAGTTACTTAGCCACGGTACGAGAACATTCGTGTCACAGGCTGTACATTATTTAAATAAGTGAGCATTACTAGAGATAGAAATAAACCCGCAAACATTTTCTGTGGGAAGCAAGTTGTTTCCGGTGTTTTAGCCTCATTTTTATGACTTTTATACGAGCTACAGTTCACATTACCCCAAATTCCAGTGCCGTTGAAATAAAACAGGTTGTTAACTGTTTCACAAATATTTAGAAACAATAATAAAAATACTTTATTGCACACCATAAACAAAATAATTACACAGGAAAACATCTAATATATAATAAATAATACCTTTAAAAGTAAAGATAGTCTGACTGGGTAACTGAATGAAAATAAGGAAATATTTTTTAAATAAAATTATGTTTAACTATCTTCAATCTGACAGTATATTGGAATGACGCTCAGTATTTTAGATACAATCATACTATTGTTTAAATTTATCTAGAAAAAATAGTAGCTGCCATGGGATTTTAATGCGATCATTCCAAAAACGTGAATTTAAATTAGTATGAAAAGTCAGCGACAAGCGACTCAGGGATGATAATATGAGTTATACTACTCAAAAAAAATTATATGCAAGTTTATAAGAGAAAACCTCTTCGCAACCTTCAAAAAAAATCAAAATGAATGGGGAAACTCGAACCCTCGCGCGTATCTCGCGCGTATCTACGAAATACTACGCCGTAGCTAGTAATCTACGAGTAGGCGACCGTGTTGATAGTTTTGACACGCCCGCTATATCGTAATGAAAAATAGATTTTGTGGGTTTTTTCCATTTCAAAAACATATATATTATTTATATTTTTTGGCATCAGTATCGTTTATAAAACGCTTATAAAGTCGCTCTTCGCTGACCAAAACAACACCCTGTATTTTTTGTCACGGTTAACCTATTATAACTAAAGCAGCATAACACAAAGTGCATCCAAACTATTAAAGGTACTTAACACGTTCCGGGACAGTGCCCGCCTACAGGCGTGAAAACAATAAAACAACTATTGTGTCTGGAGTAGTGTCCCGGAACGTGTTAAAAGTACCTCGTGATAAAAATTATCTCTTTTTATAAAAGTTATCAACCAAAGCCATGTTTAATAACACGAACACCTGTTCTTCCTTGAAAGCAAAGTGCGGAGAAAATTAAAATAAAAACGCCGCGAGCTAAAATGAAACATTTCTTAGCTTTGAGGTTCCTGCACAGTGGAAATCAAATTAACTGCAGTTTTAGTAAACGCTTAAAGATATTATGGAAAAGATAAAACATTTTTTACCTACGATTTAACAAAATATTCATAGTTAGTTTTTGACAAACATCATTTAGTACAGCCAGTTTGACAAATATGAAACTATATTTAATCAGCATTAGGGTCAACGGTGCCAAAAAAACATAAAAGGTCGGTGTAGTTATGCTCCTAAATGAAGAAATTCTTGAGTCAATTTGATATCCGTGAAATCTGTTTGAATTTAAAAACACGACGAAATTACATAAAAGTACCAAAATGTTTTTATTGTACAAAAACGATATTTATTATAACTATAACTTACTGTGAAATTAAAATGTCACGCAACCATATAAACGTTACAAATATTAACAAAAACAAACATGAACAATCAATGCTAACGTTCGAAAACAAATGAAAACCATCATAAAAACCCAACTAATTAAAACTCGAGCGAAACTTTCGTCTATTTCTTATCTCTTTCAGACAGACCAGTTTACCAAGTATCTTTTCACTAATCTAGTTGTCTGCTACTGTTTTGTATCAAACGATACGAGACAGAAAACAGTCAAGGTTTTTCAATTAAGAATACTTTCTCAACTTTTGTCAACAACACTTAAAACTAGGGTGAATGCACTCTTCATGGTGTATGATTGTGAACGTCTAGATATATCTTAGGCAGACAAATAGAGTCGAGAAAAGTTATTATGGTGTATTCACACTGGCTGGTGGCTTTGCCGGCGGCCTCGTCTATACTTGTCAGATAGTATGAAAAATTCTGCTGCGGCATGACAGCTGTGCCGGCGGCCTGTATAGATACACCTTTTGATGAATACACCATTAAAAATGAAGGTTGTCGCCTTTCATAGACATGGATATTATGAGAAAATTTATAGTATCTGTGGTCACTAATTCAATGAATACAACCTTAAATTCGTTCAGTTCAAGTCATTTAGTAAAAATGTACATAATAAGAGATGTTTTAGTATCCGTACTCAATTAAAACAATCCTTTTAATCAATCACAACAGCCAAAAACAAAAGACAAGAGTACTAACCTAAAACGTTGAATACAATAAAAATACGCTTAATATTATATTTAAAATGCTTTTGCTTCAAAAAAAGTAAAAAAAAAAACAATACAATCGTGCGAAAAATTCGGCACTTTAAAAAAAACAGTCGCAAGAAACCTCCAATCGGCCAATAACAATTTATTGTAGGTAAGGTGTTTAATACCAGAGAACTCGTTTAGAAAACCATTAAATCCATCGCCTCGGGCATTCCGGCCGCGTCGTTCAGTCGTTCTAATGAAAAAAATTTTCTCGTTAAGGCTGTACGATTGGTATTCATTAATGATTAATATCGTGCGATCATTAAAACTCAGTTCAGAAGTTTGCTAACGATTCGCCGTTAAAAAGACCTCGGGACGAAAACTTGTGAAAAATGGAACTGGAGTTCTTATGAAGATTTTTCGACTCAAATACAAAAAGTTTGCTTAGCGATAAAATCTTTGAGGAAAATATAGTAGACGATGTTTTTAACTTAAAGAAATTATTAATTTTCTCTGCAATATAATACTGTTGTCACTAACAGTGGTGAAATATCAGTTCTTTGCTACGGATGCTTACTACGAGATGCTACGAATGATGGTCTCGCTACGAAATACTACGGGCTACGGATAATTCGTAGTAGTAATGCTACGAAGCTACAAAAAATAATGGCATTTCGGTATAGAAAAAAATATTGGTAATGATTGATATTAAAATTATATTAACAAAAAATAAGACAGTTAATTCGCAAAAACTTTTAAATATTATATTGCCTTTAAACTATGGCAATAGTACCTAGATACGTATAGAAATAGAACTTTTTCGTAGTTGACCGTGTCAATTCGAATTTGAAAAGGTTAATTCAATTTATCACTCCTATTATTTGCAATGCAACTGATTCGACTGCTAATTTAATCACAGATATTAATGAGTTCGCGAATGTTCACTACTCTAAAATTAGTTCCATTTACTAAAAAGCAGATATCTAATGGTAATTTGTGAAGGTTCTTTATACGTCGAAAGTAAAAAAAATACGGCCATATTTTGGTATTTGATACGATATGTTAGACATGATTACTTTTTATGTTTTTCGTGAAAAAATTCTTGTTTTTCTATAACATATTGATCGTTATCAGAGATATTATTGCAAGCAAATGAAGAAAAAAGGTTGTAATAAGTATCTACCTAGAAATTTGAAGTTACATAGTTGGTTTTAGACCAATTTCTCGAACGATTTGTTCATTGAAATCAATAGTACTGTATTTATTCACACTTTTATTGATAAAAAATTACCATTTTAAAACAATTTAGTTTTTCAATATCATAAGACTTTTGTTTGTGTATGTAGTATCTACATGCGATTAATAATTTAATGAATGTAATTTTTGTGTTCGTAAGTTAAACCGTCATGATTTAGGGCCAGCGCAAACCTATAGCGAGGTGTGTCAAAGCGACCGAGAAGATATTTTATTTAATAACTACCCCATGTTTAAACTGTTGAAAATACTAAGGGATGATTTATAGTTCGCTCAACTAACGGTTCAACGTTGGTAACAATTCTTAACCATTAGCTGAGTTAGTTATCAATCAAGAAACTGGCCCTAAGCATGCCGATTTCACCCAAATGATATTTTATAGTAGTGTTAAAAACTCGCTTCCTTTGCGGCCCTAAATCATTCACGACCAAGGGAGTGAGCGCGCACGCACTTACAACTGTGCAGTGTGCAGTGCAGCAGTACGCCTCCCCATAAGACCTGTGAGAGTAAGACAGAGATAAGAATGCGCTGTCGCAGTCCCACGTTTTATTGCCGCAGAGGAAGCAAGTGTTTAATAAGACTATAGTTAAAGTTTTAACTTTTTATTCATAAAAATGCAAACAGTCTAATAAACCTGTTTTAACTATTACACTGTTTTGTCTCATTCTCTCTTGGCGCTGTCATCATTTAACAGAAAGTGACAAAACAATGTAATAGCTAAAAAAGGTTTATTAGTCTGTTTGAATTATTATGAATAAGGGGGTTAACTTTTTGGTCTATTATAAGAACTGGGTATGTGCTGGTTCTCAAGTGCTAGCCACATAGCTTCGCCATTTAAGACTTTGCCCGTCATTTCGTATATAGCCACCCTTTTTACTACAATGTCATGCTGCCATGAGGGATGGCTAGATTCGAAAATATGGACAACGTGTCACAGAGTACCTTTACGTAGACTTCTGTACCTTGTGACACGGTTGTAGCTATATTCTATCGCCTAAGACAGGTGAATATGCTCATCAAACGCGTTGCAAGGTACAAAAGTCTACGATTTAAGAGCTCCTTTATATTAGGTGCATTTGGTAGTAAGTAGAGCGACAGCCGCGCGGCTGTCTGCCCAGAAGGGGCAAACTATAGTGAACGCAAAGACTCGTAGCAGGCGGAGCAATAAAACGTGCAAAAGAGACAGCGCACATCATTTTCTCTTTTTAGCAATTGAACTGGTAATGGAAGACGTCACACACAGACACAGAGCTGCCATGGTTTGCATACGTGTAAAAGGTTTGAAGATAGGGTTTTGTATGCATTTTGTATTATAGATAGTCCAGTAATTTGCGCGTACGCATCCCTGTTTATAAAGTGATTTATGTCACCGACTGCCGCGAGTCTTAAGTATAAACGGTCACGGGGGTATCGCGCTGCTTGCGACCCTAATGTCAAGGAGTTCTGGGGATTATGTGGCTAGCGCCTAACAAAAAGGTTGTTGTTAGCACCCATGGAGGCCCCAAATTTCTGCCGCGCCGCGGGCTCAAGTCACGCCTACTGCAGTTCAGGTCCAACCGAGGGTACGTCTCGAACGCGATTGGTCAGATCAGTGACGTTATACTTTTTAAAACATCTGCGCGAGGCAACGGGATACGAGGTGTCTTCGTCTTGGGCGAGCTCGAATCCGTCGCTACACTCAGGACAGTAAAACTAAAACCTTAAAATAATAATCCTTTCGATTCGCTCGCGATTCAATATGGCGCCCGTGCCGTAAGACACTACTATATTCCCTTAATGAATAATCTACTATTAAAGCACCTACTTACGTCTTGTTACTCTTTGCTATCTTTATTTTGTGAAACTTACCGGATAATCATAAAATAAGGATTATACTTGTTTGATTTAATCTTATTATCGTGTTTTGTCTAACATTAACCGTGATTATTAGTAACAATATAATTTACGCATTTGCTAACACTAATTCCAGACGAAGATTAGGCCTACACGACTTATCCAAATTTTTTTCATCTCTCCTGTTCGGAAAATAGCACTTTCCTGTGTAGATAGCCGGGTGGAAAATAACTTATCCATCCCTAGGGTGTAAAGTAATTTAGTTTTAATTGACATGGAATAGAGTCAAGGCCTGCAGTCAAAGCTTGGACCAAAGATAATTGAGTCACATCGTATTATAAAAATAATAAACATTTTTGCTTAGCTATATATTGAAAAACATGTTAATTATGATCGTTGATATAAATAATATTCAATTGATTCAATCTATAATTAAAATATACATTTACTAATCTGTGAATAAAATATTCGGCTT
The DNA here is from genome assembly GCA_963584085.1 of Pyrausta aurata. Classification (NCBI taxonomy): domain Eukaryota; kingdom Metazoa; phylum Arthropoda; class Insecta; order Lepidoptera; family Crambidae; genus Pyrausta; species Pyrausta aurata. The sequence continues at coordinate 7,872,218 of OY757273.1, forward strand.
CCCGCCATAATACCAAGATGACACTTTTTTTTACATTGTCAGTGTCATTTTTTCTTTTTGAAAACTCTATGCCTACTTTTTTAAATTTTGACAATTATTATCTGTGGGGAAAATTCGATCGATATTTTTTACAAGGATTTTAGTTATTTCGTATCGTCTGCTTTTTCGTACTGTTTTCATGTATTCGTGTCGTTATTCTTTCTAATCATGTTAGATGTTTGGAGAACTGTAAATTAACTTTTTTTTTGTGCAAAAACTTGACTTTTCCTTTCTCGCTGTACTACATAATACCTGACCATGACATCTACAACCACTATTGTAAATTTGATGTTTTTCCTCACAGTCGAAATGAAAAATAGTATGTTTAACTCGGGTGAAAGCACCATTTCACTCTCGAATTATTGGCGCTCTCACTTCGTTCGAGCGCCAGAAACATCTCGAGTGAAATGGGTCGCTTTCTCCCCTTGTATAACAATCTACTATTACTCTCTCAAACTCTTGGTTACCTATTTTAGTTTAAGAATTTCCTAAATAAACTACCTAACCTTTAACCCATCGAGACTCTTTGAAGCATAGCCAATAAGCCCTAAGGGAGGTAGATACTAAGAAAATATCAAAAGCCACGTGCGAGATGTGGGTTCTTCAATATTCACAAGACGCGGTTGACATCCAATAACCCGATATAATATCGAGATACCCGCGACAGTTTGATGTCACCCTATAAGCGGGAACGAGTGAGATTTACCAATAAAAGTAAATACTTATTTTCATTCGTGTACTACGTTGGTATGAATTTAATGTGAATTGATTTGTAAACACTTGGGAACAACTGGGTGTTATTTAGCAAAAAGGTATACAAACTAGGTCCTTCTTCATAGTTCGTGCGGGTGTAAATAACTTTTATGTCAATCATGTAAAATTTAAAAGATTATGGTGCCTTCTTAAACTTGATCTTCGCTCTTGTCAGTGAAGTAATCGCCATTATTTTCTTTTGTTTGCCTTTCTCTTATTATGGTCTCAATAATTTTTATTTTTAACGCTGAAACGTAACAAATAGCATTTAAAGTGGGCAATAAATATTTAAGTCAATAATTTGCAAATCGACATTGAATTAATTGAGGCAACGAGAACGGCTTAAATTTACATTTCTGATTTGGTGAATTTATAATTTTCTTTGTACTATTAGTATCGTATACATTTCATTGGATGATAAAATACCAAAACTTAGTGGCCAAATTTAAAAAAAATACGCTTGCTTTAACAGGCGAGCCATGTATTCTGAACGGCTAAATATTGTGACATGTCCATACTTTCATTTTCTGAAAGGTACAAATCGACGGCCATGGTACAACAGAGGTCGTTGGGTCTTGGGTGTTCCATTGTTTTTCAAGCACCATTATGAACCCTCTGTTTCATTCGAACCTCATAATGATATTTCATTTGTTGTCGCAATTTATAGCAGACGCAAATTACTTGAGAATGGCGGAGTAAAAATTAGTCGTTTCTGAAATTCGTTATTATTTTTTAAACCAAAACCGAATACTAGTATCTCTTCTAAGTATAAAGAGTTGATGGTTTAACTCTTTGATTAAAGTAAAATAGCGGAAGATAGGTGACACGCCACTCGAAAGTGGACCGCTAAAATCAGGCCCCCGTCGCCTAATTTCCATTGGATTGCGTGTGTGGGTGACATTTATAAGACGTGTGACGTAAGGAATGTGTAGTGCCATTTTTTAGCTGACAATTAGTATGACATGCCGTATCTTCCGCTATTTTACTTTAATCAAAGGTTTAACTTAAGAGTGTATTCTTTAGAAATTTACCCTAATGAACTGGATTAATTGGTCTTGTATTGTGATCACTGTTACTCGGAAAGCACATTATGCCGTTGGTCCTGCGCCTGATCTCTCATCGGTCATGTCGGAGCCGTCTCACTGAACTAATGAGAGTGAAGGAATAGAGCGTGCACTTGTGCATTGCGCACACATCTGGGCACTATAATATCTCATGCGTACCTGGCCTATCTCTGTTGAGAGAAGCCTAAAACCTAAAATCGGTAGGAGAATATTATTATAGACTTGTGCCTTCTCTAAAACTTTTTCTTCGCTACATTCTCAAGTTTTTTTTTAACTAGTTAACGCTGAATGTATAAACTTACTGCCTCAAAAAAGAACTCGTCGCCAAAAGCCTCCCAAAGTCATTACGCGTCCTTTCTCCCGAATTTGCAATTGCAAGGCTGCGCGGCTCATAATTCGTCCGTTTAAACTTCGAACCCCAATAACGGACCACAATCTTCGTTTTGGAACGTTGGGCCTGATTCTAGTGATACACCGACGAAAAATAAAGTAAATGTCTCTTTTTCTCGTATATAAATAAAAAGAGACAGACTACAATGATTTAGAGACGTCAATCTAAACAGCTGTCAGTTGCTAAGAAAATCTATGAAGAAAATTTAGGAATCCATAGACAATTTAACGGGGACATTGAGAGCTCGCCACTAAAGTGTCTATGGACTACACTCTTTTGTATTTTGCCGAGAAACTGACAGCTGTTTAGTTTGAAATCTCTCAATCATTGTAGCCTCATTTATTTAGAAGAGAATGAGACATTTACTGTAGTTGTACTTTTAGTCAGTGCATCACTAGAATCAGGCCCATTCTCAAATTGCCGTATAAATCTCTGTCCATTAGTGATGTGCTCCACACCGTAGAGAAATCGACTTTTATCGTAATGAGATAGAGGCAACAATCGATAGTCAGTCAATGTCAAGGTTGTCTGAAGGTAATTGCATGGAAAAATGTGCTTAAATTTCTCTCCACATTGGATCTACTTTAATAATGTGTGTCTGGTGATAATTTAATTTTTGCGCTTCTTCTTCTTCTTCCTTCCCTATTCCCATCATCTGGGATTGGTTCTCCTCACACATCTGCGCCAGGATATTCTATCCTGGGTTGTCTTCTCTGGCATTTGGGCTTCCTCGAGGTCTCTCTTAATCTTAGACCACCAGGTCAGAGGTGGGCGGCCTCTGCCTTTCTTTTGTTCTCAATTATGGTTGTGCTCAATTGGAAGAGCATTAGCCAAAAAGATGCTGATTCGAGTCCCGCCCGTGCGCAAGTTTTGGTTTCTTGTTTCATCTTTTAACACAATTCCTTCCATTCCTCCAAGTAATGCTCCTTTGGTGTATATTCGTACCTTACTGAACTCGTCAAGTATGTGTGAACGAGACACAATATAAATTCCATTATTATGCGCCTCCCGGCAGTCGTATGATACCAGACTGATTAATGGACGATTGTTAAGTCTCAACTTCAGATTAACTTACTTAGTTTAAATCGCGTAACATTCTAAACGTCAGGATTTATAAAGCTCCCACGAAATATTTCTCAAGATTTGCTCTTAAAATTTTCAAGTGGCCACTCCTTTTAACACCATAACTTTTCCATCCGAGCAATTTATTCGCGAATAGAGAAAAACTCTCCGCAATATTTCAGTTTAAAAGTAAACGATTTTCCGGTGGACGTAATAAAATTGAGTTTGAATTTTAAAGCCGGGTCCTAAGTGGGCTTTTAGCGTAGCAGTGCAAATCTTTGATCGTCAAATCGAGTGACTTGAATATAAAGAGTGGCAAAAAAATATTGAAAAAACTGCGGAATTTAATGTCAATCATAGTAGGTACTCAGCTATTTAATAATATAAAATATCGAAGAGCACTATATTTTATTTTTCCTTTTAGCTCAAGAAGTATAGACAGATGGGTAAGCTTTCTTATGTTATTTAAGTGAAAAATGGGTATCTAATGTCAATAATCCATCGGTTAGCTAAGCTAGTATATTGCTTGCATTTCTACTTAAAATAAACTCAATTATAACAACAAAAACAAAAAAGTACACCTTCATTATTGAATACTGTCGGCATTAAATTTTATTTAAATTGGTCGTATTGGCCAACCAATTTAAATAAAATGGAATTTATTTATACGATTTATACGGTTCTAGGCCTGGTAGGTTTTGGAAGAAGGGGGAATATGTATGCTTTATTTTATTTTATTATTTTACGTTCAGAACTTAAAATATTTCTGTGCCAATCTTTTTATCTAACCTGCCAAAATCGTAAGTAAAATCATAGCACATCGACTGCGAAACGATCACTCGCCCTCCTCAAAATCCGCCATGTTTGTTCCGTTCATCGTATATTTTTATTTCTTCCTCAATCTCTGGGTATACAGTTCAACGAACTGTACTTATTAGTTTCGGTCGTTGAATGTTTCTTTAGGATAACAACTTGTAGTAGTACATAGAAAAGAAAACGAATTTATTTACTCTAGCAAGTATTGGAAATGAAGCTTTTGTGCTTAGGTTTTTTTTATTAAAATTATATTTAAGAGTATTTAGAAGGTACATTATATTCGGGCGTTTAAGATGCTCGAGTGTGCGCACAGTAAAATAGGCCACTAATTGCCAGGGTAACAAAATTAGTTTGCTTACTTTAGATTACAAAGATAGATATAAATACTTTATTTCGTACGCTGGTGGTCACGTAAACAAAAGAATGGCAAAAGAATGTTGATAAACACATCTGTGAAGGTTTAACGATAAAGTCGATCATATGACTACCATGGCTCAATCTCCAAGCAACCCGTCACAACCATGGCTTAAACAGCTTAATGTTCTATTGCCATGACAAACAGCTTTCACCTGTCCTCCCCTGCAATATAAAAACCATTGTCAACGTACCAACATCGTTCAAACCATAAATAACATATCCATACGATGCTGGACTAAACGTGACTGTAAGTTACGGCCTAGACCCCTGTCGTCATAAAACATCGGAGGCCAAACGTGGGGTCACTGGGTACAAGTGGGTCATTTTTGACTCGTTTGTGAAATAAAATATACCTACGAGCAGTGAGTTGTTATTAGTAGTAGTAGTAGTCCCCCTAGCCGATTTCGACTACGGTGGCCAGTCACAACGACTAACCGACTGCGCGGGACATATTATAGTGCACAAGTGTCTGCGCAAACACAGGTGCACTCTCTATTCCTTTCACTCTCATAGCCCGATGGGACAGCAATCTGACACGACCGGAGAGAGATCAGGCGCAGGACCAACGGCTTTACGTGCTTTCCGAGGCACGGGGGTGAAACACCGCCAACTTCCAAACTCCGGGCTTCCCTGAGAATTTCTGAACAGAAAAATCCAGGTACACTTTTTGGCCCGACCCGGGAATTGAACCCGGGACCTCCGGCGCAGCCGTCGCTTTAAAATGCAACCCTCTTACCGCTGCGCCACCGAGGCAGTTATTACCACGTATGGAGAAGCAAGAAATTTGTCCCAAATACAACGACAAGATTGTGACGTTATCATTAAAAAAACCGGTTAAGTGCGTGTCGGACCCGCGCACTGAGGGTTCCGTGCCACCCTTAACTAAATTCAGGGTCCACTTACTTTCACTTAACGAAAACATCACAATATATTTCGACAGCAAAAATAACTTTGTTTTTCATAGTGTTTGTATGAAAGACAAAGTTATATTTGCGGTTGATAAAAATGTGCAATATCTCAAAAAGTACTGGTTCGATCTCCTTCAAACCAATTTTCGTTGCAAGTTTTTGTTGAGATCTACAAATATATTTTTTTCAAAATTTTCACTTTCTTAGTTCAAAAGTTAGATGGGGGGGACGCCCATTTTACCACTTTGGAAGCGTCTATATCTCAAACCTTACACTTTTAGAAAAAATGGTTGTAGTAACCTCAACATCATTTTAAAAGACCTATCCATAGACACACCACACGCATAGGTTTGAGTAAAAAAAAATTTTAAGTTTTAGTTTCATGTATGGGCGCCCCCCCTTAAATAAATTTTTTTCTTACTTTTTGTATCTGAATCGAAAAGCGGTGAACAAAATACACCTACCTACTAAGTTTCAGCTATGTGAAGCTTATAGTTTCAGAATAAAGTGGCTGTGACATACGGACGGACAGACAGACAGACAGACAGACAGACAGACAGACAGACAGACAGACTTGACGAAACTATAAGGGTTCCGTTTTTTGCCATTCGGCTACGGAACCCTAAAAATGTAACCATTTGTATGAGTTGATGACAGGTGGCGTCAATTCATGGCGCACGAGATTATTTTCGTGGTGTTTCATACGCTAGTAATAGTAATACGAATTATATCGAGATAATAATTTTCATAAGCATCTTTAAAAGCAATGAGCAATGAGTATAGCGATCTACTTAATTTGGTGGTCCCCCAATATTTCACTTAAAACAAGCGATGCAAATCTTGTAGTGATTAAAACGGTAAATATTTTGCAAAAGTTAAAGCTATTTTCACATAAAATTATTACCTTGGGCATAACACGGAGTCAGGCCACGAAATTCATCGGGTTTTCATTTGCTCACTGCAGGGGATCAAGTCTCGCGAACTTCGGAGTTAAGAAGAATTTGAAAGCAGTCTGGGATTTACGTTTAGGCAAAAGACAGAGCAAATTTTATTTAATTAAAAAAGTTTTTAGGTAGCTACTGAACCATAATCTGCTAGCTATATCACATAATACACATGTACAGTAAAAAAAAAACTTTTGTATAATACAAAAATTTTGGCAAAAAAGAAAATAATTTAGTCGAATTCAAATAATTATTTTATCTTACTTATGTCGCAATTTTGATACAAATTTGTGATTTAATTCGTTTTTACTAACATATAAGTACTGTACTTGACCTTTTAATTTTTTTAAAAACACGAGGAACAGACGTTTTGGTGACAAATGCAATGCAAATTCATTGATAATAAGCTAGAATTCAAAGCGAGCTTCGACTAGCAGTGTAGAGCGTTATCTTATTGGATATTAGATAATATTGGACGCCGCTCGAAGCAACATCTAGCAGTGTGTTTCCTTCCCGAGACTCTACTGTAGGTATACAGGGCGTCAAGTGTAAGTTTTCGTTTATTATACGACACCAAGATTGGAAGTTCTTATATGCATCATATTCTACAAAAAAAACATTTTTTAAAAGAAGGTTATTGTTTAAAAATGTTTTGCAAGTGTAACCTAAATTAAAATTAAGTATTAGTATAATTTACATATTTTCGTTATCAAAAAAGTTGTTTGGTTCTCACAGCAATGTCGAACATTTTACGAGTCCAGCTATCAATGCAATAAAATACAGAATACAATCTTTCGTCGCAAGATTAAGGTCGTTGCCAGAAACACAATACACATAATTTCAAATCTTTAAATGGGACTTATTTCTTTACAAAATACTTTGAGTAAGATGTACCTTCGCCGTTAAAGTTAAAGAGTTACACCCTGTATATTTTGTCTACGGGCCGTAAACGCTGGAAACGAAGCGATGCAGATGGCGCTACGGGGTTCCGTTCTCATTATTGTGAAATATAACGGGATTTAAACAACTTTAATATGATCACAGAATATTGTATACCTAGCTACTGCAAATGAGAAAAATCGAATTTTATTTTTACGTTGGATTGTCTTAATACTTACATAATTCGTTGGTCGAAAGGTAGACTCAACGCCTTAAGGAATTCTCAACCAGTCATGTTTCTGAGCTAAGCATGAACAGTGCGACAAAACAATGAATAACAATGAATTCATTTATTTCGACCAACAAAGTATCCATTTTAAAATTACAAAAGAGACTAAGCCTAATAATAATAAACAAAAATAAAATATTACATTTATGACAGCACAACCGGTCAGTTTGCCACCACATAGCCCTTAGAATTAGTAAACTTAAGTGGCAATGGGCAGGGCATGTGCCCTGTTTATGGCCGTTGGGGCAGAAAAGTTTTAGATTGGAGACCCTTCGACCAAAGGCACAGCGTAGGACGTCCACCGACAAGTTTGACAAAAGACCTTGTGAAGATCACAGGATCACACTGGATGCTTACAGACAGCTAACAACCGGCCGCTGTGGAACACCATGGAGGCCTATGTTCAGCAGTTTACGTCCTTTGGCAGATAATGATGATGATGAACCATGCTACAGTGGTTCAAGAAAAAAAGATTATTTATTATGAAGAAAAAAGATTTGGTACATTAGAAGAATACATAACGTATTTTTAGCTTAGCTGATATGCACATTAAAACAGAATAGATATAAAAGGAAATAATGGGAAGTGGCAAGCGGCGTAAAGCAATATTCTCTATTCCTCTCGAGATATTACCTACTGAAGTCCAAGAAATACTATTTTATTGCCTTTACCTTTAAGTGACTTTCCATGCAGGTCACAAAGGTTCGCGTATAACTTATTTACTCATGACAATACCCCGGAAGTGGGGCGGGAAATTTTATTAAACTCTTAACCGTTAAAAGCATACGAGCGCCTCAGTAAATAACTTAGGCCGAGTACACAACCGACGATTTGTGATAAGATCCGACCCGAATTTTGTTAATGAAATTAAATGGAATTGCTTTTGGTTACTTACCTCTAAAGGTCACTAAAAGATATTCAAGTTGTTGGTCGGATCTAGCTGGTATTAACACGATTGCTGGAACTCTCAGCTTGAGAAATGGAATAAGTAAGCTTGTAAATTATGGCTTTCAAACAACTCTAAGTCTATGAGTTTGGAGACATAAAATTGAGAGACAAATCTCATACGCAACATATTTAGAATAACCACCTACCACTTATCTTACACCTTTTTAAATTAATCTGCGGATCCAGAAACCAATTTCAAAGCTTTTTCACAGAACAGAATTGCGTAAAATACCAAGTGATTTCCAATCAGGTCAAGTGTAGTGCTGGCCTTACATCGCACGTATATTGTCACATCCGTTCTAAACGATACAGGCTTTAACAGGCTCCTACCCCCTCATTCCAAAAATTTAGCACCAGGCTTGGTACCTTTCTAGTGTATTACCCGACCAATTTAAAATATTATCATGACCACATTCTATGCTTTTCTAAATGGTCGGGTAACTTAAGTCTGGGCTATCCCTCACGGATGAGTTAATATAATGGAATTATTATGAATATTAATTTTATGGTTAATATCAGCATTCTTTTGTTTACGCAACCGCCACCTATCGATCAGTGAGGCTACTATATTTAAGGTAATAAGGGGGCTAGTCTTCCGTTCACACTACACACTCCTTTTGTCAGACAAGGATCTAGATCTAACCTTTCAAAGCGTAAAGAGAAAGCTTTTTTCGTAAGATGTAGTGATTTCAGTGGCGTGATTTAGTCTAGGGACTCTGTTTTCAGCGTTTTCCGGGTCAAGTTGCTAACAGAGTGTTAAGAGGTCTCTTACGAGAAAAGTATTTGTTCGTCGTTTGCCCTTTTTTAAGGTGTTTGAACTAAACCTTTTTCTTGACTGATGCCAAAAAGGATGTACTGACTGGTATTTTAGGTTAAAATGACGTTTACGTACTGTTCTAAATTATAATTTCAATGATATTTATTTAATTTTGCCAATTTATCATAGTGAAATTTGTATTTTAATTTAATTAATATCAAAAAGTGATATTCCATTCTATTTCATTTAGTTTAATTGATTAATTTTAGTAAAGTGATATAGAACTTTATGGGTGTAATTTGCCTGAAATAAATAAATGATTTGATTTATTATTTAATTCAAACACAGTCAGGCAAACCTACTATATATTTTCATCATGCTTCTATTTTATATTTCAATTATGATTTAACCAGTGAAAGTTAAGATTCGTTGATGATTTAGTCTCTGGTTAAAAAGAGCGTTGACTATAGCCAGGTATTTCATGACACCAGAAAACGTAAAAACATTATGATTGAATTGTATTTCTATCTGGAATCTCCCAATTTACCACTTTTTTCTCATAGTTTAATGTTAACGAATAGTTGTTAAAGGAATTACAAAACACCGTCTCATCAATGATGCAGACAGTTTTAGATCCAGCGAACAATTTTCCAGTACAACTCCCAAATTAATCTAATTATAAGTTGGACCATCAAACCAGCTTGATTTCTTCGTTATAAAGTTGAAATTACTAGATTGGAAATTTTAACTTGTTTATCAATAACTACACTGCAACTTAAGAGTTAAATATTATATGATAGCTCGTTTCGTATTATCTATAGATACCTATTATTTACTTAAAATATTATAAAGCTAATGAATTTGTTTGTTTGAACCAGTGCAGTTTTTACTACTACGTATAGAGAAGCTATGCCAAGCGAAAATTGTGTCGCAAATTCGACGACAAAATTGTGACGTTTTGTTTGAAAATTTGAATTTAGAGTTATGATTTGTACTACGAGTTGATGACCGTTTCATCAATTTATGGAGCACAAAATTCAGAATTTGGGGTGCCAATATATTTATTTTACCTAGCTCCACATCCGATGTAGGTACTAGGTTGCCTTTTTTAGCTGGGACTAAATATTCTCGAAACTTTCGATCGCAAACTTTTCATGTCATGAATTAGTATACAGACTAGACCGTACAGTTTTTACCACCTAAAAACATGTAAAAACCGTAGTTTTGTAGAAAACTTTCTTACCTACAACGCTAGAACGAAACTCTTGGTTTTTATTATGTAATAATAAATACACGTGTAAGTACATATATTCTTTATTAAATGAGAATGATGACATTTGGTTCTGAAGTTTACGCGAATACTCATTACTCAATAAAACACCCTTTTACGGATTGATTTCGTATTGATCCGTAAAAGTGTGTTTTATTGAGAATGATGATACTTAATTATGCTGAAAATAAGCTCCTACATACTTCTACAGCAGTAGGAACTATCGCAAAACATATATTCAGAAGTCATTTTTTCAGTGTTAAGTTTTGAAATACCTACCTTATCGTACAAGAAATACCACCTTACATAGTATGTAGTTGAAATTAAGAAAAATCATATAGAAAGTTATTATATCCGTAACATAGCAACTTTTTGCATGGGGCCAACATTGATATCACAAATCAAATTATTCAATACAAAATTATCAATCAGGTTTGACGATTTTGGTTTTATTTTTGGAAATTGATTTTGTTTTATGGTTTTGTGATATGTTCAATAAATACGTAGCAGATTTTCTCTAAGGCGACGAGCCTAAAGTAAAATCAGTTTTCGGAACGCGGTTAACTTTTGTTACCTCATTTAAAACTTGGTCGGCGGTTTGAATTTAAAACAACCTTGATTGTTTCTTCAAAGAGTTTTGATGGGAATGATTTCGTCAAGTTGACAACATAATTACAGCTTATTTATAAGGAAAATTTCAGGCTGGTTTCACCATCGGCACGTTAGCACTAACCAACGAATAATTCAAATACAGAACATTATTTCGTGTGAATGTAGGATAGACAACGGTAACCAAAACTTATTAGGACCTTGTGAAACAGGCTGTCAGTCTGTTTTATGTTGGTATACTAGTATGAAGTCTTCTAGGTGCTATACTAATATATTTTTTTGTAAAGCAGTACAAAGATTTTTCTCAAACTTCTGCGTTAAAAAGCCAACTAAAGATGTAATATCAATCGACACTTTTTTCAAAAACCTTTAACATCACTATTGTTTCAAACAATTTATTTATGTATGATCAACATAAATACACTAATGAAATAACCTCCCATCCAATGAGTTACTTCACAAACTACTCAATATACGAAAAAGATAGAATTAATCATGGATAGGCTTACCTAAAGTAGGCCAAGGATAACCGACGCCGTCTGGGTATTTCACCTACCTACGTATATTACCTTCTACGAATCACCGTCTACAGCGTTTCCAATAATGGATTGATCTGACCAATCGCGATTTATAAGTGCTTAACTTATTTACTCGATAAATCGTCCACTCTGTTTTCTTTCCACACATATTTTGACATGTTTTTATAAGGTATGATTACATTGGTGAGTCATTAAAATCACAAATCAAGCTTTCAACATTTCACTGAGTTGAGCCCAGCCGTAATTAATTCAGTTATATATAATATCTACTACTGTAGATAACATAAATTATAATCATTTTTTAAACCAACAACGGCTGTGTGCCCCTTAAGGTCCATTTAAATCAGACGAGCGAATGCTCATTCTATCTCAACTTCATTAAATTCTACTCAGAGCATTCGTTCGTTGTTCTATTGCGTTCTAAAGAATATTCTAAGAACGTTCGCTCGATAATTTGGTGTTAAACGCTGAAATCGAGCTTTCGTTTAGAACAAAAGAACAAGAAAGAATGTTCTCGTTCTAGCTCTAGTTCTTTGTTCGTTTGGTCTTAACCTACCTTAATACGACACCAGTGTAAACTTACCACACAATCAATATCTGTCGAATGAAAACAGCCAATGTTAATATAAACTGGCGGCAGATATTTGGAGGCTGTTCGCATCGCAGCGACATGAGGGTAACAACAAGTTCTTTGACCATGAAACTGTATTTTTATTTGTTCATTTTATTTGTTACTCATCGATGGATCGACGGGATGAATCCTAAAGTTTTCGAACAGCCTTCATTTGTTGGAACCGCCATTCCTTTTTCTGAGTCGCTCATCGTACATTTGTTTTGAGGTGTTTTGTATTACGCAACTGTTCGAAAACTTTGCACCTTTTGATTTTGTTTAACTTTAGTCTGTTACTTTTACCCATTGATGCTATTTACTCCTAATTTCCGGATACGCAATGTGTGAAAATTTTGAAAGGCTTTGTTTTCAATTTTATTTGCAAAATAACATCGTAGAGTAATATTGGATGTTAATGATAATTAAATCAGGTAACCTTTCACCACAATTTTGTATATCCATGTTAGTACCAGCTTTAATACCAATTAATATTCTTATCAAAACATGTAAGAATTTATAATGAAAAGCTCACTTTAAGGCCGTTTTTCTTCACTAGTCGAATATTGTAAACAATCTTGACATTCCTTTTTAGCATAAATATTCCTTTTAAAACAAGATTAACACAAAACCCACTACATACATAGCTAATTCATCGTTCAACGCTGAGATCTTTTTAAATTAAATAGTAAATTAATTTTTTTGCTGATATTATTTTAAAAGATACAGACAGATTGTTTACAATGTTGGACTAGCAAAGATGAATGGAGCTTACTTAAAGTGTCATTTTTTCATTGCACGCAAGATGCACTTTCAATTGAGCTTCTTCTAACTGACTCATGAAATTGCTCTCTTTAACAGGTACGTGTTTACAATCGTGAGCTATTTGATTGGCGTGTTCATTTTCGCCACTATAGTGGGTCAGGTCGGGAACGTAATCACAAATAGAAATGCCAACCGGCTGGAGTTCGAAAGATTGTTGGACGGCGCCAAAACCTACATGAGACACCATAAGGTGAGTATGTGTGGAATCATCACAGGTCCTCCTGGAGCTGTTATAGACGTTGATTTTACGAAAAATAAAAACGATTGAATCTGGGATGTAACTCAGGATGTCAGAAACGTGTACATAAACGGTCTATCTCACAACTATGATGACGACAATTGAAAAACGAAGCATCGGTTACAGTAATGAACAGAACGTTAAAGACCACAACCGCATATAGTATAACACTTGCTCGTGGTGCTCGTGTTAAGAAAATGTATATTTATCATTTTCCTTTAATCTGATCTCCCCGTCTGTCATACGATATGTCCTTCTTAAACTTCACAGAAACCAGATCAATTTTAAAATAAACTATATTTATGCAACCACGCTTTTGATATCGGCAATCAAAAACATTTTAAACTTTATTGCACACATAAAAGTGTAAAAAAGATTGGTTTAATAAGCTTCTCAAAATTCTTCTCCATATTCTCAGGTGCCAGGTGGTATGAAGCGCAGAGTTCTGCGATGGTACGACTACTCATGGTCAAGGGGTCGGATCCAAGGTGGCGGTGACATCAACACAGCTCTTGGTCTGCTGCCTGACAAGCTGAAAACGGAACTAGCTCTTCACGTCAATTTGAGTGTGCTGAAGAAGGTAACCATTAATTTTGTGGCGAAACAATAAACAACAACAGTAAAAGGAGCTCAGATATAAGCAAGTTGTTAATGCGCTGGAACCTTGTCAAATTATAAGAAATTTCTTTTCCAGCTAAAAAGAAATATCCCAAATTAACAAAAAAATAATTTATCGATTAATTATTGTCAATAAGATAAAGTTAAGTAACATGTAACGACATTTGACGACGCATTTGGTGTATTGGTTAGCGCTCCTGCCTGACTATAACGCCGGCCGTCGCGGGTTCGAATCCCGCAAGGGGCAAATGTTTGTGTGATGAGCACGAACATTTGTATCTAAGTCATGGATGTTATATGTAATAAGTATTTACTATGGGAAATGCCCCCGTCATAATCGTTGTTTGGTACTTCGTAACACAAGGAAGAAAATTCCTTACCACGAAACCAGACAGTTGGTGAGTTGTTTGGTGCATATTTATTTATTTATATAAAACAAGATATTGAACGATATAAAAACGAAACTACATTTAAAAAAAACTGCCGTCAAGCGCCTTTACAATGAAAAACCGAAAGCCTAGACAATCGTGTATTCAATACTTAATAATCATATTTTCATCTTGTAGGTCACAATTTTCCAAGAATGCCAACCAGAGTTTCTTCATGATCTAGTGCTCAAAATGAAAGCTTACATATTTACACCAGGAGACTCAATATGCAGAAAAGGTAAGTAAATTCAAAAATATAACTAAAGCTTTTGATTTTGCCTGTTTGATAAAATGTATTTAGTTTATTATCATTAATCATCTCATTACGGATATGCCCACTATTTAACGTAATATCAATTCAGTTTCATACTATTCATCATCAATATTAACTACCCTACTTTACGAAACTGTAAAAATATAAGGATTTCTGCAAGGATCTATTTTAAGACCCATAGTCTATTTGCAGGTGAAGTTGCCAGAGAAATGTTCATTATAGCAGACGGGATTCTAGAAGTAATATCTGAGACTGGAAGAGTTCTTACAACTATGAAAGCTGGGGATTTTTTCGGTGAAATAGGAATACTGAACTTAGATGGCTTGAACAAGTAAGAATATTTAAAAATACATTTGAGCTATTTATATTGAGATTTTTGACTGTGTTACTAATGTTATACACTTAAACAGACGAACAGCGGACGTACGGTCAGTAGGATACTCAGAACTGTTTTCACTATCTCGAGAAGATGTCCTAGCAGCCATGAAAGACTACCCCGAGGCGCAGGATATTCTGCAGACGTTAGGCAGGAAGAGGCTACAAGAAGCAAAGAACATGTCTCGGAAATACGCTAAAGGTGATTTAAAAAAAACAATCCTACACGCTTAATGACGTATTCATAAGAGACCAGAAATTTTGCATGGATGGACTCAATTGGTAAAAACGCAGGCCTGATTTGCCAGATGTTGCTGGTTCAAATCCAGCCCATTCGCAAGATTATTGTTTCTAATCCTTTTCTTAAAAGTTAACATAATTATTACCTTAAACTTTCACCCACTCCTACATAAACTACAGTTAGTTTTATTACAATTCTTATATTTTGACCTTGAAAAAGCTTTTGATCTCTCTGTAATACACAAAGCTGTTCTTCTTGACTTTAGTTAATTCACCCACAGACATTGTAGTCAGAAGCCTCCAAAAATCTTCAAATACAAAGCCGTTTAATTAATGATAATAATTGAATTTTCAGAAGATATAAGTCCCGACAAAATGGCTGGAGACGACAGCGGACCAAAACGGATCGTACACAAATTAAGAAGCGACGTCAAGGTAGGAGACGGACGATTTGGAATTTAAGACTATTACCTGAATTAGAGAATGCAATATTTTTGTACTGACAAGTCAAAATTCAGATTCTGAGCTTCACTATACTCACTCACTCAACCTACCTACACGACAGCAAAAATGCAGAGCTTTAGAAAAAAACCTTTTCTATTTCCCTTAGGCCCACTTGCGTACGATGATTTAACCCAGGATTACGCTAACCCAGGATTAAATCATCATCCTATCTCTGTCAGTTTATTTGACGTTGACAGAGACAGAATGATAATTTAATCCTGGGTTAGCGTAATCCTGGGTTAAGAGGCAGAATGATGATTTAATTCAGGATTAGCGTAATCCTGGGTTAAATCATCATGCGCAGGTGGTCCTTAGTGGTTAATTAGTTGGAATTTCTTTATAAAGACACTCAAAATATAGATAAAAGTTATGACAGTAATTACTTAAATACTTACTAAATAATTTACATCTTTAGTAAATATATTACACACATACTTATCTACTTTAAATCTTGTCTGGATCTATAGGCTTAGGCGTACCAGATTTCGATTGACCTGAGACTATATTATTTTGTGCTTCGTAGACAACTAAACCTAAGCTCTGACAATGAGCCAAAGGCCTATATGTATAGCAAGCAGTCCATAAATTCAAACACTTGATAGGGTCTTAAAGGCCCGCAACTAACGTGCTGTTGGAACAATGCCAAATTGATGCGGTCTTTCTGTGGTATCTATAACATTATGTATTCCATGATTTAGTTAACAAATTCATTCAGTTATCATTACTTCACTGGAATTAAAGCGACTATCTTACACAATCCGTTTACTCAGATTTAAGTGTTCTCCGCACCAAGATTAATGGGGGCTTTGTTAATGAAACAGATTAATGAATTTTCTTGGAGGACTTACCGCCTCTGAGACTTTGCAAGTATTTTGCTCCGGAACAAAGGTGGCAATGACAGAGTATTTAATGAAGATGACAAAATAACCTAAGAATTGTACGCGTTTTTTGTTCGAGTTCCATAGTAAAATCAATCTGATTGAGACATTTTACTTAAAATCCCGTTTCATCTCATCCCATTTGGAAATAGTTCGTTGCAACCAACAACATCTATGTTACACTAGACATGCTGTTCAGAACAAACGTTATTGTACAAAAAGAGCGTAGCGATTGCGTAGCGATAGCGTTGTCATGGCAAGCGCCTTGTTTGTGCATACTTTCTCATTCTAGAAAATGTTCTGGAAAGCGTGTCTGTAGGTATAAAATACAATAAGTCTATGGTTGTTGTACCTATATTTTTACAATATCCACCCACACCTCCTGAAAAAAATCTTACCTAAATTGTATAAACACCTTACAAATCTTTGGCAACTTGAATTTGAACCCCTTAATTTTGCGATGACTATAACCAAAGTACATTACCATTTTATCATTTCCTGTGCCTGTACCTCCCCTGTCATTCGTAGGGCATCCGCAACGCAATCCGTAGTAGATCCAGGGCAACCCGCCGTTCCGGAGAGTCTTTAGAACTCCAGGCCTTGGCCGGAGCCGAGAGGGCAGCAGTTGATGGGAAAGTACTGAGAAGAATGCCAAGAGTCGAGAGTGATGACTCACAACCGCACAACCATGAGGTACCTCTTGAATTGATACCGTTACCGCTCGGTACTCCACTATCGATAAGCCTATCAATTGGCCTACCGATATTTGAGTAACCGCAATAGTATCAATATCTCAGCTTGATTCACTCAATACTATCAGTACTAACGTAGTGTCGGCTCTAACTATTGCTACCACTATTTATTTATTTTCTTTATTACACATACAAGGGAAGTACAAGTGGTGGACTTAATGCTTTAAGGCGTTCTCTACCAGACAACGATTTGGTGAGGCAGAAAGTGTCGATGGCATCGATGCTATCCATAGTGTCCTATATAATGCTGTGTCAATATTGAACCAAACTGAGCTATTGATAGTATTTATAACATCGATATACCTATCGATACTATAGATGATTTTCGACGCCAACCGTCAATAGTCAAACTGTTGATAGTTCGGCAACGCTAGAATTAACTATTTTAGAAACCAGTCACAGGTTTTGATAAGAACTTACTAAGTGCTTCGTGTTTACGCACAGGATATAAATGGGGAGACGACATCAGGCAGCAAAGACGGTGAAAAATGTATTTCGCCTATAGGAGCGGGGTTGCCTTTATTATCTCGTTTAAAACTGCTCAAAGAGAAACAGGTATACAATCAACCAAATAATTTATATATCAACCAAACAGTGAAAAGACTAATATTAAACCTTTTTAAATTACTAATAATGTGTTTCACAGGACCGTGAAGAGAAAGTAGCTAAACAAAGGCATTGTACATCTTCTGTAATGTCGCCGCCTCCATCACAACCTACCCCTTCAACCAGCTCCGCACCAGATGGCGAAGCGGAAGTTATTGGAGCTGGTCTCCCACTTCTTCAGAGATTGCTACTCCTCAAAGCAAAAGAAGAGCGAGAGAGAAACCAACTGACACCTACCATGAGCAATCAACCTTCAAGCTCAGATACCATTAGCCCGAGTTCAATAAAAAGTCCACTCAGTCCAACCATTAAAACCCTCAGTCCTATTAGAAAAGGCTCCGAATCAAGTAGTCCAGGAAAACTACACAGTCCCACGACGAAAACTTCGCGGAAGAATTCCTCAGGATCTAGCGATGGTGCTTCTCGACCTAAAGTTAGTTTTAGAGATAAGATACTACAAGTCCAAAGCGATGGTACTGCTGTATGCCAGCCACTAAGTAAGGATGCCAGTGAAAAACCAGCCGCAGTCGTTGAGCCCACGCCGAAGACAGAAAGCAATTTAATATCCATCCCCCATTCAGTTGTAAGCAAAATTAAATCACCAGCAAAAGCTGTAGGATCAACTTTCAGAGACAAGCTGAAATTACTTCAGAGTGGAGGAGCGCAAAAAGATAATGATAGCTCTACAGTAGAGCGAACTAAACCGCCTTCAATAGATAAAACGTCTGTAGAAGTAATTCCTTTACAGACAACGGAAAGCAAAGAGGAAATAAAACCGAAAAAGCCTTGGACTAAACTAAAAAAGGCCGCTATTTTAGGAGAATCTAAAAACCAAAGCAAGTCTAGTTTAGATGAAAAGAAAGATGCTGAACCCACGTCAAAAGATGGTGGTAGTAATGAGTGTAAAGCAAAAGCGATTGTAAATATTAGTGTGCCTATAGTTACTACGGCGGAGCTTGTTAAAATAGACAATAATAATCTTGAAGGTGATAGTGATAACGTTAAGCAAGATAAACCTAAGATTTGCTTAACAGGCCCTTTGGAACCCGTCCACGAAAAATCTTTAGACTTATTAACTTTATCTCCGAAAAAGAATAATCAGACAAAGACAGCTGATTCAAAAACTATTTCCAGTGGTATGTTATTACCAAAAGTAAAAAAATACAGATCGATAGATGATTTATCTCCAGAATACGGGGGGCTGCCATTCGTGAAAAAATTGAAAATTTTGAATGAACGGCAAAAATTGGCTGAACTAGAAAAAGTTGTGAAATTTCGCAGTTCAAGTTTAGATTGTACAAGTTCGTCAGAGGATTTACTATGTGACACTTTAACTCGAAGTCACTCAGAGGGTAGCACAATGGACA
Source organism: Pyrausta aurata (assembly GCA_963584085.1). Lineage (NCBI taxonomy): Eukaryota > Metazoa > Arthropoda > Insecta > Lepidoptera > Crambidae > Pyrausta > Pyrausta aurata. The sequence continues at coordinate 7,891,615 of OY757273.1, forward strand.
AGCGGAAATATAAAAGAAAATCTATTGACTCAATAGGAAGCCACGAATCAAATGAAACCTTAGAAAGGCGAACTCTTAAATCTATTTTGAAGAAATTATCCGAAGACGTTACTCCGAGTGAAAGTCCAGAAAGGAGTAGTGAACTTCGAAGATTAATTCGAGCTCCTACTTTAGAAGGGTATGCTGCTAGACATTCTAAGTTTGCCAAAAGTGTCACGTTTCATCGCCACACATTACCTTCACCTCCAGGAAGCGCACCTTCTGATGCTAAGAGTGATATTTTTCGAATACCTGATGAACCACCACTATCTCCATCGTCAACTTTAGATGCAGATTCAGATTCTGTATTTTTAGACAATCCACCGTTAAGGCCAACCGATGAAAGTACTGTTAGTGGTGATCAAGGGTTAAACATTCGACCGGAATATGATTTGCCTCAAAGTATAGATCCAATTTACGACTTCAAATCGTTGAGGCCCGAGGAAATTAAAGTGCCTTCAGAAAAACCTAAACTTACAATAATATCAGCGGTCGCCAATCAAAGAAAATTGTTACGAGGTAAGACTTATTTACTCAAAATTACTATCCATGCAAACTCTTTGAAAAGTTTTGACGGATCGAAATGTTTTAGGTTCACTAGAAGAACAAGAATACTTCGGCGAGGTTTTACTTGGGATCAAACAAGTGATACAAGGACACCTACATGATGTTCAGGGAAAATTTCAAGAAAGGTAAACTGTTTAAAATACTTTTTTGGTTAATCTTTAAGCTTTATTATCGTAATAAACGGTTTTTTATATTACATTTCTAGATTTAACAGCTTAGAAAATGAAGTAAGAAAACGTGACGAAATCATAAGCCAGCTCCAAAAACGGATACAAGAATTGGAGAGATTAGGCCTGTCTGGGTCAGTCCAGACAACTCAGGAAGAATCACCCTTGGTTACCCCAGATACTGCCATAAGTCAACCACTATCTAAAAATGGCAGCTCGGGCAGCGAAGACATTTCTGGTGCTGAAGAAGGATTCATGGTAATATTCTGCTTTCATTTCTTACTTACACGTGAAAATTTTAACAGTCACCATTGAAGTAAAATCTATCATAACATGAGGTCTTTCGGATCTCAGATATGAATTCTTTTTACAGAGAGGAGATTCCCTTGATACTGTGTTCGCCACATCCCCACCAACAGCCAGCGCAGACGAAGAAGAAAAAGAAAAGGTTGAATCCAAAGAGTCAGAAGCCACTGAAGCTATAGCCCCGGAAGATTTGACAGATGACAAGCTATCTGAACTAACTGGGGGCATCGAACTCGGAAAGCTCTCGTATGCAGAACTGCAGAGTCTAGCTGAGTCACTGTCAAGTAGACATGATAAAACTAGTTCTAGTAAGGAAGAGTGGACGCTGAGCAAAGCTAAGAGGCTAGATTTGAACCTAGATGGGAAAGCAGGGACGTATTCGCGGAAACGAGCGGCGAAGCTGAGGCAGAGAAAGTCCTGGGAAGACCAGAGCGATCAGGAGAGTATGGAGATGCAGGATTTAACAAGGTACGGAGAGTGTTTTAAGGTGGAATAGGAAAAACATAATATAATCAGATCATGCATACATACAGTACACCATATTAACAAAATGGCATACTTATGCATACGGCTTACGATCGTCATCCCTGAATATTTAATGAACTTTTTGTAAGAACTGCTCTACAAAACTCTTAGATAATATAAGAAGTCGGTTATATCTTGTCTTATCATAACACCTTTAAAAGCCAATAAACCACCCATCTGAACATCTTCTACATCTTATTTATACCAAAGTAGCACACTATTATAATGATTTTGGGTTAAAGGTCAACCCATTTGTCCTACAGGCCAATTTCTCCACACACAACCTCGGAAGACCGCTCGCTCCTCAGCCCAGAGCAGAGTAGCCTACGAAGCAGCAGACGTGGAATTCACCCCTTTCATTTCTTCGGAAGTCACCTGGACACCACCAAGTCGAAGATCAAGAAGACGCTCTCGGTTGATACCGGCATGCACCATACGGGAAGGGCTGAAAAGAGTGAGTGTTTTGATTGATGTCGTAGTGCTATTGCAGAAGACTTTCAGGATTATCTAAGACTATAGGAACTAAACGCAGACTCTCAATAGTAGGTGCCGTAAATCACTTTTGAAACCAAAAAATGGCCAAAATCACTCCGAGAAGAAGTCACTGAAGGAAGAATGGAAATTGACAGACAACTGTAAGAAATAATCAACGAGTAACTTAAAAGGGCTAGAACCCAGACCCGTTAAAACCAATATTTAAAAAAATCTGTCTGCCGAATCCACTGACCATGTTATGCCGAATTCCGGCCACGTTGCCAGCACAGATGAATATTAAATGAATCTAGATAGTTGTCAGTTGGTAAAACGACGTCAGCAATGCTTAGGTATACAGCAAGGCAATCTTTAATTGATGCAAATTCTCAATACTTTATTTTTAACAGAATCCAGCCGGCAGCGCCATCAGCGCAAGTTCAGTCTGGGCTCGTTCTTCGGCTACCGCGGCGCTGCTCACAAGGCGCCTGCCAACTCCAACGATGTCGTGCTGGATATCGGTAGCGATTACAGCTGGAGCGATACGTGAGTTCTATCATTTTTAATACCTATGCGGGCGGCGTGGATACACCCGCCCGCGCCCCTCACGCACCGTGCTCTCGCCTCGAAGGAAACGAGCGGTGAAGCTGAGGCAGAGGAATTCCTGGGAAAGTCTAAATGAATCAGTTAACCTATAGAATGTTTAAACACGCAACGAGGCGCTGCTTTTGGCCGCAACGCGAGGTTGAACATTTTGCTTCATTTTGTTCTTACCTTACCTATCGATAAGTGATTCGTGCCCGGCGTACCCCAACACCTGCACGCCAGCGGATTTAATGAAATGCAGTCGATCCGCAATACAAGTGGCTGAATTCAGGGCTGCTACGATGTAATTTCTCCATTGGTCCATTTGGTCTTCCATAAACTGAGTCTCCATCGACACGCTAAGAAGAAGACCTATCGATAAGTAAGATAGTTGAGCAAAAGCAATCTACACTAATATTATAAAGAGGAAAACTTTGTTTGTTTGTTTGTTTGTTTGATTGTAATGAATAGGCTCATAAACTACTGGACCGATTTTGAAAATTCTTTCACCATTCGAAAGCTACATTATCCACGAGTAATATAGGATATATTTAATTTTGAACAAAAATAGGGTTCCGTAAGATATTAGGGTTTTTCGGACACAAGGTGTAAAAAATCAACCAAAACAGTATAGTCTAGCAAGACAAGTTTAAACAGTTACTTATTTTGCGTACCCTGCCTAAACTATTAAAGATAGAACCATAAAATGTTCTAAGTAATTGTAGATCTTATAAATATCTACAAAAAAGTCCGTGACATACTATACCTATCTTTGTCGGGTGAGGCACAATAACCATTTTTTTTATTGAAAAATCTTGATTATTTTTTGGACTACATTTAAACGCGTTTATTTTACTCATGCTATTAATCCTTATCAAAATAAATTATTTCATCACTAAGTACAGTTAATGTAAATAATATTTGGTCTTTAAATGATTAAAATTGGACGTTTGGTTCTGAAGTTATAGCGATATTAAATTGGACGTTTGGTTCTGAAGTTATAGCGAAATTAAAATACATATTACGATTTCTGCTGCACGGCCGGCCCGTTGCGAAGTAGGCTTTACCAAGGCCCGGTGAGCGTGTGGGAGGGGGAGTTTAGATCTATGAGTAAGGCGCGGCGCGATTTTCAGTAAAAATTTCTTTCGCACTTACGATAAACAAATCCCTGGGCCAAACATTCAAATTAGTAGGAATTGATTTACGAAAATAATGTTTTACGCATGGGTCGGGGCTCCCGAGCATCAGTATATTTTGTTACCAGAAAATAATGTAACATCAAATGTTGTGTATAGAGAAGCTCTACAATAATAGCTTAAGTTTTCAATCCTAAAATAAAACAACGGGTTGCACTCCGGGACTTAACAACTAACACCCACAGAAAGAAAATCTGTTCAGCCTGCGGATAATGACTGCTTCGTCGAAGTTAGTGTCGGTGTCTGTGAATTGACCTGGGAATCATTTGTTTGCTGACCGTGTCTTTCCTGGGTAGACTTTTTGCAGCGGTAACCGACATCCACGCGGGCGGAGCCGCGGGCGACCGCTAGTATGTAATAAGTATGGCAATATTATAACGATGCAAATCAAAGAGGGTTATAAAGATACTGACTTTTTATCAGTATGGATGCCAAACATAATAAAAAGGAACATTAAAGTTACTACATAAACATTAAAACTTTCATAGTTCACAAACATGAAGACACTAAATAAAGAAGTTAAATTTCTCTTCACATCATCAAGCTTAGCAGTGAATCCTTCTCAAAACCGTATTCTTTAACGGTAAATCTTTTTTTTAAATATTTAACAGCACTTCTACATCTTCAAGCAGCGACTCGGAGTCCCTTCCTCGCACACCCATGTTTGAGGAGTTCGTCGAGAGCAACTTTCGGAGAGGACGCGCCAGCAGCTCAAGTCATAGCAGCGTTTCTCCTATTAGAGGTAAATATTTTATCATTGTTTAGAGGTATATGAGGTGTGAGGTATATGAACTGCCTCGGTGGCGCAGTGGTTAGAGGGTCGCATTTTAAAGCGACGGCTGCACCAGAGGTCCCTGGTTCGATTCCCGGGTCGGGCCAAAATTATGTACCTGAGTTTTTCTGTTCAGAAATTCTCAGGGAAACCCGGAGCTTGGAAGTTGGCGGTGTTTTACCCCCGTGCCTAGGAAAGTACGTAAAGCCGTTGGTCCTGCGCCTGATCTCTCTCTGGTCGTGACAGATTGCTGTCCCATCGGGCTATGAGAGTGAAAGGAATAGAGTGCACCTGTGTTTGCGCACACATTTGTGCACTATAAATATGTCCCGCGCAGTCGGTTAGTCGCTGTGACTGGCCACCGTAGTCGAAATCGGCTAGGGGGACTATTATTATGAGGTGCTCGTAGCAATGGTTACTTACTTTGACTCTGCGTTGTTAACTTTTTGGCATTTGCAAAGACTATAATTAGGTATTCGTAACTAATATTACAGGTGGCGGTGGTGACTGGGAGGTGATGATGCTGGCAGATGAGCTAGAGAAGCGAGAGAGGGAAAAGGAACGAGACGACGTGAGAAGACATCACTTCCCTTCAACGCTTCGGGAGCTGGAGGAGGTAAAATTGATCAAATAACTGTAATCCTGTTGATAGAGATAAATATAGACAAACAAATTTAGATACCAGAGTAGTTAACACACACAGCATCGCACAAGTGGGTATAACACCGATTACGAAAAAAACGGACACTAACGAATACAAAAATACTTACCTACCCACATAAACAGTATTGTAGTGTAAATATTGCAAAGTAAATAACTTGCGCACGGGCTTGAACCACCCACCTCTGGCAAACCGGGCCAACGAGTTGTACCAATCGAGCTACCAAGCCGTTAATCCACCAGCGTGAAATTTCTGGTCTCTTATAAACCATTGCGCGTGACGTATTTATCGTCATTCATATCAGCCAAAGGACGTCCACTGCTGATTATAGGCCTCCCCCACGACCTTCTACAGCGACCGATCACTTCTTCTTCTTAGCGTGTCAATAGAAACCCATATGGAGGAATCACAATGGAGAAATTACAACGTAGCAGCCCAGAATTCAGCCACTTGTATTGCGGATCGACTGCATTTCATTAAATCCGCTAGCGTGCAGGTGATGCAACCCACCAATCACTTGCATCCAGTTTGATCCTGCAATTTACAAGGTCGTCTGTCCATCTTGTCGATGGACGTCTGACGATACGTCTTTGTCTTTGGTCAAAGGGTCTCCATTCAAAATTACTCTGCCCCGACGGCCATCAGTTCTTCGTGATATGTGCCCTGCTAATTACCACTTGAGCTTACTGATTGTCCGATGTCCGTTACCTTAGTTCTTCTGCGTATCTCCTCATTTCACCGGACTTACTCTCCATTGACGTATAAGTGAGTATTATCTTTTTATATAACAGGAGTCCGACACGCCCCAACGAGACGACAGTCCAGATGACTACTCCAACATGGAAGACTCCAACTCTTCGTCGACGACGCACCTCCTTTCGCAGTCCATCAGCGATCCCTCCCAGAAGTCACTGGAAACGTCGTTCACGGAAGCCAGCAGTCGATCGGGCAGGGAAACGAGGCAGCAACGAGGAGGATCTCTTGTGGAACAGGTATAAACTTTCATATCAAATAGAAGCGACCTCTGTGGTGTAGTGGCTATAAAGCACGCTGGGTTTAAAGGCGTTGCCACACAGAGATCTGGAGTTCGATTCTTGCACGAGGAATATAGGAATCATAACAAATCAAATCAAAATAATTTTCACATATAATTGTCTCGGGTCTGGGTGTTGTGCTACCACCGCTGTTTCTGATTTTCATAACACAACGTCAACGTTAACTAGTTACTTTGGTTTTAAGGGATATGATGTGTTTGGTGTCCAATATTTATAATATTTGTCCAAATTTATTTTATGAATCTTTTCAAAGGTAGAGTGAACACCTCAGGCTTCTTCTGGGCGAGCTCGTTCCATCTTCGATTCTGTCTTAGTCGTACTTGGCTTGTTATGGGGTCAAGAGTAAACCCATACTAATATATTTTTTTAAACTTCTTAATCCATTTTTTTTCCTGTTTCCAGAGCCATCCCGATCTATTTCTGCGACAATCAAGGGGTCTGATTCTCCGAGCGGCCAGCCTGGACCGTGAGACCACGCCTGCCCCGCCCCAGACCCGCAGATTCGGATCCCTGAAAAGTTCCTCCACTGACTCCCACAAGAGACTCTGATCCGGTCATCCACACGGACCGAATCACCGGTCCGATGGTATCACGAACACACCATTCACAATCAGACCAACCTTGTCCGATGGTGACGATGGTCCTACAAACACACCAACCGATGGCGTCTCGCATCAAGATATAACCGATACACCTAATTTTAAGGCATCTCTTAGCATAAGTAAAAATAATCATAAAAGTAAAGCCAAATACTCGCTAAGTTTAAATAAGCGTTTAGAAAGTAAGAAAAGTATTCATAAAGAAGAAGAAAGGTTATGTATAAATGTAAATGGTTTCAATGATGACTTACAGCATCAAAAGAATGCAATTATCGATGGTGAAGTTAGAAAAAGAGTTTGTGGGAAGGAATCTTGCGGCGTATCAAGCAATTGCAAGTCTCTTACAATAAATAATGTACAATCACAGTCGGATAATGTACTGTATAAGATGCAAAAATGTAGTAAACAAACACACAGTGAACTTTCCAAAAAGGACGATGACCGAAACAGTCAAACAAGCAAAGATTCGAATCAACTGAAAGTTAATTTGAATCGTATTCAGCCAGATCCAGAAGAAAATAATGAAATCGTTGAACGCAGTGAGATACAAAGTGATAATGGAATCGTAAGTAACGGACGAGAGATATCGGTTGTAGGGAATGTTCGGGTGAATGATACTCCTAACGCTTTAGCAGGTGTGGGTCAATTAATGCTGGTGATTATTTTGGTCTACGAAGAGGTCGAATATCTAATATTTTTATTTGTAGAATAATGAGAGTGAATGGATTTGACCTGTATTTTTTACTATCTCTAAGATACATTTATTTATACTATCTACTTCTTAAATGTAGAATTCAACTCTTCAATATTTTAGCTAACGAATATTACTATCGAATACTATTTAGATTCTTAGTTTGTCCTTAGATATAATTAATAATAATTATGTATTTTAGCAGAAATTAACATTCCTTTCAAGTTAAACGAATATATTGTGATAAAAATAATGTTTTGATTTTATATTTTTGCAAATTGTTTTTTTAATTATTTTAAAATAAAGTTTATTCTCAAAAGATAAACTGCGAGTGTAAAAAAATATTGTAAACCATAAAGTTTATTACCTGCAGGCAAAGTCTGAAGCAAAATTTTTGACATTTCGATATTCTGGTTTTCTGCTGCATCGAATATCCTTTTACCTTACGTAGCTAAATCTTTAAAAATATTTGTATTTTTTATGCTTGATTCAAGCATTCTTCTTAACCAATAAATACACGAAAATACCAATTTTGTCTCAGCATTTATCGAGCGGCACCTGGTGGTTTTACAGGGAACTATGTCGAGACTTCCGCGCCTGACCTGACCCGGTGGACCATCCACTTACCTGATGACCTATCCACCGTGGTTGGTCTGGTTTAAATAATGCAATTCAAAGTTTTAAATAAATAGAGATTCACCGACAAATTATTAATTATAAATAAAAGTTGTACATCTGAATAGAGTAATAATGTGAAATGTTATTTAAAAAACACAAGTTCATAAGACTTATTTGACAAATTATGTAATTACCTTTTTATTAAATTACAGAGTATATCTTTGTATATCTTTATGAGTGATATCTTCTTGATATCTTTGTCACGTGTCTTAATTTCTCCTTTTATTTTATTATTGACTCATGTAAACAATTTCATAATGCTTTATTAACATTAGGCTCCCTTGGAATAAAAAAAGGCTGTGGTCTCTTTACTTTATCAAATAATGTACCTTTATTTGTTGTTATTACCTATTTTTGTCAAGGCTCTTTCTTTTGCTCTTTATTATTTTCTTCTCGCCGCCTGTATTTTCTCTGTTTAGACGTATGGTTGACTGGTAGAAAATGCTATTGGCATTAGGTCCACCATAGGTACCGTTTGTTTGAAGTTTAAAATAAATAAATATCAGTCATGATGAAGTTATAATATGATTTTATTCCGTAAATTAAGTATATCCATTGAGTACCTTAACTAAAAAGTTATATATTTGGGAATTTAAGGGACTAAAACATTAAAGTTCTTTATAAATAATATAGTAAGTACCTAATCCTTTACAGATTTAACGTTCTGTAAAAAGCACAACTTATGAAATTCTGTATTTACGTAGACGTAGGTACCTGCCCTTTTTGTTATTTTATTTTTTGTGATTCGTCGATGTAAAATGTAAATCACAAAAATAGATAGCTAGGTATTTCTATGAAAATATAAATCAATTGCATTTAATGTCCATTTTAATGAAAAAAATGATTAGTGCCAAAAAATTATTATTCTGTAGAAATTTTTCAAATTCTAATAGACGTTACGATATTAACAAAATGTTACTAATGTAAATAATATTTTAAGGCACATAAACTATAATTTTATTTAAAAAAAAATACCTAATGACTATTATACACTATTGAGATATTTATTATGTAATAAATAATTAGTGTAGGTGTCTAGGTATGCAGGACTTCTAGTAATTGGTTACTTAAATATCTACCTATTATAAACCACGGATTGATCAACATATTTTTTATTTGGCCTAACTACTAAAACTTCGTAAACCTATCGGCATTAAGGTACTTAGTTCTTTCTTTTTTCGAAAATCTTGCTGAAAAATAGTCATTGTTGTTATTTGACTTCCTAGTTTGCAACCCTTTTAAAACACCTCTGTTTAACAAAAAAACATCTGAGCTGTAATGTATTTTTTTTAATCTACACCACTTTACTTCGCTAATAAAATATCTAATGGGGTAACTACACTCAATTTGTTTTGAAGTACCTAACTTTCTTTAAATCCATATAACAAATAAACCGAATTTGAATAACGATCATAATCTAAAATAGAAATAACTGGGTACAATTTTACATTTTATAATGTAGAAAGTATGTATTTATATGTAATTTAGCACAAGGTATATTATTATTTCAAACTAAATTAATAGAATGTAATAAAGCCCAATTAATGTAAGGCATGATATTTATTAGAGTTATTTAAAAATACAAAGCACTTTCGTGAGATAGAACCTACTTACTACAAATGTAACATTTTTCATTATCAAATTTAGTTTTAGATGTAAACTCATGCAAAAAGAATGAGAAATAAATAAACTAAAATAAAATCACCTTGTCTTATTTTCTCAATTTTCTATTTAGCGTTAGCCATTAGGTCAAAGTTAGAGCTGCGTTTCCACCAGAGATGTGCGAGGATGCGTAGCGAGGGATGTGTTTGTAAAGAACCAATAGAATCGCTTTACTTACCTCGCCTCGGTCAGCACAGCTCTGGTGGAAACGGCTCAGCGGAGCTAAATTTTTGCGCATACAAAACATGCTAGGAATGTGTGCGAGGGATGTGTACGAGGGATGTGTGTTGAGAAGGTTTGCGCATACACCGAACCCCGTCGACACATTTCATAGCTTCGCAACCCATCCTCGCACCACACATTAATGCGCATTTCACAGCTCCGCTACACATCCTCGTAGGCACATTTTCATCGCACAGCTTTGGTGGAAACACCCACACATTTTCACAGCACAGCTAGACATCCTCGTACGACACATTTCCATCGCACATCTCTGGTGGAAACGAGCCTAACTTTGGTAAACTTTTTTGATTTGACCGCCAACTTGAATGTTTAGCGCAATCTTCACTAATTCAAATTCCTGAAATAAAAGGATAGATAATCCACATAGATAAATCCACATTCAAAAGGGGAATTTTTTTCTCGATTGAAAAATGATTTTTTTGATAAAATAATTGATAAAAATATTATAATATTAGAAATGAACCATAATGCGTGCAAATAGATACTTTTTCGACTTTTTTTAACTTTTTTTTCAGTGTACGCCAAAAACCGCAAAAAAAAAACATTTTTTTATTCTGCTGTTTTAAGTTAGCCATAAATAAATGACGTAAACAGCCAAATCTTCAGTATTTTCTTTCCTCATTTTCTCAATATCACTCATCATAATCACAGATTAGTAAGAGTATGATCATAATGCTGTATACGCAATAATATCCTTGCTGGACTCGAGTTCATGAACAGAAAGATAATTATGAAACAAAATGTCACGAAGCAAATCGATTCGACAGTAAAAAAAAGGAATTAAAATACCTATCAAAATAAACTTAAATCTTGATTTATCTCAAACTAAAATGAATAAAGAGATCTTCCATCGTTTCTGTTGCTTGTTTCTGCTGTAATAATAAGACAAAGTAACACCTTACATCTTCGCGTTTCGTGTCAGACCTCAAAAATGTCTCCTCGTAAGCAGCCTTGTAGTTTGTTCAAAATATGCATTAAAAGTTGCGTTAATCTTATCAATTCCGCATGTTACGTTATTGAGAAAAGTTGTCCTGAGAATATGTTTGACGAGTGTGAACGGCAGGCCTTCGAGTTGAAGTGCCACTTGATGACAATGCTGCCAGTCAGGTAAAGTAATTTGCAATTTTGTGCTCTTTGTTTTCATTCCTTGTTCGTGTTTTGATCCTATTCAACCGGTACATATTTTATGTTTTAATACTATTCTATCGATATGCAGTAGCTTAACATTTTCTAATTAACTTGTTACTAAGTATTACTAATTTTAATGAAGTAAAACAACTCAGTACAATATGGACTGCTCATTTGCACTATTTCTAAACTTTCTAAACATATTATCTTATTTTTCAGGTTATTTGATGTCCTCTGTTCAGAAAGAACTTGCTGCCAATACCGAGGAGACCCCCGTGTCCAACTCCATGTATTAACTCACCCCAACATGACTGTCTTCCGCAAATGCGACCTTGACAATGGCATACCACAACCATTCTGGATCGAAACACTTTGCAACTTCAGCCGTTTGGTTGTCTTAGATCTCAAATTTATCTGCACTGATGAAATACTTCAGGTTATCGGTGTTAGTTGTCCTCTCCTGGAAGAAATCAACATTGTCTCTAGAGTAGACATTTGTAAATATCTCTTCAATGCTTCCGTTTTAATCAGAAATGTCTCCGATGCCGGTCTTTGTTCTATTGCCAACTTGAAACATCTTCGGGTGCTAGCAATGGATCCACCTCGGAACGAGCGGGCGAATCGTGTCGGACGCTGTGTGTCTCAAGCAGGTATCATAATGTTAGTCAGCGAGCTTCCATACTTAGAGGAGTTGAGAATAGAGTCTTGTGATATTGGGTCTACGTTAATAGGCACAGTCATGGCTATCGGGCCTTTGAGTCTCAGAAAAATCAACAGTCACTTCGCATCAGCAGATGGTATTAGGAAGTTAATTAAAATTTGCCCTTTTCTAAGGGAACTATCAGTCACACATTTGTCAGAACACAATAAAGATGCTATATTAAATCAAATATCTCAGAGTGATTTGCGGTTAAACAGATTAGATTTATCTTTCTTCTCCTATACGGAATCAATGCAGCAACTGTTGACAGTAAAAGGCAACTATTTGACACATTTCTCACTCTGGGAGATTGACCATTCATTGACTTTGGACGCCGTGCTATCCATTGGACAGTTCTGTCCAAATCTAAGTTCCTTGTGTCTTATGACACAGTCAAAGTGTCTTGTCATACCTAGGTATTTTAAACGGCCAAGTAAAATATTTTCCGAACTTAGAAGTTTAACAATAGGAAATGAAAATTTTAATATAGATCAAATATTGACTTTTTTTCTTGATTGCACACAGAATTTGGAAAAACTAGTGTTGAAGTATCAGACCATTACTAATTTAGATGAGACATTACTGCATTTATTAGAAAAAGGGAGTTTCAGGAATGTGAATTACTTGTGGCTGGACTGTACCTTGGAGGTATCCAAAGAAGTTGTGAAACAAGTTATTCAAACATGTGAGAAGCTACAAATGTTCACCGTGGACTTCACCGAAGAAATGACAGATGTACATAAATACATAAATGAAAACAATTTAGATTTGAAGCTAGGTAGTTATTAGCTGTTACTCTTTGTATTTAATGTAGTTTATTTAGAAATAAATATATTATTATTTTTTATGCAACTGTTGTATCATTTCTAGAGATGTGCCGACTATGACTTTGGCCGACTGGCCGACTAGCCGACTAGTCGGCAGCAAAATGGCCGACTAGTCGGCTAGGCCAATCATTACTTTCGGTAAAATCCGGGTGACGTCGGAAATGTTCGTGAGCGCGCTCTCAACTCGTCGAATTGGCGCGCGGCCGGCGCCCACGCGGACCTTACTTACTATACTTAGATACTTCTAGTATTTTTTTATTTTATTAATTTCGAGATTGAATAACTTGGGGATATGGATGGAACGTATTTACCATACCAGGTTTACAAATCTAGTATTTGCTTCAAAGTACGCATACCAGGTACGGGCTCAAAATACTTCTAAGACCATGAAAGTATTTTACTTAGCAGCGAGCGGCACCCGCTTCCCCGAAATACTTGCAAAAAGACCGTAGTTATGAAATTAGACCTTACGCTCATAAAAAAAAACCGGCCAAGTGCGAGTCGGACTCGCACTGAGGGTTCCGTGCCAACTTTAACTGAATTAGGGATTCTTACTTCCACTTAGCCAAAATACCACAATATTTTGTTGACCGCAAATATAACATTGTTTTTCATAGTGCTTGTATGAAAGACAAAGTTATATTTGCGGTTTATAAAAAAAGTGCTATATCTCAAAAACTGCTAGTTCGATTTCGCTCAAACCATTTTCGTTGAAAGTTTATGTTTAGATCTACATTTTATATTTTTTTCAAAATTTTCACTTCCTTAGTTCAAAAGTTAGATGGGGGGGGGACGCCCATTTTACCACTTTGGAAGCGTCTATATTTCAAACGTTAGACTTTTAGAAAAAATGGTTTTAGGAACCTCAATGTCATTTTGAAAGACCTATCCATAAACACCCCACACGTAAAGGTTTGAGTAAAAAAGTTTTTTTTTGTTTTAGTTTCATGTATGGGAGCCCCCCCTATAATATCATTTTTTCAAATTTTTTGTACCTGAATCGGAAAGCGGTAAAAAGGATACACCTACCTACCAAATTTCAGCGGTGTGATGCTAATAGTTTCAGAATAAAGTGGCTGTGACATACGGACGGACAGACAGACAGACAAACAGACAGACAGACAGACTTGATGAAACTATAAGGGTTCCGTTTTTTGCCATTCGGCTACGGAACCCTAAAAAGAGGTCAAAAATTGCGAGAAATGAAGAGAGAGAGTTCGTATTTTTTATGTTACAATTGAACCTACTTATTACCAATAATTATTTGCTTTAACCTATATTTTGTTATTTTTTAAAAGACTAAAGAAAGATTTCCTATTAAAATTTTCAACCAATTATTAAATTGTATTGTTAACTGAAACTGTGATTCTTATAATAAAAAACCGGCCAAGTGCGAGTCGGACTCGCGCACCGAGGGTTCCGTACAAACCTGCAAGGTTTACAAAGTTCGTTCATTACGACAATCGAGTCGAGTTTTTTTGGTGGTATAACTACATAAAATTTTAAGCTTTTCGGAATTTTTCTGTTACCTGTGCTGTAAGCTATTCTGCCGTCCTCAAACTATAATGCCGTTAAGTGCAAAAACCACATTTCGAGAAAAACGGGTTTAAAGGTGGGAAACGGAAAAAAAATCGCTGTTTCAAAAGTAAATGAGTAATTTGTAACTTTAATATACCATCAGATAGGTTTTTATAAGAACTATAGAACACAAAAACTCACACAATGCTACGTATTATAGGTTCTGAAATATTCTAATTTTATCGTTTTAGTTAAGTATCAAAAAGCAAATAATTCATAATAAACACAACTTAAACGCCGCTATAGCTACCTTAACGGCATTTAAGTGTTGGACCTTGAATAATTTTGACAAATTTGTAAAACGAGTTCGTAACTAACAATTCTACTAAACTTTAATGCCGGTAAATAGTGTCACGGCGTTTTACCTCGGTAATACTTTTTTATTTTTTGACGAGACATTACTTGCCTATAATGCAGCTAATGTCAGTTAACATCATTTTAGTCTCGTATGAGCAAGTAAATTATGCAGCCCTTGGGTCGCCTATTTGATTTGTATTTATTACAAGACTAAAATGCAGCTAAAAACAAAACCTTTAACCATAACGGCATTCAAGCTAGGCATAAGCTACTTGACAATCTAGAAAATACAGAAAAAAGTATTTATGTCAAAAATAATAAAACCATTTTTAGTATAGAAAATCGAAATTGAAATAAAAAAAATATATATTTGCATTTCTGTGTCTCGTGGCAATAAATTCTAATGAGTTTCTATCCTAATTTCGTTATTTAAGCAGATTATATATTTTTTGCTATTCCTTATAATAACAAAAGAGATGTAACTGGCAATAATCAACAAATGTTTCTTACAGCGTTACGAAAATACTTATGTAGATTCTTATTAATAACAATACAAAATTAAATCATTTCCATTTTCATGTCGTGTTGAAATCAATTACAAACGAAAATTTATTTTAATTCCTAAATTTAGCAGTTTAACAACTTTCTGCTATTGATTAAAACACAGTTAACGGAACAACTTGGTGAAGTGGCTTAATCCATAGGTATATGGACTTATAAATTATATTAGCTGAACGGCAACAAAACACCGTCTTGAACCTGAGTAATATACACCGTGTTTCATGTAACGTGCCAAACCGGTGCGCGGTGATAGGTCACAAATAGTTTGTCAATAAATAAGCTTCTCCTGCTGGTAGGAAAATTTCAAATATTTTGCAGTATCTTTATCACACTGATTTTCAAAATAATGTATTAGTAAAAAGTTTTGGTACGTATCTTAAAAACTGCCTTATTTAGTTGGCTAGTTAGTTGATAAGTTTTGCTGGGCGTTTTTCGCTCTTACCCGCTCAATTGAGCCATTGTGCGTGTGTTCCTCCTCAAATCTATTCCAATTTGGAGAACACTAAACAACAGGCTCTCCCAGAAGGCTACTTAGTTGGCTAAGATCTGTGCAAATTTCGTACACCTACTTCACCGGCTTCATTATCAGTTCAGCAAATTTCGCTAGTTATCGGGATATAGCTCCTTACTAAAAGTATGGATAGCGTTAAAAAAACTTTAAATTCTCATTTTGTTGCTGATTGTACATGTTTTAAATAAGATTTCAGTTCAAATAAAATAGCCTGTTACGTAAAATTAAAACAACCGATTTTCAGTAGCATTTATAAAGACTGTCTTCTGCCTCATCCTGCAACCTAACTTCCCTCTACCTGCCCCCTGTGATTATCCTCCTTTCTAACACAGACACGAAGAATAAGGGAAACCCCTGTGATTATCCTCCTTTCTAACACAGACACGAAGAATAAGGGAAACCTCATTCTTCTTGTTGTCTCCGTTCAGAGTGGCTCGGAGACGTGGCTAATTCCCGGATCACGCTTTCGCCTCTCGAGATACCCATGCTTCCGTGACGATAGAAACGATAGAGACGCTGGTAGCGCCTTACTAGTAAGGCACGCTCTTTCCTACTCTCAACTTTCTCTTCCTGATCATAGCTAAGATAAATAATGTCGTGGCTGTGAGAACTTTAAACATTGACATTCTATCTATATTCCTTACCCTTCTTCTTGCTCTCCAAACGAATCACGTTCTGCTATTTTGTCTGTTCCTCCTTCAGTATTTGTGATGAATGATTTGAACGCACACTACGCCTATGGGGGTTGCCACTTCCCGGATCCTCCTGGCTAAATTATTTTAGATTTTTTGGGTTTGCTAAATTTGTGTATTTTGGACAAGGGCAGTACAACAATATGGGAATCTTCTTTTCAAAACCCAGCCTTTGCTGTCGATATGTCTCTCTGCCCCCCAAATTTAATATCACTGCTTTCTTAAAAGAGCATTTGGTGCACCAGATTCATCCCCGCCGAGTAACTCTCGTATTCCGCTATCCCACTTTTGAAATACTCACTAAAAAAAGCTGGACTGGGCCTCGTTTACTACCTTTGTTGATGAAAGATTAAACTCACTACTAAGCATTAATAGTTCTAACTCCTTCTGTGCTTACTCCTATTTTGTCGATGTCTTAAACTCGTCAGCAGATTCTAGTAGCCAAAAAAAATTTATTTGTGAAAAAATCCTCCCCGGTAGAATGCTGAGTATACAGACACTGTTCGAAAAAGCAAGGAGGCAAAAAAGAAGTAATAGAGATATGTCCATGAAGAATTACGTCCTTTAAAAACGGCACAGGTAAGACGACTTTTCTCTAAGAAAAAAAGAAAGAGTAGAGAAAGGTTTGCGAAAGCATGTCTCCAAGCACGCTATCCACTATAGTTTAAAAACAAATCAGAAGGTTTTGTCAGTTAGTTATCGCAACAAATCCACCTGCAAATGACCCATCAACTTGGCTCCACGCCTTTGCAGACAAATTCGTCCCACCCTTTGTCCCGTTCACAAACTGCTCTTTATTCAATTTATGAATACCCAATTCAACGTTATGCACATAACCGCATTATAGCTTAGAAATGTAGGATTACGGCATTTAAGTCTTGTAAACATATAAAAAACACGTAGCCTGTTACATTTAATTAGCATTTATGGTCTACCCGCTACTGTTATTTTAATAAATACAGACCCCTAATACAACGCTTAAATGCCGCTATTGGACTTTATCTGCGTTTTTGTCTAATATTTTACATATTTTTTTAATAACGGCAATATACTGTTGTAATTTTTAAGAAATCATCTGCGCCATTACAAATTAAAATCCCTTAGCCGCGTTTTAGCTAAGTAATTGGTTGTAACTGCATTTTAGCTCTGTAATTTCGCTAAGGCAAAGCAGTTAACGGCATTCTTATTTTTTGTATCTCAGAAACTAAGCAAGATAGAAAAATATGAGTAACAGTGTTAGATTCAGCATTTTTTTCTGATCCATATAGTATTACAAAGTCAATTTTGTCCAATTGTCGGTTAACGGCATTATAGCTTATGGACGGCAGTATTGCTTCTTACCAAATTTCGAGATTCTATGTCAACGGGAAGTGGTCTTTAGGTTTTAATTCCCTTGCGTGTAGTTACGAGTTTCAAAATATG
This sequence comes from Pyrausta aurata, assembly GCA_963584085.1. Classification (NCBI taxonomy): domain Eukaryota; kingdom Metazoa; phylum Arthropoda; class Insecta; order Lepidoptera; family Crambidae; genus Pyrausta; species Pyrausta aurata. The sequence continues at coordinate 7,909,548 of OY757273.1, forward strand.
CGGTATCAATGGTTGTACTTTTGCGTTTCGCGTTTTTGCGTTGACTTAAATTTTTTTTTTCACGGGTTAAATGCAATTAGATCTAAGTATTTGATATGAATTTCAACTTGATAGCTCTACGCGTTCATGAGGAAAAAAGTAATAAGTTTATATTTATTAAAAAATATATATTTTGTAATGTAACTAAAAATTTAAGGTTTTCGGAATTTTTCCTTTATGTGTGCTAAAAAACGTTGCTTCATGCCAAATTTCAAGATTCTAGGTCGACTGGAAGTACCCTTTAGGTTTTGATTCCCTTGCGAGTACTTGCGAGTTTCAAAATATGCAGCTTAACTTGCTGTTTCTTTTGATTGCGTTGACATAGAAGTTTGATTTTGTTACAGCTTAAAGGTATTATAGACCTGAGTATTTGGTATGAATTTCAATTTAATACCTCTACGCGTTTATGAGGAAATGGGTAGTAAGTTTAAAATTATTAAAAAAATATATATTATGTGATGTAACTAAAAATTTATGGTTTTCGTAATTTTTCCTTTATCTATGCTATAAGACGTTGCTTCGTACCAAATTTCAAGATTCTGAGTTCACGGGAAGCACCCTGTAGGTTTTGATTCCCTTGCAAGTGTCGAAAATTTGCGGCATAAACGGCTGTATCTTTTGATTGCGTTGGCTCAGAAGTTTGATTTTTTCACAGCTTCAAGGGACAGTAGACCTGAGTAATTGATATAAATTTCAGCTTCATACCTCCACGCGTTCCTGAGAAAAAGGGTCTTGACAGACGGACGAACAGACGGACAACAAAGTGATCCTATAAGGGTTCCGTTTTTTCCTTTTGAGGTACGGAACCCTAAAAATAACAAGAGTAAAGATACAATTTCATTTCAATCACTCTAATTTTTAAGCATATTAACATGAGTGAGAAGCGGGCCGACTAGTTGGCGGCTACAAAAATGGCCGACTAGTTGGCTTTACCGACTAGTCGGCGACTAGTCGGTACATCTCTAATCATTTCATGTTACTTTAAATTTTAAATTAAAAACAGTTATAGAAAAAAATATCATTTATTATCTATTTTCTTAGTTTAAATTAATGTATTTACAAATTTTCATACCGCATGGAAGATAGGCAATAGCCTACTGTATTGACTGTACACAAACTATGTCTAAAAAATAAGCATATACACTACAATGCAAATACATAATTGACAGAATTTTATTTAATAAAGCCACAATTTAAGACAGAATTACGATTAACAGATTAAGGCATTAAAAATTCTCAGTTCGGACATTTGATTAAAAAGTGTTACTGTAAAAACTGCATTTAGCATTATGAATGTAGTAGCAAGATGTTGATACAAGCAGACATGCTAAGTAGTAATATTTTAATTTATATTTATATTCCTTTACACATCATCTGCCATATACATAGTAACACAACCACCTACATAATTTTACCTAGTAATTACTGAACTTACAATTTATATTTACAACAACAGAGGAATTAGAGCTAATTATTACTCAGCTCAGTAGTCAAAAAATTATATGTCTGATGATAATCATGATATGATTCATCTCATAGCCAAAACTTAAAAAACTTGTGAACCAAAATCTAGCTTTTATAGGTACACCGCTTCATTGAGCATTCGCCTGCAGGGGAACAGGGGAGAGACGAGAGCGGGGTGCGGGCAGCGCGGATATTCCTACCTATACTATATTTTAGTGCATACATAAAAATGATACTTAAAATTATATTTACACAGCCAAAGTACCACTGCACTAATTAAATCTAGTTAATAATAATTTACTTAAGCCAATCGATTTTCAGATTGCTCTAGGTAAATTCATTGTTTTTCATATCTATATCATTCATTCACTTGATATTGATGATGAGATCTAAGTCAGAACCTACTTACAAAATAAGTTCTTGAAGAAACTCAAGAATACACAGAAACAGTTCAACAACTCAGCCACAATTTAACCAACCGTTAAAATCTCAGTTGAGATTGCCCGCCGTTGAAAATTGATAAGGTAAAATATCTTTTAGCGTTGCGGATACGGATCTTCCTTCTCCCTCGGATATCTGTGTATACGGATCCGGATATCCGGAACATCACAAGCCGACTACGCCTGTGCGTCTGCAGGCGCGGCGGGCGGGGCGGGGGGCGCGCTGGGCGGGCGCGGGGGCGAGCGCTATGGCTCCTTGCTGTCGGCCGCCGGCGCAGGCGCCTCCTTGTCGTTGTCCTGGAATAGGGAATATGCGTCTGATTTATTTATATAACGATACTTTTGTTCATGTAATCTTCACCTCAAGATTTACGTTTATATCGATACGTCCGGTCCTGGCGAACGTTTCTTCCCCTATTTTCAAGTCGGGACAAAGACGCGTCCAACAGTACTAAGTAATAATGAAAATCAGTCCAGCCGTTCTCGAGTTATAAGATGTGTTATTACACATCTTATAACAGCTAGCACGATTTTAACACAACACAATATTAAACCTTCACGGATGTGTTTATCAACATTTTTGTCATTGTTTTGTTTACGCGACCGCCGGCTGCATATCATCTGAGCGTTTAACAGTCAGTATAGCCTAATAAATGTTTTTTGTCGTTTGAAAAGCGGATGGCCTAGTACCATTGAACTACTATTACTACGTATGGAAATGACATCCCGAAGGAACCTCGTGCGCGATGAGTTGATGGTCACAGACCATCAACGCATGCGCGGCATCACAGTCACTCACTCCCGCTCGTAGCGTTAACCAATGTGACATTTGGTCAATTAATTTGTCAAAATGCCGTCTTGCGTTTTTAAAACATGCAAAAATAAAACCAACAGGAATCATAACGATACCGGCGTTACTTACCATCGGTAGGAAATTAAAATGTTAACTTAAACCAACATAAATATTTTTTCAAAATGTTTAAATTTTTTGTATGAAATTGCCGCCATTTTATTCGAAAATCAAAGATTATAAAAAGTGACACGCACAGAATGGAAAAGTAGGTAGGTAATAAATAGAGGTTAGACAATGCGATGTTGTGATATTTCTTTTAAGGTGTTTTGCATTGGTAGTTGTATTTTTCTAGAATTATCTCGTATGAAAAATTAAAATGATAAAAACCATGATAAAAAAAATAGTAAATATCATTTGAGTTTTTGACCTACAGATTTTTATTTACTAAACTTTTATTTATTTAGCTCTTTTAAATAACTATTGATCGAAGTAAGTAACGATTAAAACGTTTTGATAAAATAATATTCATTCAATACAATTAAGTAGGCACAAAGTCTGTGTCACTTCTGCGGTTTCATATTCAAAATTCAAAATTTATGGAATACGTCAGTCTGTTGACAGTTCACGTCCAAAAAATGCGCACATTTTTTGCTTGGCATAGCGTCTCTATACGTAGTAGTAACAGCTCAATGCCTAGTACAAGTTTTTGCTCCTCACGTTTGATTGCGAATGCGTTAGAATTTTGTATCATTTTTAATGGGAAAGATAACGGTCACGTTGGTGGCGCGTTATTCCAACGCTCTCGCAATCGATCATGAGTTGGAAAACTAGTACTAGGCCCTCGCATACATTTTCGTTTTTTATGCCGGATTTATTTTTACTTTTACAACACAATGTCAATCTTTTTTTTTCTGTTAATTACCTTGTCATCGTCGTAGAACTCGTTCTTAGCGTCGACCATCTTGTCGGCCTCCTCCTGCGTGAGCCTGACGTCCGGGTCGGGCTCGTCCTTGATGCGGTACTCCTCGGGGAAGAAGTCGCCTGGAAATTGTGTTGTTTTTCAGTTCTATTGAAAAGGTATGATTAAACGAATTTGCATTGAAATGGCATTAGGACAACTCTGTATGGACATTATCATTTTCATCATCATCATTATCAGCCGAATGGCCGTCCACTGCTGAACATAGGCTTCCCCCATGGCTTTCCACAACGACCGGTTGTGAGCGGTCTGCATCCAGCGCGATCCTGCGATCTTTACAAGGTCGTCTGCCCATCTTGTCGGTGGGCATCCTACGCTGCGCCTTTGGTCGAAGGGTCTCCTATCTAGGACTTTTCTGCCCCAACGGCCATCATTTCTACGCGCTATATGCCCTGCCCACTGCCACTTGAGCTTATTGATTCGCAGGGCTATGTCCGTTACCTTAGTTCTTCTGCGTATCTCCTCGTTTCTGATTCGATCTCGTACAGAAACACCGAGCATAGCCCTCTCCATCGCTAGTGCATGGACATTACGGCTTTAGAAAAAAAAATGTTCTTCAATATAAGCGTTGCCGCTATAGTCTGATTTTCTTTGGTAGTTGAATATTGTAAACAATATTTTTATAAATTTTAAAATAATATAAGTAAATATTAATTAGCTATTTGGTTTAAAGAGACCTCAGTCAATCATGATTCATGTTGGGAGTTTTGTGTTTATCTTATTTTAAAATGAATTATATCGTTAAAAAGGAATGACAAAAATATCGATATTGCTAACAATAGTCAAAGGTAGAACTCCAGTATAGACATCCTGTGGCTGATGCTGATGATGATAATAATATAAAATGCACTTGTAAAAAGCGCTGTGTCACACAAAGAATCGACGAAGGTTATAGTGATATTAAACACTCGCTTCATCTGCGGCAATAAAACGTGGGACTGCGACAAGGCATTATTTATCTCTTTTTCACACTCACAGGCCTTTAGAGGCGTAGTGTCGCACTGTTCACTGCACAGTTATCTAAAAGCGCGCACGGTTCACTCGCTAGCGCGTATAGGTAAACCGCTTCATTGAGACTTCGCCTGCGGGGCGGCGGGGCGCGGGGGGAGGCGATAGCGGGTCGCGTGAGGGGTGCGGGCGACACGGAAACTCCCGCCCGCGCCGCTCACTAACCGCACTCTTGTCTCCCCCCGCACCCCGCTGCCCCCCAAGCGAGGTCTCAATTTCACGGTCTACCTATAAATGATTTATGATCTCAGAGGAAGCGAGTGTTTGATAATACTATAGTTCAGTACCTGGAACGTGCGTCATCTGCACGGCGGGCGAGTGCTGGCACATCTTTAAGTTGTCGTACACGTGTTTTGTGATCGCTTCTAGGTATTGTTTGCTATTTGCGTTGTTCGTGCTGTGAAAAAACAAGTAATTTAATTATTCAATTTATTTATGAAAAAATCACAGCTCTTTATGATCCTGCACACTAACGTTTAAGTAAAGCCTTTAAACAATGACGGATTAACATTTTTTTACCATAATATTAAACCTGTGTGCGTGTCTGCGTGAATATCGTATCTCACATAATATCATTAATTATAGCATTATGTGCTAATCTAATTTATAAGCCAAGTTATTGTAAATTTTCATCAAAAAGAAGTTAAACACCCATCCTCACAAACTTTCGCTTTTATAATACTAGTAGATTGATCCGTCACTTATTCAATGAGTATGTAACAGGCAGATAAATCAAGTGCACTCACTTGCCAACATCGGGGTGCAACTGGAAGTCAGGCGCGAAGAACTCCAAGTACTCAGTGTACGGCAGCTCGTTCGAGATATTATCGTCGACGAGTAGTGACGTCTCGTACGTCCAGCATCGAGCCACGTTCCTTAATGTGTAGCTGTGGAGAAGAAGAAAACATAAGGAGAAGGTAAGGACTAAGATACGACCCTTGGGGGACGCCCGATATGATTTCAGAGACTTGTAAGTCTAGGCGAGGTAGATTGCTACATAAGGGGAAAGTAGAAGTTATTGAAAGAACACATTGTGCCCAATAATTTAACATTAGAAAAAGCTGTGATTGACAATGTCAAATGCGTCCTTAAGATTTTTCGGTGATATTCCTGCCCAATTACTAACTAAATCTTTTGTTGTTGATACAGGGTGTATGTGCCTCACATAACTTTGGGCTGGCGACCAGGAACCATAAAAAAAGTTGGGGCTATTAATAAAAAAAACTCACCCTCCTCCGCCTACCACAAGCGTGGGCACGTTGAGGTTCTTAACAAACTTAACGCACTCTCCGTGGCCTCGCGTTGACAGCGCGAAGCATCCTAGGCGGTCTCCCGCTAGAGAGTCAGCTCCGCACTGGAGCACTATCGCTGTCGGCCGGTAGAACTCCATCACGTTTGATATCACCGGTTTGAATACCTGGAACACATTGTTATGGCTTAGATATAGTACAGTCAACTAGATCAATCTGAGTGATAATGTCTTCATTATTTTTGGGTTTGCCTTGTAATTAATACATTGGTTAAAGGCGGATTTTAATTTGACATATATGTTTTCAGAAGATTGTTGTGAACTAATGATGAAACTTGACCCTAGCTAAGCATGTAAAACTATAAACTATAGATACATCCGACGTTAATGCTGGTCATAGGAACTGAGGAGCTTGTTCTACACAAGTATTAAATTGTATTTCAAATTCAATAAGGAAAACACAGAAAGGACAAAAATCAATTAGTTGAAAACAGGAGGACTAATTTTCATTATTATTACTTTGAACTTCGTTTACCTCAAAGACAAATCTTTGGAGTAAACAAAGGTTCGCATGGACTTCTAGCTATTAATTAACTAAAGCCTATGCCACAACAATTAAACATAGTGAACTATTGATCAAATTACCTGTACATAGCTTTGATCATCAATACCTTCCTTCAAAGGCACATTGACAGAATAGTACCTGCCACTCTCGGCTCCTATTTCGTACATATCCCCAGTACCGGGGAAGAAATAATTTCCATATTTGTGAAAACTGACTGTCATCACCCTGTCAGTTAGATAGAAAGCCTCTTGCACACCGTCTCCGTGATGAACGTCAATATCGATGTAGAGTACTCTAGGGTGGTATTTTAAAAGTTCCAGTATTGCTATAACTATGTCGTTGACATAACAAAATCCTGTAAAGTGAATAAAAGAAAATAACATACACATTTGACTAATAAAATTTTATCATTATATCAACTAGGTAACTAAAGAATCTATTACATGATATTTATGTATATGTTTTCAACAAGTGCAAATAATAATAATAAGTTTGTATAGTGACAAAAGACTACAAAAACAAAAATAAATTTTAAATGTAAATCCAAAGTAAAATTTTTGGGAATTAAAGTCGTAGGCTTTCAAAAAAAATAATTGATAAAAATAAAAACAAATCTAAACTGGGATAAGCCTGGTTACTCACCTGAAGGTTCAAACTTTTTGGCGTGATGCAGTCCACCAGACCAGTTGATCGCAATATCGCATGCATTGTTGTTGAGCTTCATGGCACCTTCAAGAGATGCCCCTGTATACATCGAACAGAAGTCGAAAAGCCCCTCAAACACTGGGCAGTCATCACCAACATTGTAATGCAACAAATCTTTTGAATAACCTGCAAATTAATTTCATTTTTTAAATGATAACAGCAAAGAGCAGTCATAACAGAATGCATGAAACAAAAAGATGTTAAATTACATTGAAATAGGCCCTCACAGATGTGTTTATAAGTGCTCAAGGCTTATTGATCCCTAAACATTTACCCTCTTATTCATAATAACTCAAACAGTGTTTTAAACCTAGTTTAGCTATTACAATGTTTTGTCTCATTCTTTCTTGGCCCTGTTATCATTTGACAGAAAGTGACAAAACAGTGTAATAGGTAAAATAGGTTTAAAAGACCATTTGAGTTATTATGATTATGGGGATTAGTAAATAGTCATAATAATAAATTTATCACAGGAAGAAATTATATCTCTCACATAGTTGTTTATCAGTTGTTATTGTAGACGGATTCAGCTAATAGAGCAAAGCAAAAGCTAAAGCATTTGAGGGTCAAAAGTGCATCGCCATGAGCATCTAGCGTCAGATACATACTGAGTAGAGACTATATCGACATAGTATTGTTTACACTTTACTTAGATAGTGCCAGTGTCCAGAATAATGGCTTTTGTTTATGAACAAAACTAAAGAATTATAAGTGTTCAACTTCTCAATGCAGCTGCAGGCATAATAAGGCAGTATACACAATGCATACTTACTCTGTATGTTCTGTGGGGTGACATTCTGTAAGAACTCAATGTAATCCTCACTGTGAAACCGACACATGTCGTGGGCACTGGCTCGGTATGGCTTATATATCTGCATCTTCTTATGAAGGCCGTAGTTAAGCACCAAACTATGAGTCACAGATAACCGATGTGGTTTCATCGGGTGCCCCGGCCCGTAGTGGAAATTACCGACGTCGGCATTGTAGAAATAAGCAACTCTATGCTGACTCATAGTGGATACACAAAAACGTATTCCTTCAAAACATAAATAATTCCAAGAACTAAAGCAATTACCACCAAACGCTTGGTAAGTTGGATGTCACCTAACATTTTGGTAAACGACCCATATTAAAATTTATGGACGGAATAAGAAAATTTCAAATAAAATTTTGGAATATAGAGACGCTGTTTGCAAATTACTTATTAGTTTTCTCTCCAGAAAAAAAATTCATTACATACAAAACCCAAGCAAGATGATGTATTTTTTTTAGATTTTATTGTACACAGATAACACATGAACACAACATTGAGTCATTGACACAGATTAGTATTGTTGAACGAATAACAACATTTTTTTCTGTTTTTCTGTGTTCTCGTCTGCTCCCTCTCTGCCTGCTGGATGTTCGGTAATAAGCTACCTTTTGACTGTGGGATATATGAATATATCCTACGATATATTTTATATCCCGAGTATAGATGGGCGGGTGGGTAAAAATCCAGTGGATATTTATCCAATTATTCCCACCCGGTAGGTAAAAATTGATTTATACCTAATTTACCTGGGTGTTTATTATGAATGCTGGGTATTTATTACATTTACGTTGAATACTCATTGTTTTGAGTATCAGTTGGCTGTGTATGAATACCTAGACCTACAATATGATTAGAAATATCGTTTGACATCAGTCGTCAGTCAGTCATCACTTAAAATCATAAATTGTATTATTCGTTTCAACATAATCTGATAATGTTGAGTAGTGTGAACAACCATATTTTTTAAATAAGTTTAACTAACAAAACCACAGAGACAAAATGAGTTATCTCAACTTTGCAATATTTTACTTGATGACGAGGTAGTTAGTAGCGGTGATGACAGCACTCAAGATAAATCTGCATCTCGTCGTATTTTTTTTGTTTTGCATCAGTATTTGAGTTTAATATATTTTGAGCATTTTGAACACTGACATATTATTCCATAATTGCTAAAGCATTCTTGTATTATAAGTTTTACATAACAATAAATGCACTCTACGCGATTTTTGTAAGATTTCTAACTCAATGTTTGACAGTACTACCTTAAATCCGTCGTCGGTCGAGAAGTTGTAAAAATAGTAATTACAAAGACTACGCGCAGCGACATTACATTCAAAACTGGCAAGTTATAGCCAACGGCGATAGAACTGCGCACGTGGCAATCCCAGGAAGATAAAAAGATAAAGGGAAGGTTTGTAAAGGTATTGTTTTTGTTTGCATACTTATCGCTTGTGTGACTATGGCCATTGTGTGATCGTGGAGCTGACAAGTAATGAATTTACTTTTATCACTTCATTTTCTTTTTAATATGTTAAATACTCTCGTAGTATTTTCAGAATAACTAGTTGACGTGACCTTTCCTAAAACGCTATAAGTTTTACACATCGATACGTTAGGCTGCATTATTGCAGTAAATGTTGTCGATAAGCTTCCGTAAATTTCAACCACATTATATACATAAAATTAGTTCGTACTTAATTCTTAGATATACAAATACGCATAATGTACTGCACTGAATAAAATTTTGTCCTGTAAAACTGTTTAACCTTATACAGTATCCCTCTTCCCCTTTGGGATTTCCAAAATGCAGGTACGCACTGTATTTGCAACTAATTGTCAGTTTTTATTGGATTTAAATAAAAATATACCATTTTTATAGTTTAGTATTATAAACTACTTGAAACGAAATTGAATCGCACTATAAAAGTGACAAATTTCAATAAAAATATTTCAGTTATTTTTTAAAAACAGGCTTTCATTTATACCCGGTATCAATTGGAATCGGGTGGGTTAAAACAGCGTGTATTGGATATTTATCCAGTGGCTGGGTTTATATCCGGGTAGGCGCCCATCTAGAGTTGGCTGTGTATGAATACCTAGACCTACAATATGATTAGAAATATCGGTTATGCTATACAGTCAGTCATATTCACTTAAAATCTTAACTTATAGTATTCGTTTCAACGTAATCTGATAATGTTGAGTAGTGTAAACAACCGTTTTTTTTAAAATGAGTACAACTCACAAAAGGTCAATTGATATAAGTTTAGACAAGACCAAATAGAATATTGGCTTTATTCAATAATAAAATAGGACATGGTAAAGAAACATAGTTGTTGATAGAATGACATAACGACAGAACATGTCAAACACCATAGACAATAAGTTATTTACAAGTCTCCTTATTAAGACGCAAGGAGGCTATATTATCACATTCGCCCCCTCTACGAAGAGACGTAGTCATGCATGAAGGCTGGAGGTCTGCGATCTCTGCCCGAACGCCGAATTTGGCTAATTCCTGCATCCGGATCGATGTTGGCAGGCGGGTCTTGAATAGCAGAGATTTCTTCGGATTGATTATCGTCAATTTCATCATCTGAAAGGTCATCGTCAACAGCTCGTGGTGCTGGAGCTAACGATCTATTGGAGACTGTTGTCTCTCGTCCATCAGGCAGTCTTATAAAGGAGTATTCTGGGTTACTCTGTAACAATTGGACTTCCTGTACAGCGGGGTCATACTTGGAGCTTCTTACGTGCCTTTTCATAAACACCGGTCCAGGCGAATGTAACCAAGTCGGCAAAGACTCTCCGTTTTGTGAACGTCGTGGGTGATTAAACATGCGTTCATGCGGCGTTGTGTTAGTGCTCGTACACAAGAGAGATCTTATAGAGTGTAGCGCCGGTAGCAGTGCCTTTTCCCAGTTTACTATATCTTCATTGTTTGATTTGACGTTTAGTTGGATCGTTCGCCACAGGGTGCCGTTGAGACGTTCAACCTGTCCATTTCCCTGGGGATTGTAGGGCGTAGTGCGGCTGCATGATGTCCCGAGGGAAGACAAGAATTTTCTAAGTTCATCCGATAAGAAAGATGTACCCCTATCGGAGTGGATATACGCTGGAATACCAAAAGTAGAGAACAAGTCTTCGAGACAATTGATTACCGTTCTTGAAGATACATCCTTACACGCATAAGCGAAGGGAAAACGACTATATTCATCAATTATTGTCAGTATGTATCGGTTCTGGGAGCTAGATGGTATTGGTCCCTTAAAATCAATGTTCAATCTTTCAAACGCGGCTGTCGCTTTGATAAGATGCCCTTCATGTTTCATGTAACGTGGTTTTATTTCCGCACAAGTTGGGCATGCGGCCGTCATTCGTTTTACTTCCTCTACGGAGTACGGTAGGTTCTTTGATCTGACCCAATGAACCATGCGCGTGACCCCTGGATGGCAGAGATTTCGGTGTAGTTCCACTAGTTTAGAGTTGGAAGCGGCAGTGTTCATTTGCATGCAGACTCGTGAAAGTGCGTCGGCGGCGAAGTTATGTTTCCCAGGTCGGTAGACTATATCATATTTAAAACACGAGAGCTCCAACCGCCACCTTTCGATCTTTTCGTTCTTTATTTTGTTAGAGTGTGTTTGATTGAACATGAATGCGACAGATTGCTGGTCTGTAATGAGTAAGAAGTGTCTTGCTATCAGGAAATGTCTCCATTTTCGCAAAGCTTCGACTATGGCGCAGGCCTCTTTCTCAATTGAAGGTTGTCTTTTCTCGGAGTCGTTGAGAGAACGCGAGAAGAATGCGATAGGACGACCTTTTTGTGATAGGGTCGCTGCGATGGCAAAATCGGAAGCGTCTGTCTCAACTGAAAATATTTCACTATCGTCGATTCCTGCTAATGCTGATTTTGATATATCAGTTTTAAGGTTTTGAAAGGCAGTGATAGCTTCTTGAGATAATGGAAAAGTAACTTCGATTAAAGGTCTGATTTTCGTAGAAAAGTTGTCGACCCACTTTGAATAATGGGCGAAGAGACCGAGTGCTCTCTTCAGTGTAGCAGTATCAGTGGGGATTGGAAGATTCGTTAGCGGTTCCAATCGAGACTTGTCAGGCTTTATAACGTTGTGCGCTATAGTATATCCAAGCAAGTTGATGGATTCTGATTCAAATGTGCATTTGTTCATGTTTAAGGTTAGTTTGTATTTTTCAGCAGCCTTCATGAACATTTCAAGATTTTTGTCATGCTCGGATTTGTCCTTACCGCAAACAGTTACGTCGTCAAGATAAGCAAAGGTACCTTTCAGTTTTTCAGTGTCAATTATGTATTGCAAGGTTCGTTGAAAAGCCGCCACTCCATTCGTTAACCCAAACGGTATTCTTGTGAACTGGTAGAGATTACCACAAGCTTCGAATGCAGTGTAAACTTTTTCTTTCGGTAAAATTGGGACTTGGTGGTAAGCACTTTTCAAATCGATTTGACTGTAAACGTTGTATTTTGCCACTTTTGTTATGATAGAATCAATGCTTGGGAGAGGGTAAGCGTCTAAGTCAGTAAACCTGTTGATTGTTTGCGAGTAGTCGATGACGAGGCGCTTACGGTGATGGCCTCCGCCGGCAACGAGTACTTGTGCCCTCCATGGCGAGATACTGGGTTCGATTATTTTGTCCTTAAGTAGGTTGTTTATTTCGTTTGATATGAAGTTTTGGTCTTCTTGAGAATGCCGTCTTGAGCGTATAGCTATAGGCTTTATGTCTGGTGAGAGGTTGGTGAACACTGACGCTGGCGGGACTGACGCTTCTAAAACATTGCAGATTTTGAGAGGTTGTTTGTCTCCTCCAAATTGAAATACGAGTGACGAGTGCTTCCCGAGAACATCGTGCCCGATGATAATATCCGCACAAAGATCGTTGATGATGAGTAGTGGTTGGTGTTGGTACTTGTGTTCACCAATCTGAATTGTTGCATAACATAGTCCGTCGACATGAGAGACATTATTGAGTGATGCTAGAGTTATTGCTTGCTTGCATGGCTTTTGTTTGAGGTTGATTATGCGAACTAGGTTCTTGTTTATAAAGCTAATTGAGCTACCGGTGTCGAGAAGTGCATCAGCACGATATTCGTTGACTGTAATAGGTATAGTTGCTTTTCTTAGACTTGCAGGAGCAGCAGCGGAGATGTTAGACAAGTTAGAGTAAGTAGCTTGAGGTTGAGATTGTACGTCATCTGTGGCGATAGCATTAGCAGATCGTGGGTTGGGCCCAGAACTACGGCATACGCTTGCAAAATGCCCTTTTTTGTAACAAAGCTGACATTCGGCGTTAAACGCGGGACATTTGTTTCGCTGATGAAGATTACTGCTACCACAGAAGAAACATCGTCGTCTGGTTTGGTTAGGATAAGAATCAGGTCGAGGTCTGTTTGGAGTGTTTGTAGCTGCTAGATTGGTCATCGGCGAGTGTTCTGGAGCTTCAGATGCAGCATTAGCATGAGCAGATATAGAAGGTGACACTGTAAGTAGTTGTGAAGTGCTTTCGGCAGATTCTAGAGACAAAGCCAGGTTCAAGGTTTTCTCCAGAGTGTCAGTAAAGTTTTCTAGAAGTCTTTGTTTGATTTTCTGCGATGATACCCCGGCAATGAAAGCTAAACGTACGACATCGTTTTGGTAATCAGCTGCAGTGACATCCGTGAATTTGCAGTCACGAGCGAGTACGTTTAAGGCTCTCGAATACTCAGCTACTGACTCACCCGGCTGTTGTTTCCTTGAAATTAGAATATGTCGTGCTAGGGTGATGTTTTGTCGCTTTTCATAGGCATCATTGAGCGTTTTGATGGCTTCGTCGTACGAGGTCTTTGCTTGAATAATATTGTAAATTGTCGGAGATATATGATTGACAAGGAGTTGGTACTTAAGTATTTGATCAGCTGGGGCAGCTTCCCGTGCGATGAAATTTTCGAACGAATATTTCCAATGGGCCCATTTGAGGTCTGAACCTGTCATCGAAGGTTCCACGTCAAACCGTTCGGGGCGCAAATAGCGTGACATAGATGAATTTTCTTTTCCGTCAGTCATATTTGGCGACACAAAAAAAATATTATTGAATAAATTGATATAAGTTTAGACAAGACCAAATAGAATATTGGCTTTATTCAATAATAAAATAGGACATGGTAAAGAAACATAGTTGTTGATAGAATGACATAACGACAGAACATGTCAAACACCATAGACAATAAGTTATTTACAAGTCTCCTTATTAAGACGCAAGGAGGCTATATTTTTCGACTTTTGTATAAATAATCACGTAGGCCGTGCCTCTAAAAACTATAAATTCGTTTTCATGTTAATATTAATGCAACACCTTTATACCACTTTTCTTGAAATAATAACATATCAATATCGCAACCAGAATTTGATTTATAAAAACCGACACCTTAGCAGTGCCTTTTCCCAGTTTACTATATCTTCATTGTTTGATTTGACGTTTAGTTGGATCGTTCGCCACAGGGTGCCGTTGAGACGTTCAACCTGTCCATTTCCCTGGGGATTGTAGGGCGTAGTGCGGCTGCATGATGTCCCGAGGGAAGACAAGAATTGTCTAAGTTCATCCGATAAGAAAGATGTACCCCTGTCAGAGTGGATGTACGCTGGAATACCAAAAGTAGAGAACAAGTCTTCGAGACAATTGATTACCGTTCTTGAAGATACATCCTTACACGCATAAGCGAAGGGAAAACGGCTAAACTCATCAATTATCGTCAGTATGTATCGGTTCTGGGAGCTAGATGGTATTGGTCCCTTAAAATCAATGTTCAATCTTTCAAACGCGGCTGTCGCTTTGATAAGATGCCCTTCATGTTTCATGTAACGTGGTTTTATTTCCGCACAAGTTGGGCATGCGGCCGTCATCCGTTTTACATCCTCTACGGAGTACGGTAGGTTCTTTGATCTGACCCAATGAACCATGCGCGTGACCCCTGGATGGCAGAGATTTCGGTGTAGTTCCACTAGTTTAGAGTTAGAAGCGGCAGTATTCATTTGCATGCATACTCGTGAAAGTGCGTCGGCGGCGAAGTTATGTTTCCCAGGTCGGTAGACTATATCATATTTAAAACACGAGAGCTCCAACCGCCACCTTTCGATCTTTTCGTTCTTTATTTTGTTAGAGTGTGTTTGATTGAACATGAATGCGACAGATTGCTGGTCTGTAATGAGTAAGAAGTGTCTTGCTATCAGAAAATGTCTCCATTTTCGCAAAGCTTCGACTATGGCGCAGGCCTCTTTCTCAATTGAAGGTTGCCTTTTCTCGGAGTCGTTGAGAGAACGCGAGAAGAATGCGATAGGACGACCCTTTTGTGATAGGGTCGCTGCGATGGCAAAATCGGAAGCATCTGTCTCAACTGAAAATATTTCACTATCGTCGATTCCTGCTAATGCTGATTTTGATATATCAGTTTTAAGGTTTTGAAAGGCAGTGATAGCTTCTTGAGATAATGGAAAAGTAACTTCGATTAAGGGTCTGATTTTCGTAGAAAAGTTGTCGACCCACTTTGAATAATGGGCGAAGAGACCAAGTGCTCTCTTCAGTGTAGCAGTATCAGTGGGGATTGGAAGATTCGTTAGCGGTTCCAATCGAGACTTGTCAGGCTTTATAACGTTGTGCGCTATAGTATATCCAAGCAAGTTGATGGATTCTGATTCAAATGTGCATTTGTTTATGTTTAAGGTTAGTTTGTATTTTTCAGCGGCCTTCATGAACATTTCAAGATTTTTGTCATGCTCGGTTTTGTCCTTACCGCAAACAGTTACGTCGTCAAGATAAGCAAAGGTACCTTTAAGTTTTTCAGTATCAATTATGTATTGCAAGGTTCGTTGAAAAGCCGCCACTCCATTTGTTACCCCAAACGGTATTCTTGTGAACTGGTAGAGGTTACCACAAGCTTCGAATGCAGTGTAAACTTTTTCTTTCGGTAAGATTGGGACTTGGTGGTAAGCACTTTTCAAATCGATTTGACTGTAAACGTTGTATTTTGCCACTTTTGTTATGATAGAATCAATGCTTGGGAGTGGGTAAGCGTCCAAGTCAGTAAATCTGTTGATTGTTTGCGAGTAGTCGATGACGAGGCGCTTACGGTGATGGCCTCCGCCGGCAACGAGTACTTGTGCCCTCCATGGCGAGATACTGGGTTCGATTACTTTGTCCTTAAGTAGGTTGTTTATTTCGTTTGATATGAAGTCTTGGTCTTCTTGAGAATGCCGTCTTGAGCGTATAGCTATAGGCTTTATGTCTGGTGAGAGGTTGGTGAACACTGACGCTGGCGGGACTGACGCTTCTAAAACATTGCAGATTTTGAGAGGTTGTTTGTCTCCTCCAAATTGAAATACGAGTGACGAGTGCTTCCCGAGAACATCGTGCCCGATGATGATATCCGCACATAGATCGTTGATGATGAGTAGTGGTTGATGGTGGTACTTGTGTTCACCAATCTGAATTGTTGCATAACATAGACCGTCGACATGAGAGACATTATTGAGTGATGCTAGAGTTATTGCTTGCTTGCATGGCTTTTGTTTGAGGTTGATTATGCGGACTAGGTTTTTGTTTATAAAGCTAATTGAGCTACCGGTGTCGAGAAGTGCATCAGCACGATATTCGTTGACTGTAATAGGTATAGTTGCTTTTCTTAGACTTGCAGGAGCAGCAGCGGAGATGTTAGACAAGTTAGAGTAAGTAGCTTGAGGTTGAGATTGTTCGTCATCTGTGGCGATAGCATTAGCAGATCGTGGATTGGGCCCAGAACTACGGCATACGCTTGCAAAATGCCCTTTTTTGTAACAAAGCTGACATTCGGCGTTAAACGCGGGACATCTGTTTCGCTGATGAAGATTACTGCTACCACAGAAGAAACATCGTCGTCTGGTTTGGTTAGGATAAGAATCAGGTCGAGGTCTGTTTGGAGTGTTTGTAGCTGCTAGATTGGTCATCGGCGAGTGTTCTGGAGCTTCAGATGCAGCATTAGCATGAGCAGATATAGAAGGTGACACTGTAAGTAGTTGTGAAGTGCTTTCGGCAGATTCTAGAGACAAAGCCAGGTTCAAGGTTTCCTCCAGAGTGTCAGTGGAGTTTTCTAGAAGTCTTTGTTTGATTTTCTGCGATGATACCCCGGCAATGAAAGCTAAACGTACGACATCGTTTTGGTAATCAGCTGCAGTGACATCCGTGAATTTGCAGTCACGAGCGAGTACGTTTAAGGCTCTCGAATACTCAGCTACTGACTCGCCCGGCTGTTGTTTCCTTGAAATTAGAATATGTCGTGCTAGGGTGATGTTTTGTCGCTTTTCATAGGCATCATTGAGCGTTTTGATGGCTTCGTCGTACGAGGTCTTTGCTTGAATAATATTGTAAATTGTCGGAGATATATGATTGACAAGGAGTTGGTACTTAAGTATTTGATCAGCTGGGGCAGCTTCCCGTGCGATGAAATTTTCGAACGAATATTTCCAATGGGCCCATTTGAGGTCTGAACCTGTCATCGAAGGTTCCACGTCAAACCGTTCGGGGCGCAAATAGCGTGACATAGTTGAATTTTCTTTTCCATCAGTCATATTTGGCGACACAAAAAAATATTATTGAATAAATTGATATGAGTTTAGACAAGACCAAATAGAATATTGGCTTTATTCAATAATAAAATAGGACATAGTAAAGAAACATAGTTGTTGATAGAATGACATAACGACAGATCATGTCAAACATCATAGACAATAAGTTATTTACAAGTCTCCTTATTAAGACGCAAGGAGGCTATTATCACACAGACAAAAGGAGTTATCTCAACTTTGCAATATTTCACTTGATGACGGGGTACTGACTGACGGTGCAATGACAGCACTCAAGATAAATCTGCATCTCGTCGTATTTTTTTTGGTTTTGCATCAGTATTAAATTTGAGTTTAATATACCTATTTGTACCACTTTTAACACCTTGATATATTAACCCTTAATTGCTAAAGCATTCTTGTATTATCAGTATTACATAACAATAAATGCACTCTACACGTTGTTTGTAAGATTCGTAACTCAATGTTTGTTTGACAGTAAGGTCAGTCGGGGCAAGTGCGTCAATGGGGTAAGCGCGTCTACCCTAAAAATATCGGAAACTACAGATGATATACAACTAACGACATCTTTCATCTGTACAACAGACTAGAAATAGTATTACTTCAAAATCACAGATGGCTCCGTTCACCTATCCAAGACTTATTCGCCATTTTAGTTTTAGTGTCACTTTGACCTGTTACTAGAGATGACACGAGGTCAGTGATCCGCGTGCATCTTTAAATATTTGGTGTTTTTCAACAAACCAATGCGGCGAGTTCAAAATTTAGAAGATTATCTTTGCATCCGTGTGTGAATTTATTTTCTTAATCGTGAAATTATTGATTTTTTTTTAAATTTAAAATCCTAATCTTTTTATTTTCAAGTGGGGCAAGTGCGCCCAAGTTGTTTATCATATGACGCACTTGCCCCAAGTCAGAAGTTTCCAACCTTTGTTTCGGATATTTTTTTTTAAAGAATCGATTCTGTATTTCCTTTAAGTAAGTATGCGTTTTTTAGGTATAAAACCTACGGTATATGGAACTAGATAGCTGAAATAAAGTACTCGCCCAGATAAGCTGACATAAAGTACATTCATCATAATTAAATAAAAATTGTGCGTGGCATGTGGTACCTTATAGTATTTAGTTAACATAAGTATTGTGGTACTTGTTTTGACACTTTCAGTTCATTATCTTAAAGCAATCGGGTTTTTAGTTTTTATAAAAATAATTTTTAATTTCAGACTTTTAGGTTTAGAACCTCTGACTTCAAATCTATGCCGCACTTGCCCCAAATTTCTAAAAGGAGCCGTCGTTGCCTACAGGACAGGAAAATCAAACTTAAAACATGAGCAATGCGTTTTTATCGTGATGTTTTATAGGCTTAATCATTTGATTTTTTTGTAACGTACCTATTTGTCCCTTTTTTTTAAATAGGCGCACTTGCCCCATTTCCGGGGGCAAGTTAAAATGTCTTTAAATTATTGGTGGATTTGATTGATTCGACATTTATGGCAGTTATAAAACACCAAATATTGTCATCTTAATAGATATAGACTGATAAGTCAGCGTCACAGCCCGGACACTCAGAAGAAACTTTTCATTTTGGCCATACATTGACAGATGGCGTGTTGCACAGACGTTACGTTTGTGTGCGTGCTATAAGGGTTGACAAAGTCCGTCACACCGCACCGGTCATAGCTTTTTTCACATAACAATTTAATATAAACAGATACATAAACAACGTAAATAATTTACTTTAATTTAGTAAACAACGTAACGAGTACTAATTTTCGTAATGTCATATTCACGTGGTATCGTAGAGAAATAAAAAGATAGAATTCATAGAATCTACCTCAGCAACACCTGATTTCACCGATCACATAAATGATACAATTATAATTTCCTAACTACACATAATTCTATAGAATGTTACCTTTACCTAACGTTTTTAAAGTTGTTCACTGTAACTGAATAGTTAGAATAGGTTATATGTAGTTGCATATTTTGTATGAAGTTACTTTCCACCTCTTATCTTTTAGGAAACGAAAACAGCTCCTATCGGAGTCATTTCTCGAGAAAGAAAGATACCCGTACACTGCACAGTACTTAGGCATCTCTCGTACACAAAACTTTGTACTTCCGCTTACGTCGCAAACATGCGCGTGCCATGCCCGCTAGGCGGTCCCCTAATGAGAACCCTAATTCCGGCGCGATAGTGAGGTAAGTCAGACTAGGGAGGGGAGGTGAGTGTCCGTTCTGTATGTAGTACTATTATATATTCTGTGTCAGCGTATAAAAAAAATATTAGGCATCGAAATCAACTATTAAAATAATATGAGGCACTTGCCCCGACTGACCTTACTACCTTAAATTGGTCGAGGTCAAGTTGTAAAAATAGGTATAACAAAAACTACGCGCAGCGACATTACATTCAAAACTGGCAAGTTATGGCCAACGGCGATAGAACTGCGCACGTGGCAATCCCAGGAAGATAAAAAGATAAAGGGAAGGTTTGTAAAGGTATTGTTTTTGTTTGCATACTTATCGCTTGTGTGACTATGGCCATTGTGTGATCGTGGAGCTGACAAGGATTAATACACTAAGCATTTCATTTTCTTTTCAATTTGTAAAATACTCTCGCGGTATTTTCAAAATAACTCGTTGAAGTGACCTTTCGTAAAACGCTTTATGGTTTACACATTGATACGCTAGGCTGCATAATTGCAGTGAATGTTGTCGATAAGGTTTCTTAAATTCCTACCAAAAATATATTTTTTATAAAATTAGTTCGTACCGATTTCTTAGATTCACAAATACGCATAATGTACTGCACTGGATAACATGTTGTCCTGTCAATGTGTAAAACCTTACACAGTCTCCCTCTTCCTATTTGCAACTAAATGACAGTTTTTATGAGATTTCAATAAAAACAAACATTTTTTATAGTTCAGTATTATAAACTACTTGAAAAGAAATTGAATCGCACCATAAAGTTGTCAAACTTTAATAAAAATATGTCATTTTTTAAAAACAGGCTTTAATTTATACCCGGTCTCAATTGGAATCGGGTGGGTAAAATAGCATGTATTAGATATTATTTATCCAGTGGCTGGGTTTTTAACCGGGTAGGCGCCCATCTAGTCATAAACGCTTCAAGAGCTTTCCAATTTTTTCTTTTTCTTTCTATGGTATCTGTCTTAACATTTAGAAACTAAGCTTCTTGGCTAAGCCTTTTATATATTCTGTGGCTATGCTTTTCTGTGTTCTCATCTGCTTCCTCTCTCTCTGCCTGGATATTCCACCGCGGGGGCGGAAAATATATATTTCTTGAATCGCCCCAAAACATATAGCTCGGGATATAAAATATTATATTTCTCAGTGCGAAGGGTTCCATTGTAAACTATGGTGAGCGATATCGAGTATATCTCGGTCTATTAATATATATTTCCAAGTGTATAGGCAGCTTAAGCCTCTTGCTTGCATACTCAGTGGCATACTCTTACTAATCTGTGGCGGGTGGCCGGCCTCGTTACTCTTACTAATCTGTGGGTAAATGTGTTCTGTGGTGGTAGCACAGATTAGTAAGAGTATGGTGGTAGCAAAACAATTTGAAACGTTTACGATTTTTATCTATCATCTTCTAAATTACTTCATACCATATAAAAGGAGTGAAAATGCCCCGGAGATGTATATTGCCTGATTGCCGCATTTTGAAAAAAGACCCGTCGTGCAAAGTTTTCAGGTTGCCTCGTAATAGAATATTAAAGGAATCATGGTTTAAAATTCTTTCACCACTTTTGCCTGCTTCGGGACATCAACGACTCTGGGACAGATGGATATCACTTACAGTAAGTAATACTTACCTATTGATTATGTTTATTTCATCTTTGTATTCACATTAATTTCATATGCACACAAGTACACCACAGATATGATAGATAGAAGTTAGCTGGACCGGAAAGCTCAGCGTTTAGAAGGGTCCTACTAAACCATGATACTTACTTACAGACCTACAATAATAAAATGTGATACTGTGTACTTATATTTTTGAAGCTTTGTGCATGCATGACGTGCATTGGTTTTGTTTACAATATATAATACAACACTTATGTGCTGGGTAAAAAAAAATCATCAGATTTTCAAATAACTGCGTGATCTATCCAGGCGTGTAGGCGACTTGCTGGGACTGGGACGAATGTGTTCAACAGAATGTCATTGCTTGTGATCTTGTCTTCTACTATTGTATTGTAATTGTTTTTGTTTTGCTGTGCACTGTGCTGCTATGAATTGATCAACTCAGCAATATGCCCTATGCAAATTGTTGCATCTCCTCAAAATGTAGTTTGCAGCAAGAGGGCCCTCTTCGATTATTTTCTTTTCCAAGACGCGATTCGTTGCGGGAAATTTGGCTTCTGTCTATTTTACCATTAGTGCCTTCTCTGAAATCCCTCAGCAAGGAGCAAATCGTATATCGCAAGGTTAGGTTTCAGTGCATTAAATAATAAATAAAATAATTTATTAATAAATTACATTTACATTGAATACGTTCAACCATGATACCCACTTGTGTGATTGAACATTTTGCTGGTAATCATCATAGCATTTTCAACGTCAGTAGAAAGGAAAATGCTTGAACTTCTTTTAATATTGGAACACAGTAGTTTTCTAGTCTTCAGATACCTGTCAGACAAATGCAGCCTTATTAACAACATGAAGGATTTCGGTTGAACTTAGAATAGAAATATTGTTTTAATAATTTATTCGCAATTAAGTTTGGTTTCCAGATATGTTCCCGCCATTTTGAGGCTAAGTACATAAGAAATAATAAAAGAACGATCATATCGGCACCAACATTATTTACTAAAGAAGAAATAGAGACAGGAATACCCAATAACCCTTATAAAGATTTTGGTAAGTAGGTAGAAAAGATGATAGATTTATGATTTCACAAAGAAGAATTGACTCGCACACTACTCTCAACTAGGGAAAATAAGTATTTAACAAAGTAAAAAAACATGAAAATCGGTCCATCTGATCTAGAGTTTAAAATGGTGTAGCACTATCATTACTTTCTGTTATGATAATAGGAGATAAGAATAAGATTGTACATGCAAACCTTGAAGCTATCTCCTTGAATCACTATTTCTGAAATCAATTGAGTAGTTTAAAAGATCTAACTTAAATGGGAATAGATAGTGCATGCACCTTAAATTTATACTATGTAGAGAATCACTGTATTAACTTGACTTGGTATATTGACTACTGTAAACTGACAGTACATGACAATATCTATTTCAGAAATAAATCCCATAGTTGAGCACAATTACTGTGAAAGAACCTATTATGTGTGCTCACAGTTTGACCACAACTACTGCCGAGATCCTAAACTTGAAGAAAAGGGTATGTAAACAGCTCCTAAATTATCATTTCTTTAAATTAGGTAAATAAATAACAAATCCACCCATCAAAAAACAAAATTAGGGTATTAGGAATATGACAAAGTGCAATTTTTATCAAATAAGTAACTATTTTGAGAAATGAGAATTTGGAAAAAAAAATATTGGCTAAAGATTTTTGATAAACATAATATGAAATTTGATAATTGTAAATTTGCCAAAAAAATCTTGAAAATGTTGAGAAAAAGATTGATTTGTCAAATGTTTTTATGCCAAATTAAAATTGCGCGTAAAATTATACTCGATAATTACAATACTATAATTAATAATTCATATTTATTCAGGAGTTGGTCTAATTTTGTGACATTAATTTAAACTTTTACCTAATAAACTGAAAAATTACATTATTTGTACCATATTGTCCAAGCAATGATTAAAAAAATGCAAAATATTTACAGATAATGAGATATTTTATCCACGAGACCAGGCAGCTCAATCAAAACAACCAGAAAACGAGACAGAAGATTGGCCTGATGATGAAGATCATATAAAGAGCACGCAAGACAATGAGCAGCATGATGTTGAGCCCATTCCCTCACTTGGTGTGGGCACCTTGACTGTCACAACTCAAGAGACTAAACCGAACCAAGTCCAATACTACATTAACAAATTTGTTGATGAAATCAAAGGTGACGCAAACTGCACACCTCCAAACAAAGTAGAAAGTGGACTAAAAAGATTTTCAGATGAACTAAAGAAATACAATTTCTCTACTCATGTATTATACACTAACAAAGAAGTGAAAGCAGCTGATGTAAAAGAACACTTAATTGATCCCGAAAAAGCGTATGCGGCGATCACTTATTGCTTATTGCAACAACAAGAAATATTCAAATATAGTATACAGAAATTTCTTAAGTGGGCTGCTCGTGCTACCTTGGATTATGGAAGTGTTGAAGAAAAGATTATAGATATTTTTCAAAATGGCGAATTTCTTGATAAATCTTTTGATATTTTACACATCGTTTGCAAGTATAGGTTAATTAATACTGAATTACGTATTGAAGGTATAGCTGACCAAATTTTAGATCCAGAGATGAAAGATTCGGTGAGTAAAATTCGAAATTCTAATACACACCTTTTTGACGAAGTTGAATTGAAGGGTGTCTTACATGGTTGTAATAAAAAATTCCATAAGGGTGTAGAATTGGAATTGAAGAAACCTAAACCAAGACAAGACAAAGCAATCCAAGTTAATATGCTGCTACGCAAAAGAGCAGATAAATTTGTACAAGTCAAGCCCAAGCCATTAAAAAAATCTGTCAAGAGTGTGCAAGTTAATACCAATGAAATAGATGGTATCAGTACCGGGCATAAAGTAAAAAGGAAAGATGCAGGCAGCCAAACAACTGAGAAAGACAAGCTGTTACCCGCAACAACTTTCCCACTCCCCAAGCGGCCTTTGAAAGAAAGGTCTGAAAATGTTAAAAAATCAGTCATGAGACATTGCAAAAAAATTCAATATATTGTGAATATTAAAAAGAGAAAACATCCCGGGATTGCACCAAAACGAAGCATAAACCTGGATGGTATTATAGTTGATGATCGTGATCAGGCAGGGCCAAGACACGTTGATTTTCAACCGCAAGGTGTTTCAAGTGAATTCGACAGAACAGAAAGCAATGTCGTTGCGAAAGCTGATCAAGAGTCCAAGGTTCCTAAAAAGAAACGTAAAACCAGCATAAGACCTCCCGACCCAAGCATGCCGGTGCTGTGGGACGCTTGTCAGAACC
This sequence comes from Pyrausta aurata, assembly GCA_963584085.1. Classification (NCBI taxonomy): domain Eukaryota; kingdom Metazoa; phylum Arthropoda; class Insecta; order Lepidoptera; family Crambidae; genus Pyrausta; species Pyrausta aurata. The sequence goes on from OY757273.1 coordinate 7,934,398, forward strand.
TTTTATCACTGGGAGGCACTAAAGAAACCGAAAGCGAAGTGGTCTATTCGACGCTAGAAGGGAAAGATGAACCGCGCAAGCGTCCTAAATACGGTAAAAAACGGCGGCCCAAACTACCAAAGGAATTGAGAGAACCAAATCAATCTTCACCCCCTGAGCTTAGTTCACCAGATTTCCACGAATCAAGAACATCTGGGAACGGCATACATATTTGTGACAGTCCATATTTGTTAGGTGGCTGCAAGCATACTTATGATCCACAGATGGAAAGTGTTCCTCCGAGCAGTTATAGGAGTCAGAGTGCATTGAGGACTATTATACGTTCAAGTGGAGGTAAACGTGGTCCCGGTCAGGAACCGAGCAGGTCGTTTTATAGTAGTAATGTTTGGAGCAGTGAAGACATTCAAGACGCATCTGTGGTGATCGCACAGAATCCAAGTGCTGAGGAAACATCCAATCTTGCAATGACATATGATAATGGAGTTTTAAGATGGACTTGACCGGCAACGGTAGTCTCATGAGGATAATAATTTCATTTTTTATGAAAATATTAGGTTGGTATTGTTTCCTCTATCCATTTGTATTTTTTTCAAATGTTAATATACAGTGGTGGACAGCTAATTAAAGACACTTTGAAAATTGTATGTTCATAAAGTTTTGGGTTCCAATAATTATGTATTATGAATACATAGAAACCTGTAACTGTTGTAAAATAATTGTATGGGTTTAACGTATAAATTGAAGTTACTATTTGCCATAACATTGATCTAGTTTTCGTTATTTTTGACCTCAAATCTATTATGAGCAAATTAAGTGTACCAGTGATGTGGACAACTAATTAAAGACACCTAATGTAAGTTACTGAAAACCAAAAAAATACTGAAACTACAAAATAGTCAGTTAATATGAAATTAAAAATAGTCATTTCTCTATTGTTTTACAAAGTTTTTGATGTTTTATCGTATGTCGTACAGCTGCATTTTGACCTTTACTTAGTCCTGGCACGATCCTGGCAAGTGCTATTAGTTCTTTGCAAGCATGTATTGGAATTTATTCTAATGCTATCATAAACGCGTCATTAAGATAATTTTAGCGATGGTAACTACCTACTTACTATTATTTGTCCGATATTACAAAGTTTCCAATGCGATAGATGCCAAAGACCTTAGAATCGGACCCCATCGAAATACCTACTTGGGATTTAGATGAAAAATATTAAGGATCAAAGCATATTTCCATGACAGTATTTGCTTCAGGAAGATCTTTAAATATTTAAGCAAGAATAATAAGGCCTAGATTATGCGAGGAAAACTTGCACTTAAGAAAATTTTATAAGTTACTTAAATAGTTTAGTAACCGAGTTTGCCTAAATACATTCTCAACGTGGACTGAATCAAAGTGGATAATTGAGATATTTTCGAATGTAAATAAATAATGGATGTAACTACGACGGAAAACGGTATATGTGACGACAATTTAACAAGACTATCTATCATATAACTGTAAGATATAAAGTGAGGAAACATCAAAGTGCACCGTTGATTTTCTAGACGTATTGCTGGACCTATAAAAAAATATTAGTACATGGATGGAATACCTAAACAATAATATTCAACAACAGCCTATCTTACCCTTAGCTGACTAAGCATCTTGTCTAGAAAATCTTGTAGTTTAGACTTACTAACGACTTACTAAACCGACTGCAACGGCCGTCTTAGTTTTCCTGAGGGACACTGTCTATCTTTTAGATATGCTACCATAATAGTCCTAACATCAATACAATCGAAAAAATTGAGATTCTTGTATTAGATAATACACTAGCGAGACATGTTGTTAATGTTTATTAACTAAACGGCGCTTTTATGAAAGCGTTAGAACAAATTATAATACATGATAACAAGAAACGCATATCACCAATGCCAGGACTAAGTTAAGGTCAAAATACAGCTAAACGACATACGACAAAACATCAAAACCTTTGTAAAACATTTAAGAAATGAATATTTTCAATTTCATATAAACTGCCTTTTTTGTGGTTTCAGTATTTTTTTGTTTTCATTTACTTACATGAGGTGTCTTTAATTAGTTGTCCACATCACTGGTACACTTATTTTGCTTATAATAGATTTGAAGTCAAAAGTTACGAAAAATAGATCAAGGTTATGGCAAATAGTAACTTTAAATTATACGTAAAACCCATACGATTATTTTACAACAGTAACTGGTTTCTATGTATTCATAATATAAAATTATTGGAACACAAAACTTGATGAACATACAATTTTCAAAGTGTCTTTAATTAGCTGACCACCACTGTATATAGTTTATTTTTGTTTTTATAGTGCTTTGTCTCCATACAAACTTAATAATATAAATTGCACTTGTAAGAAGCAACTGTGACTCTGTGACAGACAAGGAAATTAACCCCGTGTCTTACGCTATCCGGGCGTATGCCTATACCACTCGGCCACCGTCACATTAACAAGCCTGTTGAATTTTGCAAGTGCTTTTTAACTCGTAGGCTGCGTGACATCATTCCTCGTCTGTCACAGAGTCACAGTTGCTTTTTACAAGTGCAATTTATATTATTATGTAATATATAATTAAGATATAATGATAATATTAGTAAATATCTTAGTTGATACATGATATCGATACAGGGTGTTCCGTAATCCCAGTCACTCAATAGTGACGTAAAACGAGTGAACGATTGGGAAACTACTGCAAATGTCACTTTTTAAAGTTATTATTTTTATAATTTAATTTTTTTATTTTATAATTGTTTTGTTTTATAATTGTAATTTGTAATATGATTTTGACATTTAAAACGCCTTCGGCTTTTGAGACTGACATGTCAATATAAATAACATTAGAAAGAAGATTTGTTTGATCATAACTTGAAAAGAACATAACTAAGTTATTTTTTTCTAATGACTGTTATTGTGTAGCTTATCAGCCGTTTTTCAGCTGGACATCTATTTACGGGACATCCTGTATATACATCAAAACGTGTGATTCTTGATTCAGTTTGAAATAATATTGTAAATCTTAGTAAAATAATACTTTCGGAAGACTAAAGAGCTTAAATGTATTGATTAGTTAGTATAAATAATAAAATCACTCCCTATAAAAATAAATTGCAATTTTTCTTACTTTAACCCTTAACTACCTACCAGCGGTTTAAAAGACTGCGACATATTTTCATTTTTTTTTCGTTTAGTTCCGTTTCTCCCTGATTCTGACCAAGATTCAGAATTTCTGGTTCATTGTGCTGTACGTCATTAATCCTCATAGGATTGTCTATAAAATACAGGATAAATTAAGTAATTAGAGAGACAAATCTAAGTAACCAGAATTGTATGTACAGTATTTAAAATGTATGCCCTATTTTGGAGTTGCCGCTACCGAGACTGATATTAAATAACCCGTACAGATACAGGTGATGGATCCACCCGATAATGCACCAATGTACCAAAGTGTTTATCTGTGGAAATTCCAGTAAAAAATTTCGTTCATCTGCCAAACTGCAGACAGATCAAAAAATTATGCACTTATCTTACAAAACTTATCTTAAAACTTGATAAAATACCTAAGTTTCAAATACAAAATCTAATCTCCATTCAAAAGCGGCCAAGCGCGAGTCGGACCCGCGCACTGAGGGTTCCGTTCCGTACCACCCTTAAAATGAATTCGGGGTCAACTTTCACCTGGCGAAAATATCACAATATTTTTTGACAGCAGTAATAACTTTGTTTTTCATAGTATTTGTATGAATGGCTAAGTTATATTTAAGGTTGATGAAAATGTGCTATATCTCAAAAACTACCGGTTCGATCTCGTTCAAACCAATTTCCGTTGCAAGATTTTGTTGAGATCTACATCATATACAGCGTGTGGCCTGTAATAGGAGCAAAAAAATTATTCAATGATTCTACAGAGTATTCGTAGTTACCTTGACCTGGTCATGTGCTCCAAAATGCTTTAACTAAAAGATATAGTAATACAAAGTTATAATCTCTAGTCAATGTATATCAAAATCGCTAAATCGTTGTAGTAAATGACAATGTCAAGTTCTATGACTGGATCACTGGACTCATTTGTTTGCAATACATTGCTGGTTCGATTTATTTTGTTAGAAAATAACAACAAAAATATTTTTCAATTTAAAAAATTAAGACCATTTAATATGGATTACTCTTCACTCAAAATTTTTTGCTCCCATTTTTTTACTTTTTGGATCTGAATCGGAAAGCGGTAAATAAGATACACCTACCTACCAAGTTTCAGCAGTGTGATGCTAATAGTTTCAGAATAAAGTGGCTGTGACATACGGACGGACAGACAGACTTGACGAAACTACAAGGGTTCCGTTTTTTGCCATTCGGCTACGGACCCTAGAAACCTTCACGCGACTATACAAAAAGTTAAAAACCCTTAGGCCACTTACACACGCATTTGACAAAGACATCATGATTTAATCCGGAGCGAAGATAATCTTGACATGCTCAAGTGGGTATAAGTAGTCGCAAGCTTATTATGACTGATACTCTCCACTCTCTCTCAGTTACTCGCTGGTCTCTTTTAGCTTCTGACGTGGTTACATAATAGAAATTGTAGCCCCTTTATGGGTTCAATTTTCTTTCTCTACAGTTACTGCTCTTTTATTTCTTGAAAATGATGAAAGCGGCCAGCGTTTTGAGATGTGCGCTCATTTTTTTGATCGCAAATAGCAACGTAAATTTTAGGGTGCTCGCTCGCGCCGATTCGACTGTGGTTGACGTATTCGAGACACACCAGGTGGTGCCTGATGTTATACCGAAGGCCCCGGCTGCCTTTGCTCAGGTGAGAATATTGTTATTATTAATCTTAAAGTGCAGAGAACTGAGGAGGCAATCCTACTCTAATGCAAAAGTTTAGGATGGGTGTATATTTGTTACTGCTTCACGTAAAAACTACTGGATGGATTTTGATGAAACTTTACTATACTTATATAGCTACGGAATAGAACAGTAATTCGTCCGATCTACTTTTTGTAGCATATTCTTATTCATTACATCATAGCTATATAACCGATTTTAAAGTTTTTACGAAAGCTGCATGGTTTCGCTGCTCCTTAATGTTTTTAGGGTTCCGTATTTTTTCTTATTAAATTATTTCAACTAATCCTCACTCAACCAGGTGAAATACCCTTCGGGGGTGGAGGTGAAAGAGGGCAACGAGCTGACTCCGACGCAGGTCAAGGATGTGCCCGCCGTCACCTGGGACGCCAGCGACGACCAGTTCTACACCGTCGCCATGACTGGTAGGGAAGGGTTAAACTGTGGTCTTGGATGAATAATCCAAGACTGTGGTTTAGAATGAGAAATTGAAAGATTAGCAAGCAACTGAATTTACATTATCTGAGGCAGTGAATTGAAGCACGCCCGGATTACCTCGTTAATGTTGGCACTTATCATCCGAAAGTCATAAACACCTAATTATACAGGTGTCCCAAAAGCGAAGGATAATCCTGTAACTGTAAAGGTCACGTTATGGCCTATTATATGCAAAAAAAAAACTAGTATAAGTCTCACCTTTTTCGAGATACCCACACTTTTTTTTAATTTCGTCTTCGGTCATTAAATATATCATATCAATTTTTTTAATGATAACTTTTTAAAGACATTTTTTAAGCTTGCAAATTATTGAGATATCTAAATCAATGGCCTTTTTGACAATATTATTTTAGGGTTCCACAATGTTTGACATCGAACTTTCAAAGCCTGTGGTGTAAAAAATGTACCAAGAGGAAAGTGCCAATTACTTTAAAAAACTTGTTTAGTTAATGCCAATTTTGAAATGGTAATAATATTAATAACTATCATTTAGCTTAGCAATGCCATTTAATAATTATTTTTATGGCAATTCTAATGCACAAAGGTACGACTAATTCAATCATGACTATAAAATCTATACTTAAATGGTTTTGAAAGGGTTGAATGTCAACTAGTTCACATACCGAATTGATTAACCATTTCAGACCCCGACGCGCCTTCGCGCGCCAATCCGACGGCCCGCGAATATCACCACTGGCTCGTCGGCAACATACCTGGCACCGACGTGGCCAGTGGCGAGACCCTCTCCGCGTACGTGGGCTCCGGGCCCCGGCAGGGCAACGGCCTCCACCGATACGTGTTCCTTGTGTACAAGCAGCCGGGGAAACTTACGTTCGATGAGCCCAGGCTGTCTAATACGTAAGTAAATGTAACTAGGTTAGTCATCATCATCAAAGGTCGTCTACTGCTGAACATAGAAAGAAAGAAAGAACGTTTATTCAGTACCAACATCAATTACAAAAAAATTTTTACAAATATTTAGACAGGAACATAGGCCTTCCTCATAATATTAATCAGTAGCAAAAAAATAAATGCTGGCCTATGTTGTACAGTAGTGGACGACTTTTGGCTGATAATGAAATAAATAAATAATAATATGCGCCAGACAAAACAACACTATTGTCTTAGCATTGAAGTAAATAATTTTCTTTCTTGTAGTACGAACCAGACAACGACTAAGACGGTCATGATTCAGGTACAAGTTTCGTACTTGACACACTTTCCCCTTGCGGGATTCGAACCCGCGACCGCTGCATTTCCCAGGGCACTAACTACCTACTACTAATCCAGACGAGTGTAGTAGATCAGATCTAGTTCAATGCCTCAGTCGTTTACCAGCTTTCGGAATCGGCTGGTTGGTATTTGAAGTAGTAAAAAAGTATTGTGAATCTTATTTTATCTTCTTATAAAAATGAATCGCAAAGGAGGCGGTCGGCCCGCCATACATTGCTTGCCCCAAAAGTAAAAATCCATGCGTCACGACCAAAACAAATTTTATGGGTTCGTTTCTTCGCCTTTTAAAATAATATAAAGTAATATAAGCCGTAAATAGCGGGGTTTTCACATAAAACGAAATAAAATGTGTAGGGTCAATCTCTTGCACAGGTCTTTCTAGATCATAGCGCCATCTGTGTCGAAAACCCGCAATCTAGGCCACCAAAACTAAAACATAGAAAACTGCCCCGCTAGGGTGCGTAACGCGTGAAAATTACGATGACGCAAACAATACAACGAAAAGAAGTTCCTTGTCACAGTTTTTTTTCAAGTTTTAGGAAGAGGTTGGTAGGTTTAAAGGTTAGTACCTATGGGAGGCAAACGTCATTTTCCTTCTTAAAATAGCGATTGCGAGCGCTTACTTATTTAACTAACTGCCAGTTCTATGACACAGTATGACACAATATGCCATTTTGTTAAGCGGTCGTCAGTTTGCTTATAGTGCTCGAAACCGCTATTTTCTGCCAAACACAACAATTGTTGGGGACAGGAAATTGTATTCAATCGTTGTCCTATTTTTTTCGTAGATTTATATGCCGCTAGATAAAAGCAAAGTAAATTAACAATATTGTATTAAAAATTCAATATATTTTTTGCAAAATGATATAGTCAAGTCTCTTAATGGTTTTCTTTACTCAAACATAAAACGACTCTGGGGCAATTTACGACCGTATCTGACCGTATTTGATTCACTTGCGTCAATATTACGAGTGATTTTCGTTCGAAAACGAGTTATTTTCGTTGACTATTTATTCATCTTCGCACGAAAATCACTCGCCATCTTGAAGCGAGTGAATCCAAAATGGCCCCAGGGCCCCTATTTTTGATTCACTCGCGTTAAGATGGCGTGTGATATTCAATGTTTAAAGTCGAATTTTGGAATGAAAACCAGTTGTAATCTACATAAAAAGGATTTGAAAAATCATTGCTCAATTTTGTGAGTACTTACGTCTAGATTTTGAGTGATTTCCGTTGATTTTTCATGTGTTTTCGAACGAAAATCACACGCCATATCCAAGCGAGTGATTCAAAAATAGGGACCCTGGACCAATTTGGCCAATTCTTTTTTTGTTGTGTTTGTTATTTTTAGGAAAAGGTTCTTTGAAAGAAATGTTTAAGTTACTTGCGTAGAAAATTAGAAAATGTAAGAATACTTACTTTCTTAGCGGGGCCGCGGGCGAATCAAAGTTCACTAGGTCCACTAGTTTATAATATATTTCGTGTCCTTCTTTAAATAAACCTTTTATCCGTAGTTCCCGTGACGAACGTGCCAACTTCTCCATCGCCAAGTTTGCAGCTAAGTACGGCCTAGGCGACCCCGTAGCCGGCAACTTCTTCCAGGCACAGTACGAGGAGCAGCTGCGGCAGTCTCGACCAGTTTCCGGCCACAGTCCGCAAGATGGCGCTTTGTAAACTCTGAGACTTAGTGAGAATTGGTGCTTTCGATATGTAATTAAGGTATTAAAAATAAAATGTAAGCAATTAGAAATGTTTTTTCAATTGATTAAATAATTATAAGTTCAGTCGAGGAGTCTGGGCCACTAACCACGTTTCAACGAAAATAGCTGGCATGTCACAAAAACGCTTTTGATGGAAGAAAAGAGGGGAAGAGGAAGACCTAGGAGAAGTTATTTCGATCAAGTAAAGGAAAAAGTAAGTAAATGTGATGTCATATCAGGAGGTCAAGAAAAATGCACCCAAAAGAAAAGAATGGCAATTACTCCACCGACGAAGAGCGAAGCTCTTAAGTTTAAGAAGAAGTCACAAAAACGGGTGTCACTTCACAACAATAGACGACGCGAGGTGTAAGCGATATTAGCACAAAGGCGGCGGTGTCCTGACCACATTACTGTGTGGTCAGGACACAAGTTAATTTGTCACACCGGTCCGGTCCATACAAAATTGCCCGCATCCAGGTGGGCGCATCGCATCCGGTCAATTTTGTATCAACAGCACCGCAGACCGCAACCAGTGTGATAAATATAAATATGCGCCAGACACCACACCAATTGTCTGGTTTCGTGGTAAGGAATTTTCTTCCTTGTGTTACGAAGTACCAGACAACGATTATGACGGGGGCGTCTCCCATAAATACTTAAATACATACTACAATACAACAAATACTTAGGTACAAATGTTAGGTACACACACACACACATTCCTTTAAGTATATGCTTGCTGTACACATGTTTAAATAAGGTAATAGTTTTTATTGTTCAATAAAATTATAACAATGTTATGGAAGAGCAAAGCCCCCTGGCACAAGTACCTTTGTAGGTACTTAAAAGGAGTCTCTAGCCACTTACTGTTACTGATTCGACTGTTTAAGGTAAATTAAATATATATATTTTTTAATGTTCGCGCTCATCAAACATTTACCCCTTGCGGGATTTTAACCCGCTATACGGCCGGCGTAATAGTCAGGAGTGATAAATCCCTAAACAGCTGTTAGATGTAGCAGAAAAACATAGCTTACATTGGCGAATGTGACAGGCACAGATTAGCTATAAAGAAGAAGAAGAAGAAGAAGAACATACCTTTGAAGTTATCACGGCTAAACGCCCAACTGCAGATCAGTCACAGTAGTCTGCCTGTTGCTGTTGGATGGATTTGGTGAACAGTGCCAGGACCTCCAGTTTTGAGTTTCAGGAAATGGCTGGCTAAGATAGTTTTTATTTTTTAAATCGCCCATTATAAAGGGATAGATAGATAGATCGATCGATAGATTCATTTATTGCAACAAGATTTTATTATAATTTTATTTATTTATTCATTTATTCCATCGACACGCTAAGAAGTCTTTTTGATAATTTTTGATCACAGTTCATTTGTACAACGAAAATATTAGTATGCAAAACCTGAATGAAGCACGACAATCATTAACGCGTGACAATGCACCGGTGTAACTTGATGACTAAGTTTTGATTTAAAAAAAGCATATTAAACAATCGTCGCATGCAGTTTTAATTATGAAAAAAAATCCTTTCTACAATATTTAGTCGTTCTCCCTTCATGTTGTATTCGACATCCATCACTATCGTACACCCTGTATATTTTCTGTTCGTATGTTACTTTTGAAATGAAACACATATTTAATTTTAAATGCTTTATATTTTAACGTATAGTTCACTTATAATTCTAAGATAATTCACTGGTCGCACCAGGGGAAATGTTGATTTTACAACCAATGGTTTATTTTGTTGATATTGTGTGTTTGATCCATTTTAAATCTACCAGTCTTTATTATGGGCATCACAAAAACTTTGCATAAATGCAACTATCCGAATTTATTATAACCGTTATTATGAAAGGCCATATTTATTGTTGATAAGCGCCAAGTTATCGTATTTGAAACCTTAACCATATAAGAATAAGACACAAATTCGCGCCAAACACACAACGCCGAGTTGCCAAGATACCGCCAAAAGGTTTACGCGCCGAGTTGCTTGTAGAGTAGCGGCACGTAATCGTCGTACTGTGCCTGGTAGAAATTGCCGGCGACGGGGTCGCCAAGACCGTACTTGGCTGCAAACTTGGCGATTGAGAAGTTGGCACGGTTGTCACCGGACCTGCGGATAAAAGGTTTGTTTAGTGATAGTAGAAAATATCTACAGAAGATAGTGTAGTTTTTTATAACTAGCAGTGGTCAAGTTGTGTTGTGTCTTAAGACTTAATATTCTTAAAGATGAAATAAGACTCGACGACGGGACTCGAACCTACAACTTTCTGGGTACTTCAAAGTTGCAGGTTCGAGTCACGCCCGTGTGCAATCCTTGGTTTCTTAATTCATCTTTAAGAATATAAAGATACGACAATAATAAAACATTCTTAACCATCTAAAGACTTTGTCACATGCACAACGAATTATGTGACGGTAGCGTCTCAGATGATGATGGGTTGGGCACATCTAATCTCATTAAAGAAATAGTGCAATACTATTTACCATGCCAAACTATTATAAGTAGACCGCTTTATTAAGACCTCGCCTGCGGGGCGGCGGGGTGCGGGGGGAGACGAGAGCGCGGTTAGTGAGCGGACCACACCACGCGCGACCCTCCCCCCGCGCCCCGCCGCCCCGCAGGCGAAGTCTCAATGAAGCAGTTTACCTATAGTATCGTATACTATCGATTGCAGTAAATAGTCGTAAAAGATCTGGACCCACTACACCACACCATGACCATGCTAGGAGCGTATCAGACACGAAAAGTAACACGATACGCTCTACTATGCCAACTGAACGGATCTACAGCGTTCCGTCTTACCGTTATATGGAGCGAGAGCGTATTTCGCCGGTGTTGACACGCTTCGTACATAGTACGCGACGGTGTTGGTCGGTGACGGAACAGTCTAGTGGGAACAGCGTTTCCAATACAAAGAATATTTTTTTGCCTGACGCGTTCCTATCACGGTCATCGTATGATACAGTAGTGAGCAGAAACCTTAAGAGCGCTTTCACATTTAGGCGACTTTAGCAGTACATCGGTCGCGCGACAGTCACGCTGCTGATAATTTCATACATAAATGGCAGCTGTTTTTTATGTATGGGCATCCGCTGCTGTCGCTCTTATTAAAAAGCGCACTAAAGGAACAGAGTGCACGTGTGTAGCGTAAAAAAACTCACGTGTTAGTCAGCCTGGGCTCATCGAACGTCAGTTTCCCCGGCTGCTTGTACACAAGGAACACGTATCGGTGGAGGCCGGTGCCCTGCGGGGGCCCGGAGCCCACGTACGCGGAGAGGGTCTCGCCGCTGGCCACGTTAGCGCCGGGCACGTTGCCGACGAGCCAGTGGTGCCACTCGCGGAATTTGGGATCGGCGCGGGAGGGCGCGTCGGGGTCTGGAATAAAAAAAAAGAGAAATAAATAAAGAGTTTATCTTAGCTATTACACTATTTTGTCACTTTCTGTCAAATGATGACAGCGCCAAGAAAGAACGAGACAAAACAGTGTAATAGTTAAAACAGGTTTAATACTGTTTGCGTTTTTATGAATAAGGGTGTTAGTCGATAAAGGGGTACCGATTTTGATTATTCAGTCTATTTTTGAGATATTCGTTTGACCTATAAGGTCATTCTATATTAAGCTTCGATACTATCAATACTACTATCTAGTATAACACCATTAAAGTTTTTAATGTCATTCTGATTATAATCTGTTTTGTTTTCCCTGAATAAATAATAAGAATAGTATTGCAGTATGTCGTTTCTATTGTATTTTAAATTCGCGCCAAACACAACGCCAAGTTGCCAAGGTTGCGCCAAGGGGTTTACGCGCCAAGTTGCTTGTTGAGTAGCAGCACGTAGTCGTCGTACTGTGCCTGGTAGACATTGCTGGTCAATCGATAGTTCAGTATTTTTTTTTAAATATTAAGTAATTAATTAGTATTCTGGATGATTTTCGAGGTCAACATTCGACAGCCAATCGATAGTGGCAACGCTACCGAACGTTATTTCATCTGAATGGGTTACCATAGACGAGTAAAAACTTAACCAGTCATAGCGACGTTGTAGTATTCCGCCTGGTTGTGTAACCATAAACAATAGAAACTTACTAGTCATGGCGACGGGGTACTATTTCAACTAAATCTGTAACCATGGACAAATGGAAACTTAACCAGTCATAGCGACGTTGTTGTATTACGCCTGGTTGTGTAACCATAAACAATATAAACTTACTAGTCATGGCGATGGTGTAGTATTTCACCTAGATGTGTAACTACCATGGACAAATGGAAACTTAACCAGTCATAGCGACGTTGTAGTATTACGCCTGGTTGTGTAACCATAAACAATAGAAACTTACTAGTCATGGCGAAGGTGTAGTATTTCACATAGATGTGAAACCATAAACAGACAGAAGCTTACCAGTCAGGCGTAGGTGTATAATTCATCTGAATGGGTTACCATGGACAAATAGAAACATACCAATCATGGCGACGGTGTAGTGTATTATAGTGCCACAAACTTATGGGGAGAATGACCAAAATGGTATGACTGGTAGAGAATGCCACATGGCGTTAAGTCCACCTTTTGTACAAACTGTGGTTGTGCAATAAAGTATAAATAAATAAAAATGGAACTACAGATGTCACTTTGAAAACGTCATTGCTGCCGGTACAAGCCAGAGTTACCATTATTGATATTCGAAAATTATTACCAAACACCGGCTAATTTCATTTAAAATGTATTAAATATTATTATGGCAGTCCATTTTCACATGAACTTACTATTTTTATCAGTGATAGCGAGTAAGTAAAACAATAGAATGGCCTAGATCTCCTTTGTATTTAGGTATAACTGGTAGAGAATGCCGTTCGGCGTTAATTCCGCCTTATGATAAGCAATAAAGTTAAATAAATACGTTTTAATTTTTTATCATGTAGTTACGGAGAATATAAAAAACTAGAAATGTTTATTTTTGTAAAAAGCGGCAACTTTTTTCGTGAGTGGCGCTATGCTGTCATTCTTAAGTTAAGTTGGTGGGTCTATATTTATATTTCACCTAAACAATTATAAACATTCCAGTCATGGCAACGATGTAGTAATTGCCTGATAGGTTACCATGGAAACTTAACCACAGTCACAGCGACATATTATTATGGCGATGGTGCAATTTTTCACCTTTATGTATAACCACAGAATATATAATAGTACTACATACAGAACGGACACTCACCTCCCCTCCTTAGTCTGACTTACCTCACTATCGCGCCGGAATTAGGGATCTCATTAGGGGACCGCCTAGCGGGCATGGCACGCGCATGTTTGCGACATTAGCGGAAGTACAAAGTTTTGTGTACGAGAGATGCCTAAGTACTGTGCAGTGTACGGGTGTCTTTCTTTCTCGAGAAATGACTCCGATAGGAGCTTTTTTCGTTTCCCAGATGAGAGGTGGAAAGTAACTTCATACAAAATATGCAACTACATATAACCTATTCTAACTATTCAGTTACAGTGAACAACTTTAAAAACGTAAGGTAAAGGTAACATTCTATAGAATTATGTGTAGTTAGGAAATTATAATTGTATCATTTATGTGATCAGTGAAATCAGGTGTTGCTAAGGTAGATCTATCTTTTTATTTCTCTACGATACCACGTGAATATGACATTACGAAAATTAGTACTCGTTACGTTGTTTACTAAATTAAAGTAAATTATTTACGTTGTTTATGTATCTGTTTATATTAAATTGTTATGTGAAAATAGCTATGACCGGTGCGGTGTAACGGACTTTGTCAACCCCTATAGCACGCACACAAACGCAGCGTCTGTGCAACACGCCATCTGTCAATGTATGGCCAAAATGAAAAGTTTCTTCTGAGTGTCCGGGCTGTGGTATAACCATAAACAATATAAACATACCAGTCATGGCGACGGTATAGAACTGGTCGTCGCTGGCGTCCCAGGTGACGGCGGGCACATCCTTGACCTGCGTCGGAGTCAGCTCGTTGCCCTCACTCACCTCCACCCCCGAGGGGTATTTCACCTGGAGTTGAGATAAGTAAGGTTATAAATTGACGGCCGTAAATACTTTAGCAAAACTATCTATAAGTAGACCGCTTCATTGAGACCTCGCCTGCGGGGCAAAGGAGTGCGGGGGAGACGAGAGCGCGGTTAGTGAGCGACGCGGGCGGGTGCTTCCGCGCCGCCCGCACCTCTCGCGCGACCCGCTATCGCCTCCCCCCGCGCTCCTGTGCCCCGCAGGCGAGGTCTCAATGAAGCGGTTTACCTATAACACTTATCTAACCTTGGCTTAGTATCTCAACTAGAGATAGGTTAAAATTGACTTTAACGTATGATGCAACCGAAAGAATAATTGTAATACATTTATTATTTCGGTTGCATCATATACTAGTACTAGATTTTTTAGTTAGACTTTATTTAAACACTAGCAAAACGAAGCTTTCTAGTCTTTAAAAATCGGTTCAGTAGTTCTACAAGTACCTAACTTAGTTTCTGAACTTTAAAATTAAGATAATAATTAGGAATCGCAAAGAGGTGTATTCGTCCGATAAGTAAGTATGCGATATTGCGAAGAACATGGAAGGTCAACTCGTATTTTTTTTACACTAACATATCTATCTGCGGTTTATTTAAATACACTATCATATCTATCTACATTGATAATGAATAAACAAAATTGCATGAGCTTAGCACAATTGTTTAACACGGAAACACACTGAAAAAAGTAATAAGACTAATAAGTAATTACCTTAACAGCATCAAAAAAAGATTTTACTATTCAAATAAAGACAATAAGAAAATATAATTAGAAAGAACCCTGACTAAACCCATTTTGTGTGAACAATTTTTAACTTCCTTAACTTATTATGAGGCAATAATACAGAGTGATTTACAATGTGATTCTTTACAAAGTGCACATTAAAATATAGCATTCTATGCTTCATTTTATCGTCGGAAAACATATTAATAAATAAATAAATAAATGAATTAAAAAGTTTTTTTTTTTAAATTCATTTATGGAATTTATTTAAGAAAACAAAAAAAAAACACAATTTTTAACGGATTTTTTAAAAGATATTGTTCCCTCCTGTGACCTTCGTGTAATGATTAATGTATAACGATTAATTAAGCTTAATTATGATCTGAGGTAATCAGGCATCCTAATTAAATTTTAATCCATGAAAAAACTGCCCACAGTACAGAAATTAAAAATATATTTAGAAAAAAAAAGTACTTTTCTTAAGTATTTTTTTTTTAATTTTAATCCATGAAAAAACTGCACACAGTCCATAAATGAATTTAAAAAAAAACTTTTTAAGACATTTATTTATTTATTAATTAATATGTTTTCCGACGATAAAATTAAGCATAGAATGCCATATTTTAATGTACACTTTGTAAAGAATCGCACTGTATATTGCATTTAAGATCTATAATTTAAACCAATTGAAATGTCCTCCTTTATAAAATATGTATTTTTAATATTCAGAACTATACAGGGTTAAGAATGGTTAGTAAAGTTGTCTGTACTAACTAACCATTCTTAATTCTATGATTGTATGTCATCAAGTACCCT
This sequence comes from Pyrausta aurata, assembly GCA_963584085.1. Classification (NCBI taxonomy): domain Eukaryota; kingdom Metazoa; phylum Arthropoda; class Insecta; order Lepidoptera; family Crambidae; genus Pyrausta; species Pyrausta aurata. The sequence goes on from OY757273.1 coordinate 7,950,305, forward strand.
GTAATCTAGTTAAATTACATTACATTAAACATTACTTAACAAGACTTGAAAAGGACGATTATTAACGGTAACAACTTATCGTTACACATAATCATCATAACTATGTTCACGGCTGTGTATTACAAATTATAAGCTCATTAGCTCCGTTACAAATAGCGAAAATGATGATTATTCGTTGATAGATTACCGGAACTGCGTTTTTTTTTAATTGACTCTATTTTTGAATCACTCGCCTTAATATGGCGTGTGATTATCGGTGAATAATGTTTGATTTTCTAATGAAAACCAGATTAAACCCACACGAGTGATTGATTTTTTTAATATAAATTATTTTGTAGGTACTCTTGTCGCTATTTCACGTGATTTTTGTTAATTTTTAATTGATTTTCGAACGAAAATTACTTTTAATATTGACGCAAGTGTTTAAAAAATAGAGTTCCTGTACGTAGAGTTATAGGCCTAGCCCATTTAATAGTTATCAAAATCGGTTCAGCCCAATTTATCTAACATAAACTTCGTGACAAAAGAGAGGTTTCTGAAATTATTTGCATTTTGTACTTGTGTAAGTAAGTTTTTCCACCAAAGCAAAGATGAAGAGATAATTGTTGAGCAATTTGTGCGGCATAATCTTAAGGTGATGGTAGACACAATGCGAGATGCATTATGTGTAAATTAAACGCATTACCATCAAATTACCATAACATGGAGTTTGTATTTATGGCACTAATTTGTATTAATAAATAGGAAGAAGATTCACATAAAAGGCATTTTTTGCGGCATGTAAATGGCAGTTTGCACCAAATTATGGATAATGATCTTCGCGCTTTGTTTTTCTTTCAGTTAATGAAGTCATTAACTGAAAGAAAAACTAAGCTCACTAAGAACTAAGCTCACTAAGAAACTCTGAGCGTCTAAACTAAAGACAAACGAAGTCGTTTGTCTATAGTTTAGACGCTCAGAGTATGCTATTTGAACGTCTTCAATTTTGACACAAAATGTTAGCAATGAGTTTCAAACTTCCTGAATAGACATGAGTTTTTGAGAGCGACTATAGCCTGAGTCAGCTCAAACACAGCCCGGACACTCGGAAGAAACTTTTCATTTTGGCCATACATTGACAGACAGCGTGTTGCACAGACGCTGCGTTTGTGTGCGTGCTATAAGGGTTGACAAAGTCCGTTACACCGCACCGGTCATAGCTATTTTCACTTAAATAAACAGATACCTAAACAACGTAAATAATTTACTTTAATTTAGTAAACAACGTAACGAGTTCTAATTTTCGTAATGTCATATTCACGTGGTATCGTGGAGAAATAATAAGATAGTATCTACCTTAGCAACACCTGATTTCACTGATCACATAAATAATACAATTATAATTTCCTAACTACACATAATTATGTAGATTGTTACCTTTACATAACGTTTTTAAAGTTGTTCACTGAATAGTTAGAATAGGTTATAGTTACATATTTTGTATGAAGTTACTTCCCATCTCTCATCTTTTGGGAAAAGAAAAAAGCTCCTATCGGAGTCATTTCTCGAGAAAGAAAGACACCCGTACACTGCACAGTACTTAGGCATCTCTCGTACACAAAACTTTGTACTTTCGCTAACGTCGCAAACATGCGCGTGCCATGCCCGCTAGGCGGTCACCTAATGAGATCCCTAATTCCGGCGCGATAGTGAAGTAAGTCAGACTAGGGAGGGGAGGTGAGTGTCCGTTCTGTATGTAGTACTATTATATATTCTGTGGCTCAAATTTAAGTCTTTTTAAAGAAACTTGAATTACTAAGACGATTGTTATTATTATAGATATACGCAATTAGGGCTCGAGAACGCCACAAGGATAAATTGTGCTCAATAAGTGCTAAAACTAGCCTATTTAGTAAAAGTGTATTTGGTAATGCTCCTCGGGTTTACAACAAAATTCCGAAATCAATCAGAGACATGAATGACATTAGTATATTTAAATCTAAATTGCATGAATACCTAATTAAAAATGTTGCTATTAGCATTGGTGATTTTTTGACGGAGAGAATTTAACTTTGTAAAAAAAAATTTTTGTTGTATGTTATTCGTGTAATTACTGTTTGCAATACCTTACAGGTTAGGTACAACAAGTCTTAAGTACATTTCTTTTTTTTTGAACTTATGTAACACTAAGTTTGCAAAATAAAGTTGAAGTTGAAGCAATATGAGCTATGTATGATATTTCTTGATTACAACTACCTACTCAGCTAATAATTTTTTATGTATATTTTACATTTTTGGCATTTTTGCCTGCCATTCAATTGATAATTTCGTGTTTATTTCTATTTTTTATGTCATGTGGTTTTTGACTGATCATCTTGTTTAATATTATTTGTATTGCTGATATTGACCTGCTTTGTTGACATTTGAATTATTATTATTATATCGTAATCTTATTGCATGTTAATGATATTGCAATTAAAAGCTTGTGTGTTGGACTAGTTCTGTGAACTTGCAAGTGTTTTGCTTTAAATAAATAAATAAAAAAACGAACTTATTGATCGCCTAAGTCTAAACCAAAATTCTGTGATCGAATAGTATTACTTATTTTCCAATTGCTATCTTTTATACTGAATGTGTGGTTTTTAAATCAAATATGAACTGGCGATTTTATGCAGCCTACTCCGCTTATCAACCGACGATAAAAATTGGTTGCGTGTTTGTTTAACCCTTACTTTATTAAATATACACCTACATTATGTTACTACGCTTGAATTAAACTTGATATGATTTGATTATGCAACAATGTAGACTGTAGAAAGACAGACATCATTATCAACAAGCAAATGAAACAAGAGAGCAGCTATCAGCTTCTTAAATAGGTTCCGAAACAAGTACCTACAAAATAACAGTGTCTACTTGAGCTATTGAAACTGTTTACAGCGGCATTGGAAGACGCCTTCAAGCGTCTGGAATGGGAAGGATTCAGCATCAACGTCAATGGCGAATACATCACACATCTCCGGTGTGCCGACGATATAGTCGTTGTGACAAAAACGCTGGACGATCTTGGCACTATGCTCGAAGATCTTGACCGAGTATCCCAACAAGTGGGTTTTAAAATGAACATGGAAAAGACGAAAATTTTGTCCAGTTCCCGTGTTGTAACCACTCAGGTATCTCGCAGGATCGCACTGGATGCAGACCACTCACAACCGGTCGTTGTGGAAAGCCGTGGGCTATGTTCAGCAGTGGACGTCCTTGTGCCATTATTTTTTGAATAATTAATAAAACGGATTAGTCAGTGGCAGCCAGCCAAAAAAACGGTATTTGTTAGCAAAAAAACGACATTTGTTAGCAAGGAAACACCTAAACTGGTTTCTGTTATGCTAGCGAGTTACTATGAGGTTTTTGTTGATGAAGAGGAAGTTTTTATTATAAAACTATTCTATTATTATACAGATCTTGTGAGAACCGCCGAAACGATTTTGATCACGGGAATTTGCTACCACGGTGATGATAACACATTTAAAACATGCACAGAAGTCTAAGGGCCTGATTCACAATCTCTAAATCTATTCTATTATGTATCAAACAGGTCCTAAGTATAGAAACAGGGTAATCACAGCTAAATAAATAAAAATTAAGTTCTAAAAGGCGTTTACGCACAGCGTTCAATCCGAAATAAGTTCAAGAAAATAAATAGCAACTGTAGGTAGTCGCCAGCACATCAGGCTATACATTTTTGTTTAAAAATAACCCTTATTACAACTGCATAAGACACCGCAGTGTTTACTTTGACGTGCTTAGTTTATAGACTAGGCATCGTTGGGACTTGCTGGGCCAACGACTTTAAATATCCGTTCGTTATAAATCGGATGCGGATTGTATGCTGTGCGTGCAATACCGCTTTAAAGCGAAGAACACACTGGCTACTGAGATATCAAAAATCGGTCTAACATGAATGCAGCATGCTGCTAGTCAGCATGAATGACATATCAGACGAAGGTTACAAAATTTACCGGTACCGGGGTGTGTTCTTTACTCCAGGATTAAATAACAACATTCTCACCTGCGCAAGGGCAGCCGGGGCCTTCGCTATGACATCAGGCACCACCTGGTGTGTCTCGAACGATTTCGCCACCGTAGACATCGCGCGAGCTAGCACCCTAAAATTGACCATAGTGCTATCTGCGATTAACAAAATGAGCGCGCATCTCAATATACTGGCTGTTTTTTTCATGTTTACAGAAAAAAAGTGAAGTAACCACGTCAGAAGCTAACAGAGACTGGCGAACAACTAGAGAGTGTCGGTTATATAAACCTGCGTGACCACTTAAGAGTTTTATAATGACATTGTGTATAGTCGCGTACACGAGTGGAGATTAAGTTTTGTACAATATAAATTGCACTTGTAAAAAGCAACTTTGACAGACGAGGATTCGAACCCCGTGTCTGACGCTATCCGGGCGCATGCCTATACCACTCGGCCACCTTTAGTGTCACATTGGGAATCCTATTGGATTTTGCAAGTGCTTTTTCTAACGCGTATAGTAGCAAATCACTATAAAATCAAAAATGTAATTAATTAATAAGTTTAATATAAATCTGTCTGTTGAGCATGGACTGTTGGGTTTTTTATCAGGTTTATCGCATAACGAAATGAATAGATAAGTTTGGGAAGATTATAATATTTTTATTGTGGAAGATGCAATTGTTTTTTCTAGACCAGTAATCAAGCTTAAGGTAGTATCAGTCAGTTCAGTAGTAGCTGCCTACTACTGAACTGACTGATACTACCTTAATTCTTCTTTCTTTAAGGCTTTCATTAAAAAAATATTTGTCCATCAAATCAAGGACTTTTTTTATGTCTTACAACATGTTTATTTTTAAACCATCGAAGCAATAAGACGGGAGTTAGAAGTTTAATGTGTCTGGAGTGGTATCGTAGCTCCTATAAAGAAGAAGCGATTTTCATTAAGTTTTACTTGTGTAAAAGATAAATTTATCCTAAGAGTTCTCAGCCATGTTTCATGAAATTCTGTTCAGCTGATTGATTTACTTTGATTTGTTTTTTTTACGACGTTGGATGTTTTAAAATTTAATGTAATAATTATCTCCAATGGTATAGAATAGACAATAGAATTTGATTCAGTTCTATTTAACTTTTATTTACTTGTGTTTCGGTTTTTTTTTGTATTTTGATTTTAATACTTTATTTCATTTGTATCTTGTTTTATACTTATGGTTTCATTTAATTTATGTTAATTTCACTAAAAACAAACACTTTCTATTTATTTCTGATCCTTTTAACACTTCTCTAAATGCCAGTACTTGTTCTAATAACGTCTCACTATGGACAAGTTTGATAGTGTTGTAGGTGTTACCACAATACACCTTGGATACAGTAGTCATACTTCTATCTACAATATATGATTAATTAATCACACCATAGATAGTAAGTGACCCATACCACCTCATACTTGAGGTGAGGCCTTTGCCCAGCAGTGGGATGCTTACAGGCTAACTGGACTTTAACTTTTAAAACAATCAGTATTAAAAGTACATGTGGACTAAAAAGGATAGCTATAGTCTTTTGACACAAACATGGAAAATCTTTGATTATAAATTGCATAGCTAAGATTCTAAAAGGTGAATCCGCTTTCTTGATACTCTAGAGAAGGAAGGGACACATGATCCAAAATAAGATTCAGTAATTATTTACTTTTTTAAATTGGAAATACAGGGGAACTATCTGGATTTGCGTAAACCTGCTGCACCTATGCTGGGTATGTCATGAAACCAGCATCATTGTTCATATGACTGGAATATACCAGTGTAGACTGTGTTTTGAAAACAGGGAGTTACAGGTTGAGGCATCTTATTCAAGACCAAAGCAAAAGCATTTCATTTACATTGATTAAGTACTCATTGAAGTACTACTTGAAAAGGTAAATCACAATAAAAATCAATAGGTAAGTTGATTAGTCAAGCATGAAATTAAGTAAAAAAAGTCTGTTGGTGTTTTTTTCTCCTTCAAGTTGTATAAATGAAGATAGAACAAAGACAGTGAAATAAATGTTTTTGGTCACATTTTTGTCTTAATTACCTCAGTGTACGCAATCACTAGTGAGAAAACCAATCCTAAACGTAATTTATTTAACAAGTGGTAATATTTTCTAACAAAAAGGCTTTACTAACAAGGTTACTTCACTCTTTCAACTTCCATAATAATAGGGGAGTGTAAATAGATTCTAGAACTCGATGTTTCCGGAACATAATTATGTGGTATTCAATATACATGTGTATTTTCGAAACTTGACGAAATGAAATGTGCGGATACTAGACCCAAAATTATTGACAAGAGAATAATAGTTTATTTATGTTTTTATAGTGTTTTGTCACCATACAAACTTAATAATATAAATTGCACTTGTAAATAGAGTAAGATCCCAGGGCCCCCAGACGTTCCTTATTTTTGAAGTAATGAATTTTACAGTATAGACACTCTTATATGTGTTTAAGAGTGTGTGCATGCTTGCTAGCTTGACTAGGCGGCCCGTTCGCAGGTAGCAGGTAGGAAAGGTAGACAAAAACATAACTAACTTTTGTTAAATTCGAAGCACTGATTTTTATATATGTCTGTCACACATGATATTATTAAAAATAAATATTTCATATTGACAGACCGTTTCTGTGGGCCGTTATTCTTCCCAGACGCTTTAAATTTTATTTGAAAAAAAAAAATGAACTTTTCTTACATTCGAAGTCTTCAATTTTAAATATGATCCTTGGGGCACTATTTAAATATCTTTTGTGGACAGCCAGACCAATCCAATGGGCCAAACTTTTTCCGAGACACAATTAAAATTGTAATTAAGTCCCCAGAAACATTATTTTTTTTGCCTACAAAGTGTACGTTTTCAACAACAAATTATTAAGTATATTTTCAACAACAATTATTGAGAACAAATGACAATTTATTATTATTATAGTAATAAAAAAATACAGAAATTTTGTAAAAATATTATCTTTTCCATGAGTATTTAGTTAAGTCTTAATCTTCATTGTCAGCTTTATATGAGTTTCGACTTTCATCCTCTGAGCAATCCTGGATTTTGATATTCAAGTCGTCATCATCGTTATTATCGTTATTTGAATCTTCTGAAAATACAATAAAATTATTGAAAATATGAACGAATTGCTCTACATGCTGCTAGGCTTCAACTTTTCATTGATACTTACACAGTATCTGACGTGAGGGAAAAATTTAATAGAAAAAGTGTGAGAAACATTGATTCATGTAATTTGCCACCCTGCAAAAGCGAACTACTCCAGCAATTCTGTCGAGCAAACTATATCGCAAGTATATGGAATAATGCACATAAACCAAATTTACCTGGTTTCAGTTCAGATAATAATGGGTGGACGTTGGATGAGAACAAATATCAATTTTACTGGTTCGATGGCCATCAGTTACCAAGTCTTGTCAGTGAATTACTCGAAAATGAATCAGGTACATTAAGTTCACATCAAATTAATTTCTTATATGTAGAGCAATTCATTCATATCTTCAATAATTTTATTGTATTTTCAGAAGATTCAAATAACGATAATAACGATGATGACGACTTGAATATTGAAATCCAGGATTGCTCAGAGGATGAAAGTCGAAACTCATATGAAGCTGACAATGAAGATTAAGACTTAATTAAATACTCATGGAAAAGATAATATTTTTACAAAATTTCTGTATTTTTTATTACTATAATAATAATAAATTGTCATTTGTTCTCAATAATTGTTGTTGAAAATATACTTAATAATTTGTTGTTGAAAACGTACACTTTGTAGGCAAAAAAAATTGTTTCTGGGGACTTAATTACAATTTTGATTGTGTCTCGGAAAAAGTTTGGCCCATTGGATTGGTCTGGCTGTCCACAAAAGGTATTTAAATAGTGCCCCAAGGATCATATTTAAAATTGAAGACTTCGAATGTGAGAAAAGTTAATTTTTTTTTTCAAATAAAATTTAAAGCGTCTGGGAGGAATTACGGCCCACAGAAACGGTCTGTCAATATGAAATATGTATTTTTAATAATATTCTGTGTGACATATATAAAAATCAGTGCTTCGAATTTAACAAAAGTTAGTTATGTTTTTGTCTACCTTTCCTACCTGCTACCTGCGAACGGGCCGCCTAGCCAAGCTAGCGAGCATGCACACACTCTTAAACACATATAAGAGTGTCTATACTGTAAAATTCATTACTTCAAAAATAAGGAACGTCTGGGGGCCCTGGGATCTTATACGAGAATAATAAGTTTTTTGCCAGCCATATAAAAAAAAAACTTCTTTAAATTTTTTCCTCATTTCTTTTTATTGAAATGTATTTTTTTTGCAAAGTTGTCTCATTTGAAAGCTAAACAGTTAATCTAGCTAATAAAATAAAAAAATACAACCTTAACTAACAAAAAACTACAAACACAACCTTAACTAACTAAAATCTAAAATTTGTTTTTTGGATTTAATATCTGTAATTTTTTTTTGTATTATTTTTTGTCGATAATTTTGGGTCTAGTATCCGCATATTTCGTTAGATAAAGTTTTGAAAATACACATTTTATAACCTGGTTATCGTAAGAATTAATATATATACATATAGTCACTGTCACTGCACACAAGAAAAGTGTGCAAAAATGAACTGTTTTGTCACTAATTGGACTAATGCGGTTGGGTGAGTGGATTACCAGGAGAATCATGGCATGTGTGACAAGTCCATTCTTACGATAACTGGGCAGTAAAATATAGTTTATTAAACCCTCATGGATGTGTTTATCAACATTTATTTGTCATTCTTTTGTTTATGCTACCATGAACCATCCATGAGTGTTTATATAATATAACTTCTATGGGAATTAATTAATACAAATAAACATCAAAACAAAGTGCCACATACTGTCATATATCATCAACATTTAGTGTAAATCTAAATAAATTAGGCAAATCTCTTTAGATACTTTACTGACTCCATTTTAAACTTTTATACAAATGGAGTTTTGCTAAAAATATCTTATCACATTATCATAGTCAGTTATCATCTTCATCGCAGATAGATAGTGTAATGTACTAACATTGTTACTATGCAATGTAATGTGTGAACTGTACAATATACAGTCTAGTTATGAAATGATCACAAATTTTTTATGTACTACATTCACAAATGAGGGTAGAAGATACGATGAAAATGTTATACTTTCTACCTTGTGAGAATTGTGAGGCACATTACCATTGACAAACTTGTTTGTCTGAATGCATTCAAAGTTGATTTAGTTTACGGGAAACTACGGGAAATTACATAATGGAAGATTATTGTAGATGTACAGTGATTGATTCGACCGACGTATTATCGCTGATCATATGATATTTTAGTAACTCTAAACTATAAAGCAAATTAAATACACTTACCAAATTGGATTTAGTAGTTTATATGAGCAATAAAAGATCTTTTTAACTTATCGCAAGCGATTCACGCGTGGTATACGAACCGGCAATTTTTATTATATTTTGACGTTTGCTTGCTTACTGTCTGTAGTACGTCAGCGGCTATAGCGTAAGTCAAACTGTCAGTTGTTGTCACTGTCACAATCTGACTGGCATTTTTGATTTTTACTTACAGATTTTGACTACGCTAAGGAATATTTTATGCAGCCAGACAAGTTTTCATTAGTTTCTTTTGTGGATTGCATAAAAGGTTGCATATTTTTTTCTTTTTCTTTTCTCTAACGGCCTGTTTCACAAAGTCACAGTAAGTTCTGGTTCATATATAACGACGTTCTAAATTTGAATTCTCGCTTGGTTAGTGCTGCTGTCGGTTAACCGTAAAACGAATTAACCTATCATGTTCTAACTCATGCTCAGGATAGTTTAGGGATCAACAACGATCCACTGGATCCCGTATCCTGATTTCTATAATTCTCTGTTTTAAAACAATTTAATCTTCTTCTCACAGCGTCACCACAACACAACAGTGCTTATACTACACAGTTGTCTCTCGCAAGCCAATGCAATGGCATAAAATAAAATACAATATACAACATCAACATTTATTTTAATATAAAAAATATATAAATATAAACTTTTACTTTATCAAATAATTAGACCCCCAAGCTCTTGTACAGAAGTGGCACGTAGTCGTCAAACTGAGCGCGATAGAAATTGCCGGCGACTGGGGCACCGAGGTTGTACTTCTCTGCAAACTTCTTTGTCGAGAAGGCTGCACGGCCGTCGATGGATCTGTAAAAAAAAGTATAAGACCCCACGCAGACTGCAGACTTTTAATCGGCCGATAGTTTAGTTAGTCGGATTCTTCATCAGTATGGACAGGTATGCATGTGCGCACATTACAACGACTCTTTATCCATACTATTTCGTAGCCGGTCAAACTATTTGCCGATAATTTAGCGTAGGTACACACCGACGAAGTACATACATAATTTATTTATAACACTTCATGCACAAACAAAAGGTACATATGGCGGACTTAATGCTAAAAGCATTCTCTACCAGTCAACCATTGGTCTATACAGAGAAAGCTACTGGAACGAAGGGACCGGTCATGAGAAGTATGGATGTACGAGAATTTGTCTCTGAGATACGACGGAGAATTGCGATTGAAGAATCTACACATACATACATAATTTAAGAGATACACGGCTTGTGCGATGCAAGTTTCAAGACAGTTAAAAAAATGTATTTGAATATAACTTTAATTGAAACGCTGGTTTTACTTGAACTACTACGGAGTACGAGGTTACATGTTTCAAAATTCTAGAACCACACAGTTACTCTGATTAAGTATTAGATCTGTCTTTAGAACTGAACTTACGTTGACAACTATGTAATTGACTGGTAGATAATAACTAAAACCTTTCAGAAAATTGTACAGATTTAATAAAGTTTAAGTAAATAATTATAAAAAAACAAACGAGCACCACATAATAAGTTAAATACCTACCTACATAGTCCTCTTTTGTAGTAGCCCTATTTATCACTAGAAAATAACATTGCTCAACACTTTTCCACAGGCGTTAAAAGTTTAGTTATTAGACCTATGCATGGCCCCGCATGGGTTGGTTTGAATGCATGGATAAATCAGAGCGCTATCTAGATGTAAAGCTAGGCCTGTTTTGATTTAAACCACTTTAAAAAGTTGTAGAAAAATGGCCAAAATAAATAACTCACTTGTTAGTCAGCCTCTTCTCTTCAAAAGTGAGTTTGCCGGGCTGTTTGTAAAGTATGTACACGTATCTGTGGATGCCAGTGCCCTCTGGTGGGCCGGAGCCGATATACCCTGACAGGACTTCGCCCTCGGTGACCTTGTTACCAGGGATGTTGACCACTAACCAGTGGTGCCACTCGCGGTAGATTAGCTCCGGGCCGTCGTAGTTGTCGGGGTCTGGGGAGAAAAGGGTTAACATTCAGAAAAAATAATTGAGTTGGTTTCAATATTATCTACTTGTAAGAAGCCAGATCACAGGAGTTGCGACTTGTAGTGTTCGGAGAGTGTGAAGGCAAAACTCCATTGGTGGAGTTCAATTTGCTTTAGCCTCGAGTAACTGATCTCATAGAAATATATGCCGGCCATAGCTTAGCCCACTACTATGCTATGGCCGACATAATGCAGAATTGAGACTATGTTTTACACTTTGTCTGATAAAATAGTATCTATTAAAAAAGTTTAACATCAATTGAAGAGGCATTTCGTTTGCAGTTTATTAAGCTACAAGTAATCCGTAGGCTGATATTTAAAGGCCAATTAGCGCAAAAGTCAGCTAACCAAGCATATACTTAACACATGTCTATCTGTTTCTGTCAAAGAAACTTGTTAATCAGTCCGGTATCAAACGACAGCCGGGCGCCGCATAATAATGGAATTTCTATTGTGTCTCGTTTACACATACTTGACGAAATGACGAGTTAACCAGGAGTAAACCAGGACTACACTAATCCTGGATTAAATCTTATTTCCGTCTCTGTCAAAGTCTATTAAACTGACAGAGACAGAATTATGATTATGATTAAATCCATAAAATTAATATTCTTCCAAAAGGGATAATATTTATATGGATGAAATCATCAGTCTTTCTCTCTTCTGCCAAGTAAGTTGACAGCCTGCGGAACTTGTCATCTTACCAGTGAAGACGAGAGTGTAGTAGGCTTGAGGGTCAGCTTCGTAGTACACGGTGGGTTGATCCTTCACTTTGGTGGGGGCCAGCTCATTGCCGAGGGAGGCCTCCACACCACTGGGGTACTTCAGCTGCAAAAAAAAACAATTTAGTATATTTTTTTAACGACTTAAAAAAAGGAGGTTCTCAGTTTGACCTGATTTTGATGCGGTTTTCATTAAAGTTTTTTTACATTAAGGAGAAGGTTTTAGTTCAATTAGGTTCATTATAATTGAACAATATGTTACTAAAAAACTTTTAAAAAAAATACCGCCTTTTTGAAGGCAGTTCAATGGTTATGTTTTTTTAGGTTGACATTATTATACCGTAATACCGTATTTATCCTAATGTGCTCATAAAGTACATCGGGTGGCACCTCCTAATAAGAAAAGTAACTGCATTTTCTGTTATTATTACCAGTTACTTAAATAAGTAATTTCTTATCATTTGTTATAACGACGAGTCCATATGGACTCGTCGTGGGTTTAGTTTAGCTGAATAATTTATGCCAAATTATACGGTCAGTTACACAATGTCCTCATAAGTTCTGTACTAGTAGTATTATATTATCTGTGGTTCTGGTAATGTAATCTGCCAGATACTTCATAAAAAATAATGTTCTATTTTTAAAATTATTCTTTGGTTACTGCTATTCGTCGACAGTGAACCAGACAAAAAATAACTTTCAAGTTTATATTATGCTTTAACAAGTCAAGTAAGTACTTTACTTCGATTCCGGATAGTATGTCTCTTGCACAATTTTTATCGAAAATATTTTGTCCATTCGCAGACCTTGACATTACAATCAAAAGTAAATATTATCATCGTCAAATTATGTAACAGTAATTTTTGTTTATTTGTGCTATCATGAAACCATGATAAGAAATTACTTATTCTTATTAAATAGGTACTAATTAATTAGCTGAAGATTAGAATAATAAATAAAAGTGTAGGAACGTAAGTCGTACAGGAATAGTTCTGGATAACTTAAGCAGGTAAGTAACACTTTTTATTTATTTATCTATATACAGGGTGTTTCATGTAACGTGTCAAGCCGATGCGTGGTGATAGGTGAGTACCATACCTATCCATTTCACCCCCATGTATGTTAGACAAATATTTATAGTTTAGGAGTTATAATTTTTTTTCGATATTTTACATGATGCACCTAGACGATATCTTTAAAAAATTATAACTTTTTTTTGGGTCCACTTTTCTCAGATATTTTGATCTCAATAGAATGCCCATTATTTGCAATATTATGAGTAAAATAATCGCCATCCTAACTTAGACACAAGATACAAAATTATTGATCGATACTAAAAAATATTGCATTAAGCAGAACCGAATAGAATTTTCAACATAAATTTAAAAATATGAAAAAGGTTTTCCATAGTTTCCGACTAATTTTAAAAACTGCTTGACTTCATAAACTTTCATTACAATACAAAAAAAGATCTACTTAATGGGTAATTTTTAGCTTAAATCGGCCGTTGAATGTGGCATATCGGAAATATCTTGATTTTCATAATTTTTATTTTTATTGTTACCTTTGCATATTTTTATCAAATCTGATATTTAGTGTCCCTCTATGTTTAAATAGAGCTCATTTGATAACAAGTACATACGTTATGTACCTACTACTAACTTTAACCACGACCGTATGAGTTAATGAAGGATCCAATTTTACTTACATGGCACTCAAAATTTCGTATTTTATTAACAACAAATAAACAAGAAACAATTGAAACTAAGACATGCATCGTAAAAATAATCTACAACCCATTTAATCACAAACTAAATCATTTCCTTGTGGCGTGGGATAGCTATAGTAATCCTTTAAGGTAGGGACTAGCGAGCACTAATAATTATTGGCAGTAACAGCATTTTATTTTGGCGCAATCACATAATCACTAACTGCTCCAGCTTTGAGGGCTGAGCCCTACCCAAAATTAAAATTCTGCTTGGGCAAAAAGCTAAAGCTGGCTAGTTCTTAGCTCAAAGGATTAGTTTAGCTTTCCCAAGCCTCAAGGAAATGATTTAGTTTGTGAATAAATGGGTTGTAGATGATTTTTATGATGCATGTCTTAGTTTCAATTGTTTCTTGTTTATTTGTTGTTAATAAAGTACGAAATTTGAGTGCAATGTAAGTAAAATTTTGGATCCCTAATTAACTCATATGGTCGTGGTTAAAGATAGTAGTAGGTACATAATGTATGTACTTGTTATCAAATGAGCTCTATTTAAACAAAGAGGGACACTAAATATCAGATTTGATAAAAATATGCAAAGGTAACAATAAAAATAAAAATAATGAAAATCAAGATATTTCCGATATGCCACATTCAACGGCCGATTTAAGCTAAAAATTACCCATTAAGTACATCGTTTTTTGTATTGTAATGAAAGTTTATGAAGTCAAGCAGTTTTTAAAATTAGTCAGAAACTATGGAAAACCTTTTTTATATTTTTAAATTTATGTTGAAAATTCTATTCGGTTCTGCTTAATGCAATATTTTTTAGTATCGATCAATAATTTTGTATCTTGTGTCTAAGTTAGGATGGCGATTATTTTACTTATAATTTTGCAAATAATGGGCATTCTATTGAGATCAAAATATCTGAGAAAAGTGGACCCAAAAAAAAGTTATAATTTTTTACAGATATCGTCTAGGTGCATCATGAAAAATATCGAAAAAAAAATATAACTCCTAAACTATAAATATTTGTCTAACATACATGGGGGTGAAATGGATAGGTATGGTACTCACCTATCACCACGCATCGGCTTGACACGTTACATGAAACACCCTGTATATAAAAGAAAGTCGTGTCTGTTGCAACACTTATAACTCGAGAACGGCTGGACCGATTGCCATGGTTTTTGATTTGTTGGATTTGTTTCCGTCCCGAATAGCAGAAAACATCTTGAAAACAATTAAAACTCGATATGTGTAATGAATACTTAATCATACTACTTTATAAAAATAAGTCGCGTTTTCCTTCCTGACGCTTAACTCCAGAACGCACGAACCGATTTCCACGGTTTTGCATTCGTTGGAAAGGTCTCGGGCTCCATGAGGTTTATAGCAAAGAAAATTCCCATAAAACGGGGCCGGAGCGGGACGGAGCTGGGGGCGAAACGAAGTTCGCTGGGACCGCTAGTATAACTATAAATAACCAAGAACATTTGGCTACGATCTCATTTGATAGTAAGTGATGGTTTTGAAAGAGGAAATACCTAATTTTATCGATGGCTAACGTAAGATTGATATAATTATGGGCTCATTATCGTGATTACGAATTTATAATTGATTGCATTTTTATCAGATATCAAAAAGATCATAATGAGGCCAAATAGTCTAGACTTTCTAGAAAACCGATAATACACCTACTAAGATTTTGGAAGTAGATGAAATTCAGTACCTAAAGTCCGTACGTAGGACCTAAGGCAGCGATAAGGTTTAATATGTAATTGTATGCGCCGGCGCATATGCAGTTACTAATTTAATATGTCCCTCATAATAAGTATGCATAACTAGATTTGATTTTGAGTGATTTCCGTTGATTTTTAATGTGTTTTCGAACGAAAATCACACGCCATATCCAAGCGAGTGATTCAAAAATAGGGCTCCAGGCGGGTCATATTATTTTGGCTCTGTTGTGTTTACGTTAACTAAGATGTAGTACTATTATATTATATTCTGTGGAGTACCTAGGTTAAAATATTCGTTACCTGATTCCATAACTTACTTTCTTGGTCGGTTAAAGGTAGGGCGGTAGTCCATCAAATTCAAATTCAAATTCAAAATCTTTATTTCAATTTAGGTCATGAAATGACACTTCATCTTAGGTACCTACTTGAAACTTTTATGGAATTTAAAAAATATTTTAAACAGTACCATTGCTGAGATGGGCGAACTAATAATAAATATAAGTACATTAATTATGTATGGACAACAGCACGTCATAACAACCAACCACTGCGGTATCATGCACTTGTTGTAATACTAGTTTGCAAAAAAAGTGGGTTATCTGATGTGCTGGTGTCTACTACGAAAAACGAAATCCGTCAAAACGATTATCGTTTTTCGGATCCGATCCGAATCATTTTTCCTACAAATTTGTAAATTCACTAATTTTGTGTGCAATAAAGAGTTATCTATCTATCTATCTTACTACGAAATGCTTCGGATCCGCAAAACGATTATCGTATTGACGGATTTCGTTTTTCGTAGTAGGCCTTATGTACCTAATATAAACAGTTACTTACTTCGATTTTGGCATTGGGAGCCGTTGGGATCACGTCAGGGACGATTTTGCTCGACTGAAAGGCTTGGGCGACCGACATTTCGACTGGAATCTAAATTAAAAATAAAACAATGGGTAATTGGTAAGTACCATAGAGAAATAAAAAAATCTTCGCTTTAAAAAGAGCGTGCTACTTCGTGAAATTCTATAGGATTTGACAGCGAAAGACCTTATGACAGCGAGACCGTTTTCTAAGAAATAATGGATTTAGTGGAAACGTCAAGTTTCCGTCGCTGGAATTTTTGAAAAATTATGAATGGATATAATTATAATTTAAGTTTTGTATAACAATTTCAGATGAAATGACTTGTGCTTTCAGCAACTGTGAAGTGCGCCGAGGATACAATCCCGAAAATCATACTTTCCACCAGTAAATATGAATCATTGATAAAAATTTTAATTCCAAATTTTATAAAATTTTTGAGTGAAATCGACTCCGATGCCAAATTGTTCAGTAAATTTAGGACTTCCTTTGTGATTTGCAGCCATATATCAAAGTTTCCAATAGAATAATTCAGGTATATTCAGTAAAATAAGAAACCGTTTCTTTACACTAGGGCTTGACTAAATGATGACGTCATCAGTGTCGATAAATTTTTTGACTGATTTTTTTAGGTAACCGTAATTCTTGCACAGCTTCTTCTCAGCACTGGCCCACACAACTGTCCTGAAGCTGTGCTGTGGTAAGGTCTATGTTGGAACGTGTATAAGTGCTTCTAGCAAGTCTTCATACATAAATAAATAAATATGTATTTTAAAAAGAAATGAAGTTGTCTTGTTTATCAAATAAAAAGTATTATGTTATTAAAAGTGCATTAATTTAATTATTTTTGTTTCAATTTACATGATTTATCGTAACCTCGTCGATAAAACTTGGACCACTATAAGATACACATCACTATTGAACGCACACAGTCATGTAAAGTAACTTTTTGGTTTCGCTGAAAATCCGCGTTTGTCATTCTATACTATACTACATTCTATGGTAAGTACATAAAAACCATAGAGAAAGAAAAAAATCTTCGCTTTAAAAAGAGCGTGCTACTTAGTGAAATTCTATAGGATTTGATAGCGAAAGACCTTATGATGACAGCGTGACCGTTTTCTAAGAAATAATGGATTTAGTGGAAACGTTAAGTTTCCGTCGCTGGAATTTTTGAAAAATTATGAATGGATATAATTATAATTTAAGTTTTGTATAACAATTTCAGATGCAATGACTTGTGCTTTCAGCAACTGTGAAGTGCGCCGAGGATACAATCCCGAAAATCATACTTTTCACCAGTAAATAAGTATGAATCATTGATAAAAAAAATAATTCCAAATTTTCCAAAATTTGTGAGTGAAATCGACTCCGATGCCAAATTGTACAGTAAATTTAGGATTTCCTTTGTGATTTGCAGCCATATATCAAAGTTTCCAATATAATTATTCAGATATTTTCAGTAAAATAAGAAACCGTTTCTTTACACTAGGGCTTGACTAAATGATGAAAATCTGTATGGTTTGCTTAAAACTGTTTTAAAATAACCATTATGAATTTCGGTGGATTATCCAACAATTTGTTCCCAGATATTCTACATATTCTAATTATTTCCAGGAGATAAAAACAAAAGAAAACATACCTTACGTGTCCTTTCTGATGAGTCTGTAACCACACTGGCGAAAAATTTTCAACAATATTCGTTCACCGCGACCGATAAGCGGTCTTTTGTTTCGATAATTCGCGATAACCTTAAGGTGCTTGCGGTTATCCTAATTAAGAGTTGTGGATAAAAATGAATTATTATTATTCTTCTTCTTCTGCGGTGTGCTGTTAACAGTAACCAAACTATAAGTAAGTATACTCACATTACATACATTCATTTGATGAAGTTTTATTAACCGACTTGAAAAATGAAGGTATTCAATTCGACCTATAGTATGTGATATCGTTGTAATTGGATAATTTGAGTATGTTGAGCTGTTAAAGCTTACAAACATGTGTGCAATATTTCGTAAGTGCATGTATGTTTGTATATTTGTTTTAGGATTTCTCGAAAACGAGAAGTTATTGTTTAATTTATTATTTCAACCTGGTAAATTCAACTTTGGGTTACAGTGTAAGTTTCATGAAAATCGGTCTAGTAGTCCTTGAGATAACCGCGTTCAAACTAACGAACAAACGCACAAATTCTTCAGTTTAATATTATAAATATAGATTTCGGAATCATCTTCAACTCAGACTCATCCTATCTCATCACCATCATCATCATTATCAGCCATAGGACATCCATTATATTGAACTTAAAGGCCTTGCACAGTTTACCACACCGACGGGTTGCCACCGGCCATTGAACTACTATTAATAGCGTATGGAACTGACATCACGAACAAATTTTGTGCTCCATGAATTGATGACCCGGTCATCAACTCCTGGTACACAAGTTTTATTCGAAATTCAAATTTTCTAAGATAATGTTACAATCTTGTCGTCGTTTTGCGACACATTTTTTGCTTGGCATAGGATCTCTATACGTATTAGTAGTAATAACTCACTGCGATCTTTACAAGGTCGTCTGTCCATCTAAGTGTTAAAAATATACAATAAACTACCCAATCTTATAACTCAAGAAAACAACAATAATACATTCCTGAAACAATTAAAACAATTATTAATTTCTAAGTGCTATTATAACATTCAGGATTTTTTGGAAGATAAAGTAAAATAAAGAAACGTTACACTTTAATTTATCTGTAATTTTTATTTTTGTTTATTTTTATTTTCTCTTGTATAGTAAAGCTTCCTCTCTCTGTATTACTTATTTTGCAGCGCCCGAGAGGGTTCATAATGATCGCACATTGTTAAAATTGTAACTCCATTTTGTACATTATGAAGCAATAAAGTATTGAGTATTATAAGACATCCAGTCTTTCATTTAATCGTAGGGGTTCCAATCTATGTATAACTTTTCTGCTCCAACACTCTCTACTTTTGCATTATGTCTAGCGATAACATGTACCTACTTATTTTGAGTTTACGGATGCTGATAAGAAACACATCAAACATTTTATGACATAACCCTGATAACCGACTTTTTATATGCAAACTTAGATAAAAACAATTAATAAGCAAAACAATGCAATTAAGTCTTACATAATGCCGCTAACATACTTACCGAAAATAGGTAAAAATTATGAAAATGTAATATCATTGGGTAGATTGGTATTTTTGTAAGTTAAAAACATTTTTGCTGGTACTGTTAAATAAAACGAAATTTCAGACTAACATTTTATTATTTTTCAAACAACTCTACGACGAAACAAGAAATTATTTAACAACGAAATAAATCATAACACAATATTTGACCTCTATTTATAATACAATCTTACTTAGTACATTATATACTTAATACATTTTACAGTGACGAAATATGACTTCTTTTCGTCTTATAGTTATTTGTTTAGATCAAAACAGTTAAATATAAATTACTGAAAAAATATGAATGCAATCTATAAAATTATAACTGGCTTTAGTTACAAATAAAAATAAAGATCTTCAATTTCTAATTTTAATTACAATAATTGTATATTTATCCACATTTGAAAATGATGGATTGTCGATTGAACTCTGAAAATAAGTAGGATTTACACCTAAATAATAAGCACTGATAAGAATTTTGGCTAACGAAATAAAAGTAATCTTAAAATTAAGAAGGATAGAGTCGACTAGAAAATGAGGAGATATTCAAATCGACTTAACTATTAACTAATGTTTAATTCATATGATACTTTCATATGGTGTTTCCCTATAATAAATATTTAAATCTACAATGGTGGCATTTAGAGGTTAGTAAAAGTAAAACTCTATAAAACAAATACTCAATCACCGAGTGGATGGAAGACGGCCACGCGGTAGATCCAGAAGGCCTACTACGAAAAACGAAATCCGTCAAAACGATCATCGTTTTGCGGATCCGAAGTATTTCGTAGTAAGGATTCTATACTAAAAATGTTTCGGATCCGAAAAACGATAATCGTATTGACGGATTTCGTTTTTCGTAGTAGACCTCTTGATGCAGATGGCGTAGACGACTACTCTCGTTTAAAAGAGAGTGGACGGCAACTGCTCAAAAGCGTGGAGAGTGGAAAAGGGGTAGGGAGGCCTTTGTCACGCAGTGGGACAATATGGGCTCATAAAAATAATAATAAATCTCTATAGCTATTTTTATCATTACGTATCTTATCATCATCATTTTTATATCAACCAAAGTTTGTCCACTGCTGAACATATACCTATCTGGCTTTATCACAGCGGCCGGTCTGCATCCAGTGTGATCCTTTGATCTTTACAAGGTCGTCTGTCCATCTTGTCAGTGGACGTCATCATTACGTATCATTCATCAGTCAATTATCATCATCAACATCATTATCGGCCAAAGGACGTCCACTGCTGAACTGTGTTCCACAGCGACCTGTTGTGAGCGGTCTGCATCCAGTGTGATCCTGCGATCTTTACAAGGTCGTCTGTCCATTTTGTCGGTGGGCATCCTACGCTGCGTATTTGGTCGAAGGATCTTGAAAGTCGAATAATATCTTACGAATTTTATGTACAACTCTTTGATTGACTTCTGGCCTACCTACAACTAGCCTTCCCTTTGATGTGATTTAAGGTAGAGCCCAACACATTGGTAATTGAATTTTCGAAAAAAAAAATACTAGTAGCTCTTTAAAGTCACAGTTTACAGCCACTAACATCTAAAAGCCACCACAATTTCTTGTATCCGAAACTGTCCGACAGCAATCTCAGTCCATAAGATTGGTGACATTTCACGAAATCGCAACACTTCTATTGGAAATTCTTTGTTCAAGACGAGACTATTGCCAGCAACTGTCAGATCAGATTCTAAAATAACAGAAATTACACAAAAATAACAATAATAAATATCAATGTAAAAATTACGTGCTATAAATGTTTTTTTTTTCAAAAAGGAAATGTGATAGAAGCGTGCCTTATTTTGCTGTGTACAAGTGATCATAACAGTATGTTATTGACAAAGACAAGACAGATTATTTATTTAACTAATTGCATATTTTTTGCAAAATAAATGCAACTTTGCGTTGCACTCTCATTCAATAATAAGTACATAATATTTACACACGAATCCCGGCCTGTCCATATTCATTTACATCACTAATATTTAGTGTTTGAATACATTTCTTATGATACGAACACTATATTTTCTTACACATACTCCAGTCAACTTTTACGAGTATCTATCGAGATTCAAGCGCCAATATGTCATTATACGAATAAAACAAGATTTATGTTAAAATAGTCATCACTAATAGAATTGCCACTGATTTCTAGCGATACCTTTGCTTCGATCACATCGTTTCACCACTATTCAATGCTAAACTAAGTAATTGCTTTTAACACTTAATTCAAACCACTTGGACGGTAGCAAACGCGCTAAACGTGACTTTCTTTGGTGGTTCAGCACTGCAAGTCCTGACAACTGATCGTTTGGCGCCATCTTGGGCGTTTGTTTTTAAAACTGGCTTCAAGTTCGCAACGTCTCCGTGCGACTGCGCCTTGAATCGACCAATCGTGTAGCTCGGATTTCCCAGATCTCGCAGCTTATTGGTCAGCCCCGTGATTCGATTGGAAATATTTGAATAGTTCGTTTTTTTGACGTCTATTTGTTTTTTGGGTTCGCTGAGTTTCTTGGGGAGTTCCAGACTTTGTAGCGAGGTGAATTTCCTGTGGTCCGTGTTTAGGTAGTTTCTTTTCATTTCTGTGTTGGGGCGGGGGAGTCTGGGTGGTCTTTGGAGGAAGTTGTTGGGTCTGAAGGGGAGGGGTGTGAGTTTGGGTTGGTAGTACTGGGGCACGGGGTCGAGTCGCTGGGGTTTTTTGAGGGTGAGAGCCATGGCGGTCTTGGTGGGTCGTGCAAGGCTGTCGAAGGCTGTGGTGGAGAACTGTGAGCGACTGCTCTTCCACTCCTCGCGATCTGACTCGTAGCCGGCGGTCACTGGAATGAGACAAAATGACGTTGGTTAGTCAAAATACGCACATTCATAAATTACTCATTCATATAAGTATACCTAAAATAATCTATGTTTACGAGCTAGAACACGCAAACTCAAACACGAACTTAAATAATTAATTGATCAAGGGGTTACTACGATGAATGGAGGGTGACAATAAATGAAAGGAGGTTTGTGGACATAGTAGGTATGGAAATAAAAACGAACATACGTAGAATGGATGATGCTCTTTTTAATATCAGCCACATTTTACTTTAAGTATGGCACCTCTATGACAAACTCCTGCGAGTACAGATACCCAATAATAGGTATTACATTTTATGACCCTAAAATCAAATTCTAAGGTTACATAATACAGCCTATAATTTAGTTAAACAATTTAAAAGTAGGTTATCGTAGATAGGCTACGAGTGTACGATTTCAGATATAAATGAAAATAAATTGAAAGCCATAACCAATTATATTCAATAGATGATATTCAAAGAACGTATTCAAATCATATAAGTATTGCATACGAGGAAAATTGCATCAATGATACGGAAAGAGTAAATTAACATTTCTTATAGGCAATCGAAGCTTTCCAATAGATGCTTTATGCTGCAATTGTGCTTAAATGTCAAAAGTTGGTTAACCATCTCAAGGAAAAGCTATAAACCGACTTACGATATTCTAGACAAACGCCTTTTAATCTTTAATCAAAGAAGTAGAAAGGGCAAATAGACGACCGCCTTTCAAAGGACATTCGATCAAAAAATCATGTAGCTATCAGTCTTTTGCTCTACCAACGGCAAGATTTAAATGATATTTTTTTATCTACTTTAAAATAAGTTCTTAAATGTCTTTTTTGAGGTTTGTACATCAATGGATATGAAAATCTCTCATCACGTGACTTGGAGGTAATAGACGTCAAAAAAGCAAATATACTATCAAACGGTTAGTCCGTATCAATGCACTTTCTTTAACTATACTATACACTATCTTATTTTGTATTTATTCATTCAATCTTTTAACTCCATCAACGATTAGCACATCGAAGTAATTAAACGCAATATTTTGTTTTTTTTTGCGCGCCGCTTCCAAATTCAAATGTTCGAATGAAGACGTTACGTCAGAATTCGTTCTCAAATGCAAATTACGAAGCTTCCGCGACGGATGGCATACAAATTCTGCGCATAATGTAACCAAAATCAACCCAATTGTAAAGAATGATCAAATATTATTTGGCGTTAAATGTTTTCAGGTAACCACATAAACGGAGCGCTACAAACGAAAATGAATTATTGTACGTAATATTATATCTCTGTGATTTTCAACGGCACTCTAGGTTAATGAAAAAAATACTAGGCCAATCAAAGGCTCTGGCGGCAAGGTATTTTCAGAAAAACTGTGCTGAAAATTGGAGTAAGAAATAGAAAAAAAATGATTTGATTTCGAAATCCGGCGCTTCCGTGGGATAGTACTTAAAGTTAAAAATAAATGCTTTTATATTCGTAGCTACTACGAGAAAGAGATGTCAATAAATCAACTTTCACAACATAGCCCTCTGATCTTTCGGAGCGGTCAATATTGGTGCTTTTGACGGCAGCCTTGCTGTCATACATCAATATTGACGTTATTACCAAATTAGATTGTTCTTAGTTAATTATGCCCAGAGGTGTTCTTCGATAAATCAAAATTAGCTGCTGCTATTTGGAAATGTTGGGCAACAATGATGATAACACCTATAATAATTAAAATAATAAGCCATACAATAACACAAATATAATTGATTAGAGTAATTGATTATTGCTTTGTCGGAGTTAAAGAGAGCTAGCTAGAAGCCTACCTTAATAATTAACTTTAATAAAATGTGTGTCTTTATATTATTTTGTCTCTACCTCCTTGCTCTCCTTTGCCAGTAAATTGTACTAAAGATGTGTTGTTGCATTTCTAAGTATGTTCTCTATCAAGAAATTCTAGCTATGATATTGAGTATCCATGCACCCAAGGTTGTCATAGTAACAGGAGTATTGCTATACTTATTTCACAGTGCAATGCGACCGTGAAGGGCGACGCTGGTCGCAGGGAGATCGGTTTTCGTCTTCCGCAACACCTGACTATCGACCATTTACATTTGTGTCATTATGTCCAGGAGTATCAAGTTATTTGACATAGCCTACCTGAAGTAGATCGTGTTTGAATTTATTGGGGCGTATTTATTGGTGAAATGGGAGTCTAATGTTGCTAAAGACTATGTACGAGCCCATTATGATGACCTTTTAAGGTAAACTTCTTTTTTAACGGCTGTTTGAACCTTTAGATGTGTTAAAAGTAGGAAGTATTTTGAGAATATGGTAAAAATGGGCCTGTAAATAAGTCTCCAAACCCTATATGCTGATTGTGAGACGGTAAAATGCAAATCTTTGATAGTCTTACCTTGTGTGTAGTAACATCGAATTGAGGCCACTTTTATACGCCTCTGAGTTTTTGACAATAAATATATAAATATAATTTGCCACTAATGCTTACGCATTCACACTAGAACGCATGTCTTAGTGTGAATTGGTTTCTCAAACGACAAGCTTAGAGCGATCCTGCGTTTGCGCATATATTTCGAAATGATGAGGAAGGCTACGTGAGATCGATTGGAAAAGCGTTTAGAATGTAAACGAATGGACGACATGTGATGAGCAAATGAAGCCAGGTTGGTACAGTGGCCAGCACATCAGACTATACATTTTTGTTGAAAAATAGCCCTTATTCCAACAGCATAAGATACCGCAGTGTTTAGCTTGACGTGCTGTCGTCCACACCTAAGTGGGTGTATTACGACACTAATTTCTGCTATAATGTATTAAGATTAATTATTATTGAATCATCATTCAATTCATTCATTCAATCAAACATTCTCTAAGTATCAAGTCAGATGAACCATTACTATGTACCGTCAATTTCATCGAGATATTATATATATGTACGATATCCAATCCGATGTGAAATACTTGGCAGTGAGTTTTTATTACTATGTTTATAGAAGCTATGCAAAAACTGTGTCGCAATTATGACGACAAAATACTGACGTACCTATTCCTTGAAATTTGAATTTCGAAAATGAAACCGTTAGTAACAAGACTAACAAGTACCTTCAATTCATGGAGCAAAAAATTTTTTCGTGGTGTCAATTGCATACGCTAGTAATAGTACCTCTATAATAATGATAATTGGTAGTCATGGTCAAAGACGCTTGAATTTATAAACAAAAATATACCTTCTCCAATTTCAGCCTATTACCCTGATGATGATTGAGATTAGTGATTAGATTTGATGGTATGGTCCATACTTAAATTATGTCGAGTATTCTAAAAATGTAAATGTTGCTTAACCACGTTATCTTTTCGCAAATCTTTGATTCGCGTCGCCCATGCTCGTCACGTGTGCCCTGTAAGTAAGTGTGACGAAATTAGGCAATTTCGTGTTTACCTGACCACTTAACAACCGATTTGAAGGAGACGTGCAGCCTTAACCGGGCCTCAGGTAAATTTATTAGAAGAGATTTGGCAAATATACTGTGACAACGTCTTAAAATGTACAAATAGGCCACGATGGTTGCAAAAGCGTGCGTTGAACAAAAGTTTGAATTAAACTGCTGCTGATTATAAAAAATACATTTGTCTTGAAGATTTCATATTTCAAAAATGGTTCTTAAGATCCCCTGAAAAATATCTAATTCTTAAGAGTTACTTTTAAATCTCCACCAGACATTGTCCTTTCAAGGTTCCGTAATCCAACAACGGACCTTATAGTTTTTCATATGAAAACAAAAAATAGGCATTAAATTTTTTGACTCAAAATATGAAAATCCCATCTTTCAGGAAACATAACTTGCACTCCTCATACTTACATCGTCACAACACTCAATTATGTTCAGGTCATTCGAGTTTATGTTTCCGTCTATTCAACAGTTTAGAGACTGAAGCGTAGGGTTGACAACTTTAAATCATAATTTTACACATCATCATCAAATATTCTACGTTAAAAGAAATTACTGGTAGATAATGAGTTCACTACTATAAAATAATGCATACCATAATACAGTGACAAGATCGCAATGTCAATCGAATGGCGGCTTATAATGGGTACGGGATTGAATTAAATGTTTGGTTAGAAATAATTTAAATAATGTGAAGAAAATGGATGGATATATAATATAATGTGACAATGAAGACTGGTGTTTAATTTGGAGTCCATATTATTGTGTGGGAACTTGGGAAAGACAGTTTTTCACATGAACGACTTAAAAGTGAAATCCGATGAGTGCTGGAGCATTATTGCGAGTTTTTTTTAAATAACTGTTACAGAACATTACCTACTGTAAATTATATAAATAGGGTTGTCAACCCTAATCGTATGTGTCAATAGGACAAACCACTCGGGGTATTCAAATACTTTATGTAACCACTGCACTCATCGTAAAACATAAACACAAACTCCGGTAAAAGCCCAGTGAAATATAATTGTCTATGAATTTCATTCCGAATATTCGCATAGTAGGAGCTCTACAGTAGCCTCGGACATTAGATAATAATTGTAAAAGAAGTTACTAAGTATATCTTTGTAGCGGTAAGTAGTATCGTAACTTCATGATGTTTCTTTAAATATTTTCAATCAACGTAAAAGACCAGACAGCGTAGTCTGAATCAAAACATTTCGCGTAGATAATTTAAATTTTCTGATTTTCTGCTGCATCAAAAATCTTTTTAACTTACGTAGCTATATCTTTAATACATTTTAAAAAATATTTAAAAATTCGTCTCCATACACGAAATCGCTATTTTTTCTGAACACTGTCGACGCGAAATGTCACAAATTTCGCTTTAGACTACGCCCGCTGAAATTCCGGATCGCCAGAAAGTATAAATATGATTACGTATACCAAATCTGCGGAACGAAGAAGAAATAAAGTAATGAGAAACTCAGCTTGATTTGACCAAAAAGAAAGATTTCGTTAATTTCACTCTGTAGGAAGAAGGCAGGATGTTTAGTTAGACTATATTTAATTTTGGAAACCAGTTGAAACCTCAGAGGAGAGAGTATTCTAAGAACGAGTATGATTTGTCGAGTCAACATCCGCGTCTGCAAATCATATTAGTTTGAGTCTATTTGCAGACTTAAGTTTAAGACTTTACGCGGTTAGCATGTAATTTACTAAACGTTTGATAAATAAATAAATGAAAAGATACAAGCTCGGCAATGCTGAGCATTTAATTTTATTTGGAGTGCAATGCAATGTTCGGGACGTTATTACTTATTACTTCCTATTGTAAGTGGCTTAATTGAGAGGCTTCTGTAAAAAAATATATATGCTCTGACTGTATGTTCGAGATTTAGAATCGACTCTTTCAAAGATTCTATGGGTGTGAAACGTGGACCATGACAAAGAAAGATAGGGAGAGACTGGAAGCGTTTGAGATGTGGTGCTGGAGGAGGATGGAGAGAATTAGCTGGACGGAGAAAAAAACTAATGAAGAAGTCTTGAACTTGGTAAAGGAAAAGAGAAAACTAATAGAAACAATTGAGAGTAGAAGAGGGAGAATGCTGGGACACTTGATACGATACGACACTTTCATCAGAACGATAATAGAGGGAAGAATAGAAGGAAAAAGGAAGAGAGGAAGACCAAGAATAAGCTATATGCATCAAATAAAGCAAAAGTTGAATGTTGCGTCGTATCAAGAGGTCAAGAGAATGGCGGAAGAGCGTAAAGAATGGAAAAAACTCCACCGACAAGAGCTTGGCTCTTAAATTAGATGATGATGATAGAAATGTTTTGATAGTACTACAGCACGTCAAGGTAAACACTGCTGAATCCATTGAACTACTATTACTAGTGTATGGAACTGACATCACGAACAAATTTTGTGCTCCATGAATTGATGACACGGTCATCAACTCCTAGTACAAAACATAATTCGAAATTAAAATTTTCAAAGAATACGTCATAATCTTGTCGTCGTTTTTGTGACAAACAAAATTAAAGTTGACAACATCTTTAGCTGCTCACTCGAGCGAGAGACGCTTTTTGCTTAAATCCGTTCAGCCTATCATCCGTGCAGATTGCAATTACATCGACTTTGACTATTGATTTTATGTGATGTCATGATTTAATGGTTTGTTTATCGAGATGCAATAACAAGCACCATTTTATAACTTACTGACATACACATTCAGTTTGATTTGAAACTATGCAGTTTGTAAACTTGGCTTGGCAGGTACATAAACTATATACAGGTGTCCCAAAATGTCAAGCGAAGTCCAGAGATACAGCATCACTACCCGAATCAACCCTGTGTTTTTTGATACATTTTTGGTACACCCTGTATAGCCCACTAGGGAGAATGAATTTCTCCAAAGCCCCAATATGATCATAGTTTTTTTTGCGTAGCGAAGTCGCATCCCAATTTTGGAATATGAGAAATTTTCATCGACACCCAATTCACTTGGTTAAAATTCATTATCCGTCGGGGTCATCGACCGGCACAGTTGCCGCGTCCTTGGCTGCGGTAGTCGGAACATCGATTCGCGATGACCACGCAAGATGACGTTTAGCAACCATGCAAGTGTGTGCATTCGGCTTGGTTGGTGCTAGGTTTTGCATCCCAACGCTTGTAAGTCTTGTAACGCAAAACCTCTCAAAATTGCAAAGCTTTGTTAAAAAAACATGGAAAAACGAGGCAGTGATTGCCCACTTGAAGCAAAATACTATGGACAAGGTGGGCAGGTAGTCACTATACTTTTTGCTTTACTCTTATGAGTTAATAGAATATGGTTTACCCTAACTGTGGGTCTTTGATATTAATCTCGTGAAAAATAGTGCAATTTAGTAAAATCTTATGATTGTTAAAGAACGAGCTTAATAAGGCATTAACTCAATTTCAACTGAAAAAAGTTCAAGACATTTTTGACGAGCCAGCATCAGCTTTCTTTTAGGTCCGAAATTATCTATCTACGGACAACTACATACTGAACATACAATCTTGTTACATTCTCTATCTTTCTTCTCATATAACTCTGTCAGAATACGTGGGAACTTTTCGACTGGCCACCATTATTTATATTTCTAACTACGACAGTCAATGCACTGTAAAAACCTATATTTCTAGAACAACATCTTTCTCAATATTAACCAAACTCAACATCGGTCGTCTTTATACAGCTCCGAAGTCATAAATTATCGTGAAATCTATTTAACAACGATTGACAAACAATGAGCAGTTTCAAAGACGCATGTTTGGTTTATAGATTATTATTTTCAGCGTAAACAATCGGTCGTTACATTTAAAATACGGTACTTGCTGATGAGAGTTTGCGCTGTTTTCCCACTTAGTATAGAGGTCTCGTGGAGACCTAAGTCTTATTGGTGGTTACATAGTATGAAAAGACAAATAAAAGAATAAATATACAAGAATAATAAGCTTACTTGGCAAAGAACTAAGTTCTGCAGAATTGTAGTTTTGCACAACACAAAAAATAGCTACACAATGGTCTTTATCAATGATCCTAAGCTTTACCGTAATTCAAAATGTAAGTGTTGAAATGTTTATTTAAATAGAGACGAATGATATTGATCTACATTACATTTCAATTATTGAGATCATAATGAAATTCTCATAAAGATGAAATTGATGATCACACTCTAATGTTATAATTTCACCTTTTTGTAGCACTTCAAATAATAATTAAGTAAGGCAGAAATTACACACGTCTCACTCACGTCATACGAAAGGCGGCTGCATCGATACTGATGAGCTTTTAATTGTAATAGCACTAACTATCATCGCATTAAATCACCCATCTTCAATTCACACGTAACTCACTTCAACTATAGTTAACTATTTCCGTATTACGTACGCATGCGTTATTACACAATCAAATCATCCATGAAGCGTTTTAAAAATGTACTTTATGTTATGAAATGTACTAACCTTTGTTGTTAGTGGACCAAAGAGTGCTGGGCGGACTATTCCTCTTCGTTTTACCATCTCGAAACATAAGAATATCAGGGACTTTGTTCATTCTATTATCTTTAGGCACAACATCAGGGGCCCTGTCTACGTTGACTCTCACAAACTCTCCTTTCAAAACTTTCGATTGGCTATCTTTCACCAAAGGAGGTTGAGGCGCTTTAGGTTTCTTATGGAACAGTCTTTTCCTCTCGGGCTTTGCAGGAATGTCTATATCTGTGTAAATTATGCTATCTATCTCTCCGATATCCCCATCGGTTCTTATGCCGATTAAACTCATCGGCTGGTCAAATCTACTCAATCCTTTCTGTTGAACCGATATGTGAGTCACACCATCGTTGTCAGTCGTCTGCATGAGATCGAACTCCGACCGACCCTTATCGTAGATGCTGTAGTCATCCACGCTGTTCTTCCGATTCTTGCTAAACAATTCGTAAGTTTTCTTTTTAGAAAACAAATTTTCGCTGCTCGCGTAATTGTTTGTGTTCTTCGTCAGCCGGTTTCGCATCTTGAAGTATTTGTACGTGAAGTATATCCTCTTGAAGTCTTGTTCGTTCTCGAATTTGAGAACTATCGCTTCTTTATGTAGGTTTTTGGTTACGTAAAAGACTAGAGTGGAGTCGAAATTGGGGTAGTTTTCGATGTTCACGCAGTTTGCGATGTCGTCGACGGCGATGTTCTCTTGTTTGGTTTTGTCGTAGTCTTTTGTTTTGTCGTCTTCGTCTTTGGTGAGGAGTTGGAGCTGGTCCTTTTCGTTGAAGCCGACGGTGACGTTGTAGGAGAGGGCGGAGGGTTTCGGGAGTGCGAGGATGTCGATGTGTTGGTTGGAGTGGAGACGCTGGCGGGCTACCACTGAGGCCAGCCCGCCGCTTCTGGCCTTCTTCACTGTCATTGTTTATCTGTAACAATAGAAAAGACTGGTTTTATAACTATGCATTTGGATTACGATTTTGTGAGTAATACATTTGATTACGGAAGGAAGAGATTATTTCCATACGATTTTTATTTGCTTTTGTTACTGTAACGGTTTGATAGCAAGATAATATTGCAAACTCCTGTAGCATCAGTGTTTTTTGCGAATTCTGAATCGTGAGATGTATTCAGACAAATTTTCGATTTATTCACCTATAGTAGATACATTCGTAACTAAGTATTTTTAGATGTTAAATGTCGAAAATCTCAAAAAGAAGTACACCTCATGTATTTATAAAATAAGTACATAAGTACTTCAATTTTAACCCGTTCAATGAATATGAATGTTACTATAAAACGATGCTTGTCAAATCAACAACCCAAAAATTAGCAACAATTAACGCTGACAAATAACAATATTGCTCAATTAATTCTGCTAAACATAATGTTAACCTTTCGTAATTGCTGTAAATGAATGGAAATCATGAACCGATATGCACCGTCAGGTTGTAATGCAGTTTGCTTGCTCGTTTGTTTTGGGTCAGCATTTACACGTAAAATACAATTTATAATCTTATCTTTATCTACTGGTACTGACACTATATTTGCAATTGCACTTGTAAAAAGCAAGTTCTTTGTCTAACACAGTTGCTTTTTACAAGTGCAATTTATGATATTACATAATATCTAGCTTTACATAATATCTTCTCAGACAGAAGCCTGAGGCGTTTAATACCCCATCTTTCGTGTAATCGCTGAGATTTCAGGAACAAAATCAATGCAATTACATTTTATTTTATTTAATATAAGTGACAACTTAGTTAACTTAATGGAAAGTCCAAATACCCGTAAGTACCCAATAAGTAAATCAATCGACCGGTTTATTCGCCCACTTAAATCTGTGGCAGCAAAACTGTGCTTTACTTTAAATTACCTAAAATTGGTAACAGGCAAAGGTCTGGCTCGTCAATTAGTATTGAACGATATCGGCTGTAGGAAGGCTTTCTCTCGCTTTCTTTTTTAATAAATGGCACTTAATACTTATTTATTACATTTGTCGAAGCGATTGAACTTAAATTGGTCGATCGTAATCAGAAATCTATCGTAAAGCAAGAACTGAAAATCACTTCTTCTTCTTAAACTTAAGAGCTTCGCTCTTGTCGGTGGAGTAATTGCCATTCTTTTCTTTTGTACGCCTTTCTCTTGCCCTCCTGATATGACATCACATTTACTTTTTCCTTTACTTGATCGAAATAACTTCTCCTAGGTCTTCCTCTTCCCCTCTTTCCTTCCACTTTTCCTTCCATGATGTTCTCCAAGAACCTGTCATGTCGTATCAGGTGTCCTATCATGTTGCCTCTTCTTCTGAAAATCACTACCTTTTTAATATTTAAGGCTAGTTTGAATGAGATAAATGGAGTTTTAAGAAAATTCACTAGCTTATGGTTTGGTTCAAAAATCCAGAAAATGGTATACAATTTCAAGGTCGCTGTAAGTTTATTTGCTGTTGTACCTATTATCTTATCATTGATTTTAGTTGAATAATCAATCAAATATTAACTTGCTTTACAACGGAACCTTGCTAACGGAAAAGCCAAGATTGATCATTTTTAAATCCTCTTGAGATTCCTAATCTATTCAAATCCGTGTTTTTTTAATCTCTAGTGTCATCTAGCTGGTGTCAAGAGAAAGGCAATTATCTGTGGAACAAGATTAAGACAAAGCAAGCCGTGCGACAGAAAGGCGAGATGCTTCCTCGAATGGAGTAATTAATGTGGTATGAGTTATAAAATAACAAACAATTAAGCCAGATTTAAGTCTCAAACTTGTAAGTGCTTCTCTGAAAGTTCACGAGCAAGGCTTGACGTGAGAAACACTTGCTAAAAGAACTCATCATCATCATTATCAGCCAAAAAGTCGTCCGCTGCTAAACAAAGACCTGCCTCCAAAGTTTTACACAGACCGACTGATCCTGAGGTCTTTACGAGGTCTTCTGTGCATCTTGTCGGACGTCATACGCTTCACTCTTGGTCGAAGGGTCACCAATCTAGAAGTTTTCTGCCCCAACAATCAGGCCATCATAATATAAAGAATTTAAAAAAAACTCCGATTTCCTCATTTGGTTTGAAAATAAACCAGGAAATGCATATCGTCTCAATACTAGTAATTATAACGTTATTTTTAAGTTTGTGTTATTACAGATGTTTGAATAGGTACATTATTGTTAACACTAGGTACCACTACTACTAAAGTCAAAGTTATTAGGGTTCCGTAGCCGATGACAAAAAACGGAACCCTAACTTAGTGGAGAAAATACTTTATACATAATATATTCACTGCTCGAGGTTGACGGTACTATAACTCTAAGGGCCTGTTTCACCGTGTAATAATTAGCAGTAACCAACTAATCCTACTACTATTATAAAGGCGAAAGTTTGTAAGTATGGATGTATGGATGTATGGATGTTTGTTACTCTTTCACGTAAAAACTACTGAATGGATTTGAATGAAACTTTACCACAATATAGCTTATACATCAGAATAACATATAGGCTACAATTTTTGAGGTTTCTAATGTGAGGTCGTAAAAAAAACACATTTTTTGCGCTTACTGGACTAGACGGGACGAACCTGAAGTCCACGCGAACGAAGTCGCGGGCAAAAGCTAGTAATTCATAATCGAAAACTCATTTTATATGAAGTATTGACAAATAACGCAAACCACAACTTTTTATGGACATTTGTAAAAGGCCGTAAGTTGTTAAATTTATCATCTAAATTTTTAGTGTCATCAAGATATATTTTCATTAGTAAGTATATCCGCATCCATCTTTCGTCACGTAGACCAGTCTTAAAAAACAATAGAGAGACGCAACGTGAGATTTTTACATAATATTTAGTGCATTTCCGACTAAAACTGGGTGATCTGATGAAATTGGACGCATTACTTCAGTGTGTTACTGGGGTACTCTGAAAGATCATCTTTACATTTTGGTTTCTTGCTGTTTCATTTGTTCTAGTCAGCTGCACAGGGAGAATAAAAGAGATGGCTAGAGGAGTGAATGGTAATGGGCGCCTCAGACGACCATAATATAATCAATATTATTACAGTGTGAAACTCTGGGTCTACTGTTCTGTCATTTATATGAAACAAAAACGTGTAAGACATTTACCTAATACTATAGGATTACCCACTATCATATACAAGATTATGTGATAAAAGCGAGTGCATTTGAAAATGTTTCGGCTCTTTCAGGGCACATTTATTTTTATTTTTTTCACTGTATATTTTGACGTTCATAAGTGTCATTTCATGACCTAAATTGAAATAAAGATTTTTAATATTGTTTTTTTTTTAAATGTGACTGTATGTATAGTAATCAGTATGTTAGCATTACACGGATTCGCGAAGACGCAGAATAACAAAGGACCAAGGTCACCGCCGCCTTACCACTTTAAGAGCCTAAATGCGCCTGGCGTCCA
Source organism: Pyrausta aurata (assembly GCA_963584085.1). Classification (NCBI taxonomy): domain Eukaryota; kingdom Metazoa; phylum Arthropoda; class Insecta; order Lepidoptera; family Crambidae; genus Pyrausta; species Pyrausta aurata. Next base: position 7,985,240 of record OY757273.1, read on the forward strand.
TTGAACTACTGTTACCAGCGTATGGAACTGACACCATGAACAAATCTCGTGCCACATTCATTGACACCACTTGGCACTTGTCATTAACCCATACAAACGGTTTCATTTTCGAAATTCAAAGGAATACGGCACAATCTTGTCGTATTTATGATTCATTTTTTCTTGGCATAGCTTCTCTATACATGGTATAACAACTCGCTGCTGGCGTCCTAACTTTTGTTTGAAGGGACGTCCGTTATTGTGTGGTGTGTGCAAGCTATTTTAGTTTTCAAGTGGTAGAACAGAGACCTCAACCATTCGATAAACCAACGGCTGACACTTCCACAAACTGCTTAAAAGGCATACGTCCAGCATGTTTATAATAATTATAATAACAATTACGACATCACAAAGGAAACTGAACAATCGTAGCGCGAACGCGGAAACCGACGAATTATCTAACAACGCATCTGGGCATTCCCAGCGACATTTTCACTGCGACAATGGTTTTTTCACATAATTACTAAGTTTAATGTTTAGCTCTAATTGTGTAGTCATCAGCTTTCTTGAGATTGTTTATAAGCTTAGAAACTTTTTCTTAGAGATGGTTTATACCACCATGCTTGAGGTAAAGCATTCGCCCAGGAGGAGGATATTTACACAAAATCGCTCGGTCTGACATAAACTGATTCATGATGAACTATCATTTCATAAATACTTTTAATAATGTGGAACTTCGTTTCGTATGGACAGATAACGTAAACAGAAACTTATTCGGACATTGTGACACAGGGCGTTAGAACATATTTTAATTAAGGAAATAGGCTGGTACAGTACTGACGTAATGGACAAAGTTTAGTAACGTGCTTCATAATCAGTAGTAACATTTTAATTCTAAATGAGGTGTTTCTTCTAGAAAAAGGAGTAGGGACAGACAGACGGACGGACAACGAATTGATCCTATAAGGGTTCCGTTTTTTACCTTTCGAGGTACGGAACCTTAAAAATCAAGAGTGACTTTTTTGTCCAAAAAGGTATTTATACTTATATCCAACGAGCTAAAAGCCGGATGCACAGATACTCCCTTTTAAATAACCATTTTTAACCTCTTAAAGGGCATGACACTATAAATAAAGCGAGGTTCCGTACAATCGAGCCATATTTGACTATATGATTAATCAGACGTCCTTTTACTGGGTCATGATTATCTCTCGAAAGTGGAAGGTGATCTTGTCTATGCTTCCGAAGTAAAAAAGTGTAAAAAATAAATAGAACAGCCAACCCAAAAAATGGGCGGCTAGTATGAAAGTAGAGACATCATCAAATTAAACGCTCTCGTCGGTTAGGAATATGAATTAGGGAAGAGTGGTGGTTGTTTTCTTGCTTTCCACAATGCAGTTTACTGTAAACTAAGATACTTACTTATTAATGATTCCCCATTTGACTGTTTTGTTTTAAGTACCTACATGTTAATTGATTTCATTTAATGTAAAGCTATCAATTATTGTGAAAATAGTTTACATTGCGAACCAATGGATGTCACATTGGTTGATTGGATTGTCTATTTTTTTAAAGATTTAATTTAAAAAATGTATCATTCAAGTCAAAAACTTTAAGGGGTCATAAAATATAAATTGATAAATAAATAATTTTTGTATTTTTTCGACGATATCGATTATTTAAATCTTAAAACCATTCAAGATGAGTCGTTTGTTCAACTTGAGCTAGTACTTACTTAACCCTGGCGATGGCGGAAATACCTAAGCCGTTAAAGGGTTAACGGAACGGCCGCGCCATTGAAGAGCGTCTTATTGGAAGTAGTTAATTATTAATTGTCAAACATAATTCCTGTTGAAGTGGCAATCAATTATTTATGGTCGATCTCGGACTGAGGGTATTTTTACTACTTTGAAAATACTTCGTGATTTTTAGGATGTATATTTAGGTACCCAGATATGTGCGCAGTGCACTCTCTGTTCGTTTACTCTTATTTTCAAGACAAAAAAAACCCGGAAAAAAAATCGGTTCGACCCGGGATTCGAACCCGGGACCTCTTGTCATCTCGATTATTTACCTACATTACAGTAAGTAAGTTTCTTCTTAGTATTAAGATATGTTTTAAAATGCCTTTAATTGAGCATGACGTTTATTTTAGAACCCTGCCATAAACTTAGTGCGCCTGACCCTAGAAAGCGTCTTTTTTCCACGTCCCCACATCTCGTCCATTATCATCTCAGCTGTCAGCCGAGAAATGCAACTTTCTCGGTGCACTGATAATTCTCTGGGAACACTGCACAATGCCCGATTGTTTGCATGCGACGCGACATACGGGCTACATTATGTTTCATGTACTTTAGAAAATTCTAGAATTTTCTATTCAAAAAGGTGATCCAAAATAACCTAGATTAATACTAAACCTATTTAGACCAACATAGAGTATACTTTTAGCATTAAGACCACATTTGTACAACTTTATTTGTGCTTGTTACTTGCGCCAAAATATGACATACCTAATGCTTCTTCTTCTTCGTCCTTTCCTATTCCCATCATCTGGGGTCGGGTCTCCTAACACATCTGCGCCAGATAATTCTATCCTGGGTTGTCTTCTCTGGCATTTAGGCTTCCTCGAGGTCTCTCTTAATCTTAGACCACCAGGTCAGAGGTGGGCGGCCTCTGCCTTTCTTTTGTTCAGGCAGGTTTAGAGCGATTTGGACAACATGTTTCTCGTCTCTTCTTTTCGCATGCCCATACCAACGGAGGCGAGATTCGGTTATAGGTAGACCGCGAAACTGAGACCTCGCCTGCGGGACACAGGGGTGCGGGGGGAGGCGAGAGCGGGTGATGTGTGCGGCGCGGGCGGGTGTATCCGCGCCGGTTTACCTATAGCTTGTCAGTGATGGGCGCGACCTTGAAACTGGCCCTAACGTGTTCATTGCGTACCTTGTCCAGCCGTGTTACGCCTCCTGACCACCTCAACATTTTCATCTCGTTGACGTGCAGTTTCTGTTCATGGACCCTCTTAACTGCCCAGCATTCATATGACATACCTAATGCGATTTTCAGATTTGTACTTATGCAAGACTTCTAAGTTATCTTAGGTATTGTAAATACATAATATCACCAAAATAATCTGACCTTTCATTTTACCTTATTCACTTTGGATTACTTATAATTATCAGAACCAATTTTGTCAAATTAAATATCTTAATCTGGTTTTAAGCTTTGCAATTATTAAGATCGTAATCTGTAGATTATTTCTCATCTCGGTTTTGCTCTTCCCAAGAGATACAATAGACAAACAATAAAATTTAAACTCGCAACGAGGTAAGTAAATCAGAGTGCAATCATAATAAAACACAATGTAAGTGACAGACAGCAAGACCGCTCGTAAGAAATTGTTAGCTGAATGACGATTAACGATAAATGTATGAACGGTTGTAATACAATATGCATTTAGTCAAGATATAAACCAGAACTACCTACTTGTAAAATCCTAACCGTAAAGGCTAATAAGACCCAGGAGAATACAAAGTAAATTCAGCGATATTAATGACTTCCTAGCCATAGAAAAGAAATCATTTTGAACAAGCAGCTTTCATTGTAGGTATTTTTGACAAGTTTTAGGACTTACGAAACCAAAACAGGATTTTAATAAAGTAAACAACAATTCTCTACGTTCCATTATACAATTACCACCCAACATGATTTCTAACCAAAGTGGGAATCTACAGGTTGGTAGTTCTTTCGGCAATCACAAAACATTACTGAAATCAAACTGCACTGTGATGAATTATGAAGAAGATGAATTCATTAAAAGTGAAATTATATGCAAGCACTCTTTCCGCGCGACTTTGAAAAATAATAGTTTTTGTTTCACAGATTTAATAACTTTATCTCAAGAACATCTCACTAATTAAGCTTTGATTGTTTTTGAATTAACAATTGACGGCATTTCCATTAGGTAAGCCTATTTACCAAGTTTTTAAATTCGATTCTTTATTATTCAAACCGACTTCAATGGCTAGTTTTTTTGAGCGTAATCTCTGAGGTCCTGGGATCGATTCCTATTTGGGTCAATTTAGAAATCATTAAGCAGCTTTTCGATCAGATAAAATTATGCGATGTGTGTGTTAAGTTTTATAATTAACCAGTGGTTTTGAGTTCGCGGCGCAGCGTATAGCCATTCTCAATATTTATTGAGATATTTAGCTCAATTGAACTATCCAACACAAACACAATTTTTCAAATCGGTTCAGTAGTTCCTGAGCTTAGCGCGTTCAAACAAACTAAAAAAGTCTTTAGCTAATATTAGTACTAAGATATCAAGATCACGATACAAACTGATCTAAGTCAACAATCGATAACCGCGAAACATCAATATCATCGTCACATGTCATTTATCTGATGAATCACTCTCGTCTCGCCTACAAAAACACTTTTAATATCAAAACCTATTATTACCGCTAATTTCATATAAGCTCTACTTTATCAATCTTGTAATTATTGACCCAGGAAATTGAACCGTATGGCAAATACAAATAAGGGCGTGATTGTGGTATACATAGACATGTGTGAATGTTCAATATTATCACAGATTTCTCGATGTGAAGTAAAAGTTGAAGAGCTAGCCGGTGATGGCTGAGCGTCACACCGTTTGTCTAAAGTTACTTGAATTTAAGTTTTTATTTCCAAATAACTCGTACATTCAGTATTTTAAATCACGAACTTGACATTATACATAGATAAGGCATTTTTTAATATCTACACATCTACACACGGCAAAAAATATCTACACATCCATCCTCAAAAACTTTTGCATTTATTATAAAAAAATCTGCATTTTTTTTATTCAGCTATGTAAAAAAAATTACGAGTCAAGTTCAAGCGGGTGAGGGTCTACACTCTGTAATACCTACTAAAGGAGCTCAGATGAAGACGGGTTACTTTTGAAAATTATTTATTTCTTCTATCACAACCCGCGATGCTATTTTACGGCGCAAGAGAGACAGAAGATACATGTTACTTTTGTCGCGACTGCGCGCGCAGCAAGCAAAGGAGTTTCTTTTTAAAATGCCTTAAACTACCTACTAAATAAATTGGTTTTAATAAGGATAGAATCTCAAACAAGTACACGCAAACAAGTACTACCGTGTTATTTATTGACGACCTCCGTGGTGTAGTGGCTAAGCACGCTGGGATTCAAGGCGTCGCCGCTCAGAGGTCCCGGGTTCGATTCCCGGTCGGGTCAATGTAGAAATTAAAATTTTCTTTATTGTTCTGGGTCTGGGTGTTGTGGTACCACCGTTGTGTCTGATTTCCATAACAGAAGTGCATTAGCTACTTACTTTGGGATCAGAGCAATGTATGTGATTGGTGTCCAATTAAAAAAAAATGGTACACAATACATTGTATACCAAATAAATAAATATATTACATCACGGTGTGACAGGCGCCCGCAAATTGAGTGATAACAAGAGTGCGCGGTCCGTGTCGCCAAATCGGCGCGGGCGCACAAAATTCGCTTTCTAACCTTTCGCCGTGAAAATAATTGCGCCCAAAATAACGATTAGAGTATCCACTTAATTGGGTGACGTAACTTTAGTTTACAATCTTTTTTGTGTCTGTAAAGTAAAGTTCGAACTCTAGGAGCGTGTTACGACTAAAATATGTTTGTAGTTCGCAGATTTTTTTGTTAAACTATCCCAGTCTTTAACTAAGGTCCTGGGGGCGTATTGCGATCTAATTTAATTCGTTCAATTCCGAGGCAGTTCAATTCCCACTCAGTCTAAACAAATAATATAATAATACTACAACGGTATGAATACTAACATTTATATTGTTATATCATAGTAATATTATCAATATAATGCGAAATTGCAATTGCTAATTTGACAGTAAAGCAGAGCTGTTTTAGTGTCAAAACTGCATCGCAATACCCTGTTCTGAGGATAAGGACTACTTGTGGAGTCTAAAGTTAAAATATAGCCTAACGTTAACTTTTGCTTGAACTTGCTGTCAGTTGGTACTCTTCAGCGCTGCTCAGTGCTCAGTAAATGCTATACAGCTCGTCTTCTAAAGTCTTTCATAGAATTCATAACGGCTATGACGTAAAAGCAGGAAGCTTTACGCAAACGACTTTAAGATGGTGCGTGTGTGGTCCTTTCCCATGCAGTACTATTATAATCTTCTGTGCCCATACTAATGCGAAAATGAGTCCCGGCGTAACGCGCAGGGATGCTGATGTTGCGTAACGCGCCATTTTGGTATTTTACGCTTTCGCGCATGCGTGTACGTTTCCGCGCCAAGATTTTCTTCCGTGTGAACTTGTGTTATCAATTTTGCAAGTTACGTTAAAGAATTTGCGTTCCGTTTGATAGAACACCTAACGCGAATGCAATCCCCTAAGAATGGGTTACGACGTTGCTTGCCGATGGAAGCCTAGAGAGAGCCTTAAAATATGTATTACAGCGCTATAAATTTACTGGTAAGCGCAAATAGAAGGGCTGTTGTTAAAAGCAAACCACGTCACAAAAAATATTATACTACCCATAAAGTAAATTGAACTTTTATTTTGTTTATTATTATATGTTTCAGTAAATGTTAGAACCTAAACATTCTCTTTTTTACCAAAACTCTTTAGAATTGCGTCTATTTTTAACCAATCAAGCCTCAATTGTAAAAAATCGAAGTCTTACAAGCTTCGTTTAAGATGTATGAAAACGAAAGAGATCAAATTTGTCTCATTTCATAAAGGTTTAACGTGGAAAACGTCATCGCAAGCATATTTCGACCGCAAATTTTGTGCTGCGTTCCCCCTGCTCACGATAGTCTTAAAAAGCCCAGTAAAACTTCCACCATTTATAAGATAAAACCTTATGTACAATGGTTTTCCTATCAGACAGGTTCATGTTTAATTCAATCGACACCGAATCATCATTGATCATCATTTAAAGTTGCCGGTCAGCGGCTCCATACAAAAAGCGTCACAGTCGATCGCCCACAATGGCACAAAAACCATACATTGTTTGTATGGGAACAGAACATGACAAATGCCTTATTGTTGGTCAAGGGAATTATTACTAGTCGATTTGGCTCTGACTTGATTGGTTTTGAATTCATTGACCTATGTGTAGACACATTGACATGACATAACCAAGAGTAGCGTAGTAGTCGGTTAAGTTTTTATGAAGAAAAAAAAACTCCGCCGACAAGAGCCAGGGTCTTTAATTTGATAATGATGAAGATAAGATAAGATAAAATGCATTTATGTACTCAAAACATGTGTAGTCATGTACATAACAGGTGCTGTTCAGTTGAAGTATCAACATGTCTTGCATCGGTAATCGAGCCGGCATGTAAAATTAAATTGACAAGAAATACAATTTCATTTCAAACACAATAAAAATAAGATATGTTACAACAATAATTACCAACATAAACTTATAAAATTAACTTAAGAATTAAGTAGCTTGTTGAAAACGGTACATTTAAGACACAAAATAAAATAATAAAAACCGGTTAAGTGCGTGTCGGACCCGCGCACTGAGGGTTCCGTGCCACCCTTAACTAAATTCAGGGTCCACTTACTTTCACTTAACGAAAACATCACAATATATTGCGACCGCAAAAATAACTTTGTTTTTCATAGTGTTTGTATGAAAGACAAAGTTATATTTGCGGTTGTTAAAAATGTGCAATATCTCAAAAACTACTGGTTCGATCTCCTTCAAACCAATTTTCGTTGCAAGTTTTTGTTGAGATCTACATCATATATTTTTTTCAAAATTTTCACTTTCTTAGTTCAAAAGTTAGATGGGGGGGGACGCCCATTTTACCACTTTGGAAGCGTCTATGTCTCAAACCTTACACTTTTAGAAAAAATGGTTTTAGAAACCTCAACATCATTTTTAAAGACCTATTCATAGACACCCCACTCGCATAGGTTTGAGTAAAAAAAAAATTTTAGATTTTAGTTTCATGTATGGGAGCCCCCCCTTAAATATAATTTTTTCTTACTTTTTGTATCTGAATCGGAAAGCGGTGAACAAGATACACCTACCTACCAAGTTTCAGCTATGTGATGTTTATAGTTTCAGAATAAAGGGGCTGTGACATACGGACGGACAGACAGACAGACAGACAGACAGACAGACTTGACGAAACTATAAGGGTTCCGTTTTTTGCCATTCGGCTACGGAACCCTAAAAACCGGTTAAGTGCGTGTCGGACCCGCGCACTGAGGGTTCCGTGCCACCCTTAACTGAATTCAGGGTCCACTTACTTTCACTTAACGAAAACATCACAATATATTGCGACAGCAAAAATAACTTTGTTTTTCATAGTGTTTGTATGAAATACAAAGTTATATTTGCGGTTGATAAAAATGTGCAATATCTCAAAAAGTACTGGTTCGATCTCCTTCAAACCAATTTTCGTTGCAAGTTTTTGTTGAGATCTACATTATATTTTTTTCAAAATTTTCACTTTCTTAGTTCAAAAGTTAGAGGGGGGGGACGCCCATTTTACCACTTTGGAAGCGTCTATATCTCAAACCTTACACTTTAAGAAAAAATGGTTTTAGAAACCTCAACATCATTTTAAAAGACCTATCTTTAGACACCCCACACGCATAGGTTTGAGTAAAAAAAAATTTTTAGGTTTTAGTTTCATGTATGGGAGCCCCCCCTTAAATATTATTTTTTCTTACTTTTTGTATCTGAATCGAAAAGCGGTGAACAAAATACACCTACCTACCAAGTTTCAGCTATGTGATGCTTATAGTTTCAGAATAAAGTGGCTGTGACATACGGACGGACAGACAGACAGACAGACAGACAGACAGACAGACAGACTTGACGAAACTATAAGGGTTCCGTTTTTTGCCATTCGGCTACGGAACCCTAAAAATAAGGTTATTACTGAACACCTACTTAAGTACTGAAATTGTTATTTGCCGATATTATTTTACCTCATTAGAAAGTCAGTTATAACCAGCCAGTAATAACGTTGTCATTTTGAACCAAAAGAAAAACTGTTGTAATCAAAAAGCGTATTAGAGGAAAAAACTGTGACGACTCAACAGAGAAAAAAACCGGAATAAATCGTCCGTTCAATAAGCAGTGTCAAAAGTTCCAGAACAAATTAAAAAATAAAAGCGTTGCCTTTGGCCTGGCACAATAGAATGATGTCTTTGCTTCTTTTAGCAGCAGGGCACAGAAAATAAAGATTACTTTTAGGGTTCCACTATTCTATTGATGCCAGGAAATATTTAAAACATTTGACTGTCGTGAGTGAGTGACATAAAGTCTCATTTTTTTACATTGGGTGAAGTATATTTGTAATATCGGATTTCCTTGAATAAAAATATTTTTCCAAACAAGTGAAACTGTTTTTTCCTCGAAAACATTTTACATTTTGGCGTTATTTTTCATGGCAAACTGCCCAATATCCTTTCCAAATTATGAAAAAAAAAAAAATCATGATAGAGCGTAAACGGTTAGAGATTATGATGGATTGAAAGAAAGAAAGAAAGAAAGAAAGAAAACATGTTAATTCAGTATCACAAAAAGAGGGTACTTATATCTAAATACACATAAATAAGATACTGAAAGGGTGGGCCACTCAGCATGTGTCGCAGCATTTTAGGAATGCCACGACGCTGGTCTTCCGTGGACACCCAGACAGAGAGCACTACTTCGCGCAACAATTACCTACTTAATCAATATATATTGTAGAGTAACTTTCGTATTACCAACTGGTAAACCCATAAGATACCGTCTACAGAACCTCAATAAAAAGGCATTAACTATACTTGGCTCGATCTATACAGTACGTAAACACAATAAAGTGAAACTGAAAGTTCAATCGCGCTCGCTTTCATCTTGCTAGCCGGGATTGACTTGTGACATTCACATCGATATAATGCTTGTTTTGATTGCTTCTGGGCCTCAATTCCGCTATTGAGTCTTCACTGAGTTGTGCATCAGTACCCATAGCACGAAAGACTGTCGAATGCGTAAACGTATCGAGAAATGTCCATATAAAAACCCATATAAAAAACTGAACTTGAGAGAAATGCATATTGAGATTTACATTATATATTTCTTTCAAAATTTTAACTATCTTAATTCAAAAGTTAGAGGAGGGGGGACGTCCATTTTACCACTTTAAAAGCGTCAATCTCTCAAATATTAGACTTAGAAAAAATGGTTTTAGGAACCTCAATATCATTTTGAAAGACCTATCCATAGACCCCAAACGTATGATGTGTGAGTAATTTTTTTAGGTTTTAGTTCCATGTGTGGGAGCCCCTTATATAACTTAATTTTTTACTTTTTGTATCTGAATCAGAAAGCGGTGAACAAGATACACCTACCTACCAAATTTCAGCAGTGTGGTGCTAATAGTTTCAGAATAAAGTGGCTGTGACATACGGACGGACAGACAGACAGACTTGACAAAACTATAAGGGTTCCGTTGTTTGCCATTCAGCTACGAAACCCTAAAAAGTGATTTCTCTACGCACCGCCAGGGGCGATAGTCCAATTTCCATACGAATTGACATTTCTCGATACGCTTACGTATTCGATTACAATTGATATACCTTGCTATTCTGATAGCGACGTGTCATCTTTCAATGCTGCTGATTTTAAGCACACGATGTGTTACAATAGCACTACTGTAGTCCAACACATGTCCAACAGCAGATGCCGAAGTTACGCGAATCGGGGGGCTGATAAATGCTTCTCTGACGGAATCTACCTACTTCATCATCATAAAACCGTTTATAGCGACTTTTAGAGCTTACAAATTAGTAGAAACGAGCGAAGAAAAGACGCAATATACCAACCGAGCTGACTCTATAGTTTATTTTTGTTTTTATAGTGTTTTGTCACCATACAAACTTAATAATATAAATTGCACTTGTAAAAAGACAACTGTGAACCTTGCAAAATTCAACAGACCTGTGAATGTGACGGTGGCCGAGTGGTATAGGCATACGCCCGGATTTCGTAAGACACGAGGTTCAATTCCTCGTCTGTCACAGGTTCACAGTTGTCTTTTTACAAGTGCAATTTATATTATTGAGCTGACTCTATTTAAACTTACAAGATGGACAGACGACCTAGTAAAGATTGCGGGATAAAAATGAAACGCTCACAACCGGATGTTGTGGAAAACCGTGGGGGCCTATGTTTAGCAGTGGACGTCCTTTGGCTGATAATGAGGGTGATGATGATTTAAACGTATGTTACTTTAATTTTGACGCCCTGAGGAAGAAAGTGAATAAGTTGTTACCAGACTAGACAGACATGGCCCAGTCTAGACCATGTTATGCTCTATCTAGACCATATCATGGACAAAATAATGTCTGGCTATCTGTTTAAAATTTAAAACTTTTAAAGATGATAATCCATTTCATAACAGCATGTTGACAGTGCGCGAATTTTCTCACGATTATTATGTATTATACCTCTATACAAGCAAAATTATATATTTTTTTAAAGTTTTCTTAAATTCTTATATACAAGATACAGACGACTTTCTGTCTCTAGAATAGATGGAATAGAATATTATGTAGGTTAAATAGGTGTTAGCGACATTATAATAAAGTACAGTATTTACCCAAACCATAGCCATAATAAACCGTAATCGATTACCTACTGTAAAGCTGGAGGTTAGTGCAGGGAACAATAGTGCATCCGATGCAGTTGCCAGTAAACACGGTGATTCATGCACCATTGTGGTGGATCACTCGTCAGTCTTCACTCATAATCGCATAGTGTAGGTGCAGTCAGTAGGTCTGGTTAATTAGCGAGCTTAAGCGAAAGAAAAGGGAATTTCATGGAACTAATGCAAGTTGGTCTGACTTTGAAATTAGTGGAAAACAGAAAACCCCTTTTTTCTTTACGATAAAGTTATAACAAATTGGTCAGTTCGTAATGATGTGATCTGTTTACACATTATGTATGAGGTACAGAAAATACTCTTACTAATCTATATACAGAATGATTCAATTCCTTTAGTCAGGAAACCAGATGGAACTCACTTAGAGCCACAATACTTGACAATAATTAAGCGGAAAACCTAAAAAAATGCCTTTAAACCCTCTCTCTCCTCACGGCTCAAGGGCTACAGGCTTGGACTTTTGGTATGTTCACTTCCTCAGTACCCAAACAAACTTACCAAGTAAAAAATCTTGTTCCTTGAAATACCGTCCTTGAAACGTTGCTTTATTGACTAGCCTACTACCAAACTGATGGTTAAAGTACCGAGGTAACCAAATGTTCTAACCTTACGTTAAGTAGATAAAACACAATAAAGGGGGTTTGGATCTGGGCTTAGTAAAACTGGCTTTATGTATAATCAATCGAAGATATGATCGATACGTACATTATAATAGTAGACCAGACGAATATGAAGATCTCCTTCAACCTACCACCATAGCAATATTTCTTGAAATATATAAATGATATAGGTTATTTATTTGCATGAGTGGAGAGGACTTTCTGCCCCCCTTTTCTTCATGTAAGACATAAAACGAAGACCACCTTCAAGGACAAAGATGACAATACACCATTTCGCTAAGCAGCATAAAGCGTATAATATGTGCATGCATGTGCAACCTCAATAAACTTAAATGTATGACCCGTTTTATTTCCGTGCATTGTCATATAAAGGAAAATCAAGGTTAGGTCATATAACTTTTATTATTATGATCAGATTAACAGACGAGAACCACGTGGCCATATTTTAGCCGACTGCGCCAGAAGGAGAGTTATGATTTTCGAGAGTATGTATTATTATAATTGTGTGTTTTAGATTAACTAATATAATATTGCTATTCTGAATCTTTAAAGGCACAGGGACTTTGTAGGTACAATTACCTACAATATTTTTATGTGTGTGTAGCATGCACCTATACCATATTCTAAGTAACGCATTAAATAACTATTCTTACTACTACATTCTGCTAACACAATAATCTCAGCGAATACATTAGTTAATAGTTACTTTCGCATTTATAAAAGTAGAAATACTTATGATTGACATGTTTTAATTAAACAATTTGTCTAAAAGCAAAGAACAATGACTTTTTGAATAGAACTTAAAACCCAAAGAAAGTGTGGGACAGGCCTCTTGAAGAACATTATCTAAATTACGACAAGTGTGTGAACCGCTTTATTGTGAACAAAACATGGACTTTCATCGAAAGTCACTTATTGTATCAACCTATTTATACAATGAGTATTTTCGATGTCTTGATCAAACGAAATGTTAGATATAAAGATACTAAACCCAAAATTATCGTAATTTTTTTGAGACCACAATTTTTTCTTTGAAGTTTTTAATATATAATTGCTTTTTTGTTAGGTATGGTTGTATTTTTTTTATAGCTAGATAAACTGTGTAGCTTTCAAATGAGACTACTTTGAAATAAATACACCGTTTCAATAAAATGAAACGACGAAAAAATGAAAAGAATAAATTTTTATAAAAAATAATACAGGTTGTTATTGCAAGGGGGTGCCAAATTTTTGGAGGTGAAAGGGTCCATCAATATGAACAACTTTTACTATGGGACCATCGTTCAATTATTAATTTTATTTTCTGCCTCCCCATACATTATTGTCAATGTAGGTGACTGATTTTGTATGGGGAACCTGAAATTTTATTTAAGATTTTGACCATGCCCCATAGTAAAAGTTGTTCATATTGACGGTCTCATTCATCTCCAAAAAATTGGCACCACCTTGCAATAACACCCTGTATATGGCTCCCAAAAAGAACTAATTTTTTGGCGATAATTTTGGGTCTAGTATCCGCACATTTCGTTTGATCAAGTATCGAAAATACACTTCGTCACATTTCGTCTTTCGTTTTAAGTGAAGTTTTTGTATGAAAGTGGCAAGGCGGCAGAGACCTCGTCCGAACATCAGTAGTAATTCGGTTAGTAGTAAATTCTCATTGTTTACTTTAGCTCGCAGCACGGAAAGCAAATCGCCTGTTTGAAGTAATTCATAGATATTAACGGGCTAATTCAATATACGCTCGGTACTGCAACTGTTATTAGGGCTGTCTCTTAAGAGTTTTCAAGAAAAAAAGAAACTGATTCCAGAAACGACGGTTTGACGAGTATTTCCGTCCTTTATTAAGAAGATAACATTAAGTATAATATCTTGATATAAAATAAGAAGTTGATTTTTGTTTTTATAGTGTTTTGTCACTAAAGAAACTTAAAAATATAAATTCCACTTGTAAAATACAACAGGCTTCTTAATTTGACGGTGGCCGAGTGGTATAGGCATACGCCCGGATAGCGGGGGGGACACGGGGTTCCTTAACTGTCACAGAGTCACGGTTGCTTTTTACAAGTGCAATTTATATAAAATAAGACATTTATGGTTTCTTATTTCATCTTAAGAATATAAAAATAGCACTGAGTGTTAAAAACATTAAAAACCATTAGAAACTCAGATTGGGTTAAGCTAGAAAAATACGTATCAAGATAAAGTAATACTGTAATTTTAGGTATTAAGAAATTTAGTTCTTAGATTTTGGGACTAAATAGCCCAAACATCAGATTACCCACTTTTGATGCAAACTATGGCCCTTATTACTAAACATGGCGGCCTTAAAAGTGAGCCAAAAGTTCCATACGCCTTTGTATTTGAATTGACGGCGAAAGATTTGAGTGACAGCCCTGTATGCCGAGTGCAGTTGCATGCGTCACGAACTGCAACGCTTAAATAGGAAGAACGGGATGCGTGGAAACGAAAGTAAATTCCCTCGCAGAAACGGAATTTTATGTGGGTGAGAGAGTGGGCTTGATTCTAGTGATACTAACTGAAACGAAAACAAAAGTAAACGTCTCTTTCTCATTTTTTAAAAGACAAACTACAATGATTTAGGCCCACTTGCGCATGATGATTTAAACCAGGATTACACTAATCCTGGATTCAATCTTAATTCTGTCTCTGTCAAAGTCAAAGAAACTGACAGAGACATAATGATAATTTAATGCAGGATTAGTGTAATTCCAGAATTATCTTGTTATCCTGGATTAAATGGATTATTCCTGGATTTAACCCAGGTTAAATCATCAGACGTTAAACTTCATATCTGTCTAGATTAATGAAATAGGGAGTACTTACATTTAAAAAAAATAGTAACATAGTAAGTAAAACAGCATAAGTATACGATAAATAAATAAATATGCGCCAGATAATACACCAATTGTCTAGTTTCGTGATAAGGAATTTTATTCCTTGTGTTACGAAGTAGCAGACAATGATTATGACGGGGGCGTCTCCCATAAATAACATCCATGACTTAGGTACAAATATTCGTGCTCATCACACAAAATTTGCCCCTTGCGGGATTCGAACCCGCGACGGCCGGCGTAATAGTCAGGAGCGCTAACCACTACACCAAACGCGTCGTCATTACATAAAATAATAAGTTAATCTATCAGATACTATGTTGTATATATTTTTCCCATAATAAGTCTACTGTCAGAAACGCTTATGTTCTAAGTCAGAAGTGACAAGAAAATTTAGGAAGCCATAGGCAATTTAGCGAGGACATTAAGCTCGCCACTAACTTGTCTATGGACTACACTATGACCCACTATTATTTTTGTTTTTTAGAAAACTGAATATTTAGTTTTACTTGTCCAGATCATTTTAGTCTGTCTCTTCATTTATTAAAAAGAGAGAGAGAGACAGACATACTTTAATTACAGACGGTGAATTACTAGAATCAGACCCAATGATTGTTGATTTGCTTGCGGTTGATAATATAGGGTGTCAACAATAATTAACTGGCGAACAAAACGCGATAGAAAATTAAAATAAAATTGTTCGAGATAAAATTGCGTGATAAAAGTAAGCGTGGCGATGTAGGTGATAGTTTTTGTTGCAAATGCTTTTATAAAACGTCGCCATGGCGTTTCGGTGAGGTACGGCCCTAAATGTTAAGGTCCCATCGCACCATTATACTAATAATTAAGAAAACATCATGAAAATCATCCAAAGCTTAAGTTTAAACACGAAATAAACGCAGTTGAAAACTCGGCCTAATCTCATCCAGTCAAAAGTTTGGTAATAATTATAATCAATAATACTAATCGCAACAAAACGTGATGATAGTGCACAGAACAATCACGCGCGTATTGGGCATCGCAATCGATGATCGAGACATTGATTGTGTTGTAACTTTATGAAGATTTCCATATCATCATCATCATCATCATTATCAGCCAAAGGACGTCTACTGCTGAACATAGGCCTCCCCCACGGCTTTCCAGAACGACCGGCTGTAAGCGGTCTGCATCCAGTGTGATTCTGCGATCTTTACAAGGTCGTCTGTCCATCTTGTCGGTGGAAGACCTACGGTATCCAATCTAGAACTTTTCTGCCCCATCAGCCATCAGTTTTACGCGCGATTTCCATTTTGGCAAGAAAAAAAGAAAACTGTCTTTTCGAACTTTAATAAATTAATAATATGACTGACAGAAACTAAACACCGAAGTTACGCGGCTGTTTGCGTTCCAACGTATACGACTGATTTGACGTACCATGAGTGCCGAACTTACTTTAAATGTGTGCTCTACAGTCTCAGAGTAAGTGTCCAACTAAACACAGTATGCTGAAGTAATGCGACCAAAGTTCCGCAGATGATTTTACGCTTCGATGTTTCGGCAAAATGTGTCGTCAGTAAATCAAATAGCATTGCAGTGATTATGCCGTACTTCGGTCGGGTAACTTCGGCATAGTGTGATCTTCACTTGCTGCATCATTACAAAAGCTTGATTGATGAAATACGTCTAATAAATACTATGAAATACAAAAATAAATAAATACGCAAAGCTATCGACCACTGGTAAATTTTATGCCAGAATAAGTCTACTGTCAAAAACTTTTTCCCCCTAATTCGAAGTGGAGTATACTTACAATATTTAAAATAATATTGTAATCCAAAGAATATTAATGGTAATAATATTTTTCGCTATCGCAACATCATAACACACGCAAATTGTTTTCGTGACTGCTCATACGATTATATTTGTGTGCGCGCTTATTGCGGTCATTATGCCAAATGTAAAATTATCTTTCGTATTAAAGGATAATCGTGCCCAAAATCGAAATTAAATATAATCGATGACATTTTAGATGTAGCCATTGCATGCCGTCTTGTCATTGACGTAGTCATTATTGTTTCCTAACAAAATTGTCAATGAATCACGCACGAGGTATACCTTCATTCTTTTCAATGGGTTATTTGCCAATTTATCTGATTTTACTAGCAATTCGAGATCCAAATGGGTCTCTTTACCTAAACCACATAATTATAAAAAAAAGAAAATAAGTACATTGAAAATATGATGAATATTTGCAACATCAGGTCTGTATTTTAATAAGTTTGAATTGAGTTTTCTCAAAATCCAAATATGCATTTTGCCCACCCCACGTGTCGGTGATTTATCAAATTATCAATATAATACTAAATTACCTAAATTGCTTCAAAATTTTATTATGTTTATGGTAAATAATTAATCTAGCTGGTTCCTAGCTCAAAGGATTAGCAAAGCGGCAACGCAGCCAGCATCATAGTCACAAGGAAACGGTTTCGTTTTTGAATAGGATTTTAGGTTTGATTTCTATGATGCATGTCGTAATTTCATATTTTTTTCTTTATGTGATACTTGAAGAGAATTCATAACAAAATTATTACCAATATCCCGGTATATGTTACAACCTAACATGTCAGTATTTATGTCATCATTAAGAGCTATTAAGCTGAATAAATATTTAAAGAAACCTAACATCTTTCACGACACGACACATCATTGTAACACCAATAACTTTTCATATACTCATCAGATAGTAAACATCCCATCCAGTCTAAAAAACTGCGCGTACGCATACCTTCACTACACTCCTCATTCCCGACTTGACTAGATATAACCTATTTGCATTCCACGCGCCTTGTTCTATGGTGAAAAACATGAACAGTTTTAGTTACTTACTCTATACTGCAAGAGCAGGGATGTTAAATGTGTCGATAAATCGGATCGATAAACATTACAATAATAATAATGTTCTCTTCAGAGATAGGCCAGATACGCAGGAGATATTATAGTGTCCAGATGTGTGCAAAATACACAAGTGCACTCTTTTTCAAATAGATGTACGAATGCAAATATTTTTATTTACGAGAGATCATCTTTCGATAACGATGATCTTTCGTTGCATCGTATTTATAATACACAGAACAATCTTGATATAGCAACAACGATTACATGGAGCAATAACTGTGGGCCCAAAACTAGGAAAATCCTGTGTCGTGGGTCTTCCCTATAGAAAATGACTTTTTCTAACATTTTCACTAACATGATCGTCCATTTGATTGCGTCCTTTTATTTTGAGACTTTGTGCCATGGCCAACCATGTGAGATTTTATCGATATCGAAAAATGTTGACATGTCTATTTGATAGTGTAGTGTCGATACTTGATACCGCTAAAGACGCGCCTATGAAACATGATCTTTACATTATGAAAGCATATTTCTCAAGCGTTTGTTTTCCGTGCATATTGCGCAAACATTGTCTTTTTGTTAGGCAATTAACATAACAATCATCGATATATGATATGTTTATGCATTTTGTTTATATTGTTTACCAAGCAGACTTGACGATATATGGTTACAAAATCAGTAGTAGTCATCTGATTTGTTTTAAATATACACTGATTTGTAGATAAGTTCTCTAATATGGGATACTTTATTAGTGAGCTTCTCATTATAGGGCAATACTATACAGAAAAAACATAGTTCGTAGGTACTTACAAATGCATTAAGTCGGGCTAATGATTTACTGAATCGGAGCTTATAATCCTTACCTGAAACAAAAACAAAACAATTAATAAGTTGACTTGTTTGAAATTAAAAAAAAATGCAAGAAAGAAAGAAAATTCATTGCTAATATAGCCTTCTTGATAAGAAATTCTATATATAAACAAGTGTACCAAAGGCATGTAAGTGTTTGTGTAGTTTTGTAATAGAGTCATTTAACCACTCGTGAGCATGACGAATACATAATTTAAAATATACAAAATATAATACATTAATACATGGCACTATACAAAAATACAATACATAGCACATAATATCTACCGGTCATCATGACAAACAACCTCTATGAGACTTCAAAAAGATATTTCTAGTCGTTGATTTTTTTTACACCTTAGTTTTTCATCACATCATACATCGGCCGCCATATTATTGCACCAGTAAATAGATTACGGGTTACAGTGGCATGTTTTTTGTAAGAAAGTAATAACATAAATCGTTAAGCGTTGCATAAGAGTTGCATAACACACACATAACCGAACAAACAACGGAAACGAAGCGTGTGTGTATTAACATAATCTGTAGGGCTGACAACACGAAGATATTTATTTATTTAAAGTTGTCAGTGGTATAAATATGTAAAACCTAACACAAGCTTTTAAAATTGCTTATTAGGCCACGCTTTTAAGCAATTAAAAAAAACTTGAAATTAAACCACTTTCATTTACAAATATGCTATGAAAATGTTTAAGCAAAAAACATTTTTTTTATATATTTTTTAAATAAGAAAATAGATGTAAAATGATTAAAGCTTTTACATTTGTAGAGATATTGTTAACAGATATTGGTTTTAAGATATCAGTTGAATCTTTGAGAGGTTAAGTATAGAATATCAACCCCCAAAAAGGAGAAAATTGGCAAAAGTAATGATTTCAATAAAGAAAAGGCTTATCTAGGATTGGATTGATCTAAATTGGAAGTTAAGTAAATAAATTGGACCATCAAGAGAGGAAAATCAGACCTTGCTTACACCATAACAGTCGTATACTATAGTCTCAATCACACACACACACACACACACACACACACACACACACACACACACACACACACATACACACACACACACACACACACACGCATACACACGCACACACACCAGTAAAGCACTTAAATGTAAAATTTCACTGTCATTTTAAACTATAATTGATTAATGTATTTAATAGGAAAAAAAATGTTTATAAAATTCTAGAGGGCGCTAGCAACTGCGACACAGTCTTTTGACTACTGCGGTTGTTAACGCAAAAAAGTTTATTTTTTAATTTGTATGTGTTGAAATAAATAAATTATGAAATAAATTATAATTATTATACACAGTACAAAGAGGCATATCAATAAACAAAGCTTTACCTCAAAGCTTTTTTTAAGCATTTTATAGCTACCCTAAGGTGTCAAGTTTGTCATTTTCGTAAGCAAATGAATGTAATAAATTGAAGCAAACCTAATGGGATTCTAATGAGTTTCTTAACACAATCAAAAAAACATTTCTTCTGCTAGCAACCCTATCACTACGATCTATCTATCCACAGTTGGGTGCGCGTGATTCGCTGTTCGCTTTTTGCGCTGCATTTGAAAGCGAAGAAATGCCTCTTCTTCATTCCTCGGTGCATTTCGATTGAACTATTCTAAAATTGCAACAACACGTGATCAACGCGTTATGTGTTTAGCGAAATCGGTGGAAGATTTAAGATGTAGAAGAAAATATATTTTTCAGATAAGTAAGTAGGTGTAAAAAATTCAGTGTAGGTGTAAAAAAAGTACTTCTGACTTACTCAACAATGACAGTGTTAGCACGATTCAATGGATTACGAATATGTGGTAGGTAATTTCGGTAAATGTTTTACGAGTCGCTTGGTTACAGCCAAAAAAAACATAATATGGTACGACGCTATCTTTTTTAATACACTCGAAACTTAACGCAGATTATGATTGAAACCTGAAACAATATTTCTCAGATTATTAAAAATATACACCTCATTATTACAACTACAAGATATCGTAACAAGAAAATATCGTTCTTCAAATAAATCAAACAACAATATTGACTAATGAAGTCATTGTATGAATTGTTTCAGAATCATGCCTGAATAGTTTTTAATTGCGTTCGTAATTAATTACTGCCTACCAACAGTGGATTTCAAAAGACAAATATTTCTTTCGGTGACGCAAACGCGTGCTTGGTAGAAAAGTGGAGCAAAAGTATTGATGTTATGTTACTACAGTAAGGGAACTTAATATAATAGGTTCGAGTGGCTTAATAATTCATTGAACTACTATTACAAACGTATGGAACTGACACCACGAACGAATTTCGTGCCACATGGATTGATGCCACTTGTCACCAACTCAAACGATTTCAGATTCAAATTTCAAGGAATGCTGCGCATTTTTTGCTTTATAGACATAGCTTCTCTACAGGGTGACTTTGAAAACATTGGCAATATTTTAAACTAAGAACCTACTCATGATTTATAGTCCCTTCCACATATTAAAATGAAACTAACTCACTGTTAATAATACACATATTTGTCAGGGAGAATGGTAGCTGCGTGCGTTGTTAACTGATAATTTTCACCTATATTATTTAATTTATACCACACACTGTGAGACGGGAAGTGAATTTCGAACATAAGTACCTTTTTCAGGTTATAGTTATATGTTTTTACATATCCTACCACTCAGACCTTAAAATCAGCCGCACCATTATACATATACCATTTGGTAAGATGTTGGCCAAATGTCTGGCTACTTAGGTGGCTACTTATATAAGAAAAACAGTAAGGTAGGTAATTTTGGATTGACCAATGACTCTTGTTATATGGGTATTGGTCACAATAAGGTGGCACTTGACCTGACTTGAATTGCCATTTGTTAGAGGTACCTACTGTAGGATCCTTTTGACAAAAAATGTATAGACAAAGTCAGGAAGATTGACATTATTTCCAAGCATTCTGCATCTAAATTGAACCTTCAAAATAGCAATCTCTAGGCGGCTAAAGTTCAGTTGCTAGCACTAATATAGGAACTAAACACATGCCATTGGATGTTCCACGGAATTGACCGCTGTCCGCAATTAAAGCGGTCAGCGACGCATCGAGCCGCGACCGCGGAAGCGAGGAAGCGCATGCGCTGATCATGCGAGCACTCTCGGGGTTGTTAATGGGCGCGTACGGCTGATGAAGGCGCTTGAAAGCTCTTTCATGCGAGTCTCGAAGTGGTTATGCTTTTTTTTTATTGTCATTCTGTGTGTTTTGATCTTACAGTGCTGTCAAGATCTACATCATGTATTTTTTTCAAAATTAACACTCGCTTAGTTCAAAAGTTAGATGGGGGGGGGGGGCGTTGGACTGTTGTGTAGGTATTGGCCCCATATTAAAAGGTGTTCATAATCATATTTGGAGTCTTGATTAAAAAAAAACTCTTAAAAAATGTTCGCTAGTACAGTAAAAGAACAAAATAAAACAGTTGAACCGGATAAATCCACTTCATTATAATTTTATTTTATTAATAAGTGAAATAAGTTTATGGTTAAAACCACCCATAATTTATAGATTCCATAAAAAATCAAAATCATTTCCCACTTAAGTTAAAAACTAATCCATAATGAATGTTTAACAACAAAGAATTACTACCGCTTGAGTTAATTTCATTATAATCCACGCGCGTCACATCCCATTCATTATCTGTGATCTCTAGATCTTCCGCGTATGATCCACGGTTCAACCGAGCCCTCTTTAAACTTCTCGTTAACCTCCATACCTAGTGACACGGTTCCGAACTGCATTCTGCATTGTTAAACTTAGCCCCGGTTAGTGTTACGTTCTTTAATTAATTAGATAAAATTAGGTTCGTGTTATAATTAAAAGATTTGTTCAGAAAATGTGCTTCTTCTTGTACGATTGCTAGACTTTGCCTGCGTTATGACTTTACATCGTACAGTTTTTTAGTTGCCGAAGCAATTTTATGAGATGTAATACCAATTCATCTTAAAATTAAGAAACTTCAGTAAACAGTATTTTATTTTATTGCCCGTTAAATTGTGGATGTTTAAAATGTTGAGGACTGATTGCTTTTGATAAAGTACAAGTTTGATTTCTTGTCTGATAATTTTATCCAATCAAATCATTAAATTGGTTTATTTACTTCACCTTTTATATTTATAGTTAACTAGCGGTCGCCCGCGGCTCCGTCCGCGTGGATGTCGGTTACCGCTGCAAAAAGCCTACGAGGAAAGATACGGTCAGCAAACAAAATGATTCCCAGGTCAATTCACAGACACCGACACTAACATCGACGAAGCAGTCACTATCCGCAGGCTGAACAGTTTTTCTTTCTGTGGGTGTTAGTTGTTAAGTCCCGGAGTGCAACCCGTTGTTTTAGGATAGAAAACTTAAGCTATTATTGTAGAGCTTCTCTATACACAACATTTGACGTTATATTATTTTCTGGTAACAAAATATACTGATGCTCGGGAGCCCCGACCCGTGACATGCGTAAAACATTCTTTTCGTAAATCAATTCCTACTAATTTGAATGTTTGGCCCTGGGATTTGTTTATCGTGAGTGCGAAAAAAATTTTTACTGGAAATTGGAGCCTTTTGAAGGGTATAGGCAAATCAGTAGGGATCATGGGTATTCTTGGTATATGAGCTAATTCACCAGCTGCAGGGCCGGTGATTTCGCTATAACTTCAGAACCAAACGTCCAATTTTAATCAATCAATGACCAAATATTATCTACATTAACTGTTCTTAGTGATGAAACAATTTATTTTGATAAGGATTAATAGCATGAGTAAAATAAACGCGTTTAAATGTAGTCCAAAAAAATTCAAGATTTTTCAATAAAAAAATGGTTATTGTGCCTCACTCGACATAGATAGGTATA
Source organism: Pyrausta aurata (assembly GCA_963584085.1). Lineage (NCBI taxonomy): Eukaryota > Metazoa > Arthropoda > Insecta > Lepidoptera > Crambidae > Pyrausta > Pyrausta aurata. The sequence goes on from OY757273.1 coordinate 8,009,019, forward strand.
GTGTGTCGCGGACTTTTTTGTAGATATTTATAAGATCTACAATTGCTTAGAACATTTTATGGTTCTATCTTTAATAGTTTAGGCAGGGTACGCAAAATAAGTAACTTTTTTGGTTGATTTTTTACACCTTGTGTCCGAAAAACCCTAATATCTTACGGAACCCTATTTTTGTTCAAAATTAAATATAGCCTATATTACTCGTGGATAATGTAGCTTTCGAATGGTGAAAGAATTTTTAAAATCGGTCCAGTAGTTTATGAGCCTATTCATTACAATCAAACAAACAAACAAACAAACAAACAAAGTTTTCCTCTTTATAATATTAGTGTAGAAGTGTAGATTAGTAAGTGTACAATTGGTGAACTTAATGCCTAGAGGAATTCTCTACTAGTTTTAATGTAAAATAGTTATTTAATTTGCTAATAAACAAACACTTTCAAACACCTACTTTCTTACTGTTATACAGTTCTATTGTGTTTAATTTAATAAACAAATGTCTTTAGATACTGCACTAACAAATCGATAAAACAAATCGAATCGGTTAGATTTTTTAATCGATCATAATCGGTTTATCAAGCAGTATAACTTGCAGCGAGTATAATGGTTGTATTTTCAATAACATATTATGGTGTACTTTCGATGTGAAAGTGAAGTTAATTGGTATTACGTAGCGTTGCGCAAGGATGTGTTTTCACGATCCGACCCTGTTGAAAAAGCTACCTTTTATGAGCTTACTAGAGGTGACCCGCGACTTTGCCTGTTTAAATACAGTATACTAAATGATCTGATATCTCCCGCAAGATTGCTTTCTCAACAATTAATATAATTCAGTTTTTTATACTGACAATATACGAACAAATATAAATTGTACTCTACCTTTTTAAAGGATCAAAGTTTGCATGCAAAAAATATTTTAGCATTGAATCGACTTTTGTAAATTGTAATAATATCCAATACGCCTTACAAGGAGTCTACGAAATCCAATTTTGATCCAATGGGATATGTGTGAAAAGACAAAATAGACTCACAGCGCTAATTAAGTTTTCATTGATAATGTAATAATATTATACGAGGTAGCAAAATTTTTTTTATTTGCAAGTTCAATATTTCTGCAATAACTTCTCCTTAGTACATCCAATTAAGTGGTGACAGTTAAACCCTTAGTAACTTATTTTTTAAGAAAAAAATATAAAATAACTGTACTAGCAAACATTATTAAGAGTTTTTTTTAAATAAGACTCCATTTATGATTATGTATTAACACCTTTTACTATAAGACCGATACACATTTTTTTCATATGACACTTCCTTGCCGTGTGGTTTGATAGTGAGTTCGCGAAAGCTTTCCACAAGTTCCATTCGTAAACTTAACATGTGGCTTGAGCTTGACCGATAGGGCTACCACTATTTTCTTTAAAATACTATCAAATTATAAGTATATAGGAATCTTCTTGTGTTTACGAATATTAACGAAGCTTTGTAAAGCTTGCATGATGCAAGCTTTACCTATATCACTGAGATGAGGCAAACGTAAAAACTTCGCATTATTATGTAAAAACAAAATTAAGATGTTTATAGCAATTAAAATAACTTGTTGGGTAAGGCTAGGTAATTATCGCTTTAAAGTTTTTTGTGCAGTGTCACAGAATATAATAATATATAGTACTAGCAGCAGTGTGCCACAATATTCATGAAAACTAAGACTTCGATCATCAATCATAGTATGATATATTATGACTGTTCTAGATACTTTTACTCAAAAAACTTTTATCTAATCGATTAAGCTCCATTTGAAACCGTCGGTTATGCAACCTGTCAATTAAAGTTCAAAGTGGGTAACATTATAAATACCCAAACTTACATAATTTCGCGAAATTATACGCAATATTTGACCCAATCTGCACATCTTAAGTTTTTGAAGGCATATTGAATATTTCACAACAAAATTAATAGCCTATTGTTTTAACAATGATTTCTCAATTTTAATTATGACCAAAATACGGTTCACAGATTGAAGGTAAATAAAATAAATAAAAGTAAATGTAAAATATAGTTTATTTTTGTTTTTATAGTGTTTTGTCACCATACAAACTTAATAATATAAATTGTTAAAATTATTACGCTATCCGGGCGTATGCCTATACATACATACATAATATATATATATATATATATATAAGGAATAGCATCACAAGGGATTATTCGATGGTTATTATGTCTAATTATAACTCTTAAGACCGTTTATGTAAAGCATATTGTGTGCTAGGGATAAATATTCCAGGAAAATCAATCATTTAATATACGAGTAATTTGTCTAGCAGACAAAACTTATGCCTACAACGGACTAACATAAAATAAAAAACATACATACAGTGGAACATAGTAAAGTAAAGTTAGCCTTTAAGCATCCCACTGCTGGGCAAGGCCTCAAATGTGAGGTAGTAGTGGAACATAGAACCACAAAATATGCATAGTAGAACCTCCTTCGTTTCTGAAATTTGTTAAAAACCACTACGCTTCAACAACACACTGTACCTACTAATTTAGAACTTTGTCCGGATTAGTGAAATAAGTATTTATTGTATTTATTCATAGTACATAATTGGCATCCCTAAGCTGATGTGACTAGAAGGTGGAAGCGAGCTGGGTGGGATGGGAAGGAAAGTGGACCGATATGCGCGCGCGCACGATCTATTCTACACGCGTTGATCAATCGCGCTTGTGCTAATGATTAATTTTACATGTTTTACGGTAGCTACTATTATATCTGACAGTTTATTTGACGTTACTAGAGACAGAAATAAGATTTAATCCAGAATTAGCGTAATCCTGGGTTAATTATCATGCGCAAGTGGGTCATATAGTGAATGATGTTCGAATAAAAATCAGGAGATTGGTACTAAATACTATGATAGAAATTATGTATGCTCGAGGTATCTGCCACATTACCACTTTCGAAAGAAAATCGCTTACGTATACACGACACAAAAACGGGCGTCACGTCTCTTCAAATAAAAGACGATGCGAGGAGCAAGCGATTTTGGCTCTTAAGGTGGTAATGCGGCGATGACCTCAAAGCACTTGCCTACATACCAGCCTATACAATGTATAATATATGTCCTGGAACCAGCTTGTACTTAAGATAAGGTTTGGCAAGTGGAATCTTGGACGATATCTCCTTTTACACTTGCCATTTAAAAGTTACCAAATAAAGATGAATGGCAACAGCTTTATGAATGGCGTCGTAAACATAACCCTCCCGGTTTCCGTCGTGTTTTCACACGGAACGACATCAAAGGCCCCGCGAACTCCGGCGCATCTCTTGCCCTTTCACTTTCCATTGCGTGTGCCCATTGACGCGCGTCAAATTGGGTGCACTTGACTAAAAGTTGTGACGTGATCGCCACGTTGAAGAAGATTCTGTATTATCTAATAAAATATCTGTTTGTTGCAATTTTAAAGGCAGAAACGAAACGATGCTTTACTAAATTTCCACTCTCATTCCGGTTATTGCTTTAACATTCTAATTAAGACTATTCTACTTTAAATTATACCTGTCGCTAGCAGAATCAAAACTTTCAAGGGAAGGCAGCTTGATTTTCAAATTTGTGAGTCGTTTTTTTTTATCTGCTTTTTTATAAATGCTCTGGTAAGTTGAGTTTTTATTTCATTATTTTTTCTTATTTTGTGTTTTTACTCTATATCACGATATATTTTGTTATCTAGTAATCCGTTTCTATCACTCGCAACTTCATGGTCTTGCATGAAAGGGATTGCTAAACAAAAATAGGGGTCAAGTTTTACAGACGACAATAGATATAAATAATATAAATAAATATGCGCCAGACAACACACCAATTGCCTGGTTTCGTGGTAAGGAATTTTCTTCCTTGTGTTACGAAGTACCAGACAACGATTATGACGGGGGCGTCTCCCATAAATACTTAAATACATATAACATCCGTGACTTAGGTACACATGTTCGTGCTCATCACACAAACATTTGCCCCTTGCGGGATTCGAACGCTCCTGACTATTACGCGACGGCCAGCGTAATAGTCAGGAGTTCTAACCAATACACCAAACGCGTCGTTAATATCTCGGATGACACCAAAAGCCGTGTGTCAATGGTGACTAGCCCGTGAGGCGGGCGGTCCCATCTCGTCCGGCGAGTTCTTGCCAGCGGCTTCGCAGAAACGAAAGCCGTGCGCGTACGCTTCCGATCCAGGAACCGAGCGTGGAAAGTGGGGTGCTACGTTTCATAGACCCTTATTTGGGTTGTAGAAATGATACTGGATATACAGGGTGTACCGTAAGTAGAGGTCCAGCCGAAAATGGGTGATAGACTAATCAGTAACCACCCATTATCGGTGGACATGACAGTTGTCAGAAAAATAAAATTATCCTCTATTTTCGAGTTATGTACATTAGAAAAACAAATAATTTAGATGTCAATGTTATCACCAACCTATCTATTGTGAAAGATTTTATGATAACTAATAAAACTATGATGAAGTTTATATATAACTAAAGTGTAAAAATATGGATAAAATCTAGTAAATTTGAGGGTTTTCTTGATTCTAGGCTGGACCTGATAAGGGCTTAGACAGAATCGACGATGGAGCGAGCTCACACAGAAGATTCCTGTTCACTCTAACTTTGATCTTGTTAATTCATTCATTGGGCATTTTGCCCAAAACAGTTTTGCTTTTTGCTCAAAACAGCAACTTAAAACCTTGCAGGTTGTATGTTGATAATATTTATAAAACTTGAACCTGTATGTTTCTGCTCCACTTGCAGGGCCTTGACTAGTTAGGTACAACGAAAGGCACTGACTACGCCCACCAGCTGACAGGTGGTAAACAACTATGCTTTAAACTTATTGTTATTGATTTGGGTGTTATTCAGTCAGTTGTTATTACTACGTATAGAAAAGATATGCCAAGCAAAATATGTGTCGCACGCAACCATTAGACTACTATTACTACGTATGGAACTGACATCACGAACAAAATTTGTGCTCCATAAATTGATAACCCGGTCATCAACTCGAAGTACAAATCATAATTCGAAATTAAAATTTTCATAGAAAACGTCAGAGTCTTGTCGTCGTTTTGCGACACATTTTTTACTTGGCATAGCCTCTCTATACGTAGTAGTAACAACTCACTGGTCGAAACTCTGACGTATTCCTTAAAATTTTATTTCGAATTTGTGGAGACAAAATTTTGGTCGTTGTGTCAGTTCCATACGCTAGTAATATTTGCTACATTCGGTTTTACCTATGTAGTACCGACTACACATAAAATATCACAAATGTTTCAAAAATATCATAAAGAAACAATATTCAACTTCCAGGCAAGAGAAGAAGAAGTAACTCTATTTATTAATTCACTAAGAATATAGTAATCAAAACTAATCGGTCTTAAAATGGCTTTTGATTAAAAATATGCAGAGTAAAATCTACTGAAAAAATATTTATTTAACGAGAGAGCTGAAATGTGTGTATGTACTATGTAATACTTCAAAACAAACTAAATATTATTTACAAAGTTTACAATCTAAGCAGGAAACTAATAAATAATTTACTTATTTATGTCATCGTTGGTTTCCAGACTTGTCTTTATTTATCGATGTTAAATCCGAAAACAATAACTTTTGAAAGTTTACAAGCTTGGCAATGTAATATTATTATAGGTACGATAAAATAGAAAGTATCACACGAGAAGCGATAATATAATTTGTTAGTCTACGTTTTTGGTGTTTGACTGTTGCTATTGTGACGAATGGTTAGTAACGACTTATGTATGATTGAAAGTCCGTAGTTCGCGGTCAGTCAGATTTGCTTACGATAGATGAGTAATCTCAAATCAGCAATCAGATAAGCATTCTTGACTTTTATTCAAAAGCGGAAATGCGGATACATCAAAATTTAAGCAAAGACAATTAGTTTCATATTTGTAAGTCTAGCATTGAAGCTCAACAAAAATGTTATTTACCCGAACTACCTAAACAGTAACAAAGGTTAGAATTGGTCCCAAAAATATGTGATCCTTCATAGAAGCAGTGACTGTTGATCTCACGCACATGTGAAATTGCGCTATACGATTAAAACTTACCATGTACCTTATCTATACTAATAATATTATAAAGCTGAAGAGTTTGCTTGTTTGTTTGTTTGTTTGAACGCGCTAATCTCCGAAACTACTGGTTCGAATTGAATAATTCTTTTTGTGTTGGATAATCCAGTTATTGAGGAAGGCTATAGGCTATATAACATCACGCTACGACCAATAGGAGCAAAGATATAGTGGTAAATGTGTAAAAAACGGGAGAAAGAAGTCACTATTCCACGCGGACGAAGTCGCGGGCAAAAGCTATTACCAAATAAAAGGGTTTGTATTCCCTTTAAAAGATTGCAAGTTTGTAAACCGTCTTAAAAAAAAGTATTCTAAACTAACAGATACAGACAAAGAAAGAATTCTAAAGGGTGCAAGCAAGTTCAAGATTTATCTACAGCTTCGAGAACCTTAGCAATACTAATATCTTATGGCTATCTTCTTCATGTGGAAGACAGCCTCATAGTATAAATGCAGTGGTTTAGTGCAGCTGATCGCGTGTTTGCTGAACTTCAGGTCTGCAGCCAACACCTTGAACATATTACCAACTATCTGAACTAAAGACAATGCTATCGATGGGTCCAACCTTGAGGGGAAAGAAATTACGGCTTGAGTAAAGAACTAAGGTTCATTGTTGAGATAATGAATATTCATTCTTAGAATATTATTTCGGCTAAAATATTTTTAGGTAGGTAGGGACTAGCATCGACGTGAAATGTTCTATTTGATTGACTTCACGATAATTTTGGGTGTATATAAAAAACCTTAACTTAATATCAGAATGGCTATTTTAATGACCATTGGTTAAGGAATTTTTAAACACACACAATCGTAAATAGTTAACAGCTGGTAACGACATTTAACCATTAGCTGATTTAATAAAACTATCGGTCACGCAACCGAGGCTTACTGATATTTTTGGTAGTAGGACTATAGAACACCCTAACTAATACCGTTTAAGCTCTAAGCTATAAAATTTGCCATAAAAGCTTAGAATAAGAAGGATTTAGATGAGGATTAAGCACATCAACTGCTAATCCAGGAAGTCGTTTCTTTAAGAAGCATTACACTGTTACCTATAACTTCAATAATAATGTTTGCTATAAATTGGTTGACACTTGAACTGTAATAAGTAGTAACATGTAGGATTTCCAATGCAAAATTAGTTGTAATAAACATTATTGAAAATTTATGTAACAAGACACTTCCTAGTTAGCTAAACTAATATTTTAAGAATGTTGATGTAAATAATAGGTACTGCTATTTATCAACCAAGCATATATTTATACATAAATATTAATTGTGTTGCAGATACGGTAAAAAGTATTAAATTCAGAATAAATACTTAACAAGAAAATAAAGTTAAAAAAGTTCTTAATGACGATTAACGATAACCAATGTTTACTGTGTTTTGCTTTGTAGGTCCGTTCAATTTTGCTAGTCGAAAATTGTAAACAATGTTTTCATAACTTTAAAATAATATTCAGTGAATATAATTAATTCACTATTTGATTCAAAAAAATCTCAGTGTTCAACGATAATTTTTTTTTTTTTTTTTTTTTTTTTTTTTACACAGCGTCATCTGGTCCCAAACTAAGCAAAGCTTGTACTATGGTAACCAGACAACGGTTATAAACATACTTAAATACTTTTTTTTGTAAATACATACATATTATACATAGAAAACACCCAGACCACTACAAACAGACATGTTCATGCACACAAATGTTTGTAATGTGCGGGGATCGAACCCGCGACCTCTGGCGCAGTAGCCAATTTCTTAACCACTGCGCCAAATCGGTCGTCAATAATCCTAATTACCTATGTAGGTTGTGAGTTTTGCGTTTATCTTATTTTTAATTGAATTTGTTAGTTAAAAAGGAATGTCAAGATTGTTTACAATATTCGACTAGCAAAGTTGAATGGACTATATGATATTTTTTCAATACTCGTACATGCATGCACGTTACATAAATACAGACAGACAGAGACCCAAAACTAGGAATTTATCGAAAAAAGGAAATTTAACTGTTAACGGGCGAAAGTTCGTAAATTCGGTGAACTAGAAATACGCGAGAGTGTGGTTGCATGCATGGCACGCAGCAAACCAAACAAATTGTTTTTCGCGTCCCTTTATCACATAATCTTAGTCATTATCATGAGATAATAGGTACCTAAATTATTGTTTAAAAACCTTAACATACAAAGACAATAAAATGACAGCTGTTCAGAATAAGCACCAGCACATACGACATCGCGTGACAAAGCCGAAAGCACTGAAGTGTCATATTGACGACACAGGCGAGTCTAGTCGCCTTGACTTGTTATACAACCGTCTCCCAAACACCACCTTCATGGGGGCAATAGCATGGAACTTCATTCGATTTAACATTCGATAGGAACCGTTATTTTAGCTGCGAATTGTTGATAAATGCTACCTTTATTTGGCAATTTTAAACGCAGAAACCTGTTTGCTCTGAGGCTGTTGACTGACGACGAACGGCTGTTAGCAATCAACTTGTATAATCTATGTGTATGACAGTAGACCTAGTACAAGCAAGTAGCAAAATAAAACTGATTTGAATCTTATTCCGACATTAAAAGGGTAAGCTCTATATTTAAAAACATTTAGGCGACGGAAGTCAAGTGCTGGATGCAGTTTTATTATCTATCTAAAATAAGAATATCCACGCTAAAGTCAATCATCCTTAGTGTTATTTTTTCGTTTTGTATCATCATAATTCATAACTATAGTCCTTCTTGTAATTATTAGGAGTCAATAATTCAAATAATTCTAACTTCAAATCCTATTCCATACTATATATACTAATAACGATAACTGAAAATCTTCAAAAAATATATTCTAAAACCAAAAGACTGAAAAGCGCACCTGCTGAACCCATTATAGTAACTTTGCAAAGATATTTGCCATACGCACACATTTCGATATCCAATTTACTAGTTTAAGCCGGATCCTTTGGTGACCCATCCGTACAAAACCGTTTAAAAGTTGCCTAATATTTGTAGGTACACTGAGTGGACTTGAATGTGAAAGTTTATGATTTGTCATTAGAGAAAGAGCTTTTTTTCCCTGATGAGAGTTTTTTACATGCTTAGATTACAGTTTTTTCGAAGAAAAATCTATTGGAATCATATAATTTGTTAGATGTTGAAAATGGATTGTGTCAGGTAAGTAGATTTACCAAGTTAAGCAGCAAAAATTAAGATCCCACGTTCCAACCAACTCAGATATGGTTACCTGCGTATCCATTGAGTGAGCGGCTCTAGATTCAGTTAAAAGTATATTTATCATTTAGTTACAAGTTTAAAACAATTGTAGAAACAAGATTCTCTTTTTGTAATACGATTGAATGAAAAACATTTCGTTAAACGTGTGCTCACTCAGTCCTCACAAACGGTCAGTCATATCTTTATAATGAAATAAGTTTGCCAATTCATTCAGTGTTCTTTATTTTGTCGAAACTCTCTTTAATTAGACCTTGTAATTTCAGATCGTCAAGTATCGTATTTAAAATATTACTATAAATTCCTTATGCTCACTCCATCCACACGCTATTGAATTTCGATGAACCAACTATAGATTCGCATTCCATTGTATACATTGTTTGAATTGGCTATAAACAGGATTGTTCAGTATAAAAACAAACCACTTTCATTGAGCGTTCTTGAGTAAAATAGATCCCTAGTGCTCACTCTGTTCGCCAACGATAAATGCTTGAATATATTTTTCTAAGTTAACTCAAAAGAAATAGTGAACATATCATTTTTTTGTACAAAAATACCATAAAAAATTCGGCAGTACACAGTTAAATATTTCTATTTACTTTTAGACTTAAACAAAGTTTCATATTTTGTATGAAAGACGTGGAATAGGGTGTCTACACGTGACAAAATAGTAGGACTTAACTGACTTAACTACACGCGATCAAGCAGTTATCATCCTCGCTTACTTGCCTTAAGGAAATGGTTTTGAGGTTCTGTAGCCGAATGGTGAATAACAGAACCTTTATATATAAAAATATTTTTATTTAAATTGGAATAGACCCACAAAATCATTTTTTTATTACGATATAGCAGGCGAGTCAAAACTATCAACACCAGGTCGCCTACTCGTAGCTTACTAGCTACGGCGTAGTATTTCGTAGATACGAGCGAGCTACGCGTGAGGGTGCGAGTTGCCCCATTTATTTTGTTTTTTTTAGAAAGTTGTGAAGAGGTTTCCTCATATAAAACTTGCATATAATTTATGAATGAATGAATGATTTATTTATTTGTCACACAAGAGGTGCTATTATAAAAATAACAAGGACAATAACAAAAACAAAAGATATCAAAATAAAATGAAAAAAATATAAATTGGACGAAACAAAAACATAGAACCTCAAGGTGTCCCAAAAAGGTCAGCTCAGTATAAGTCGTGACAGCTGATGGTAAGCATGCCACGACACTGATTTTCAGCGGGAACCTTGCTAGGTGCTGGGTGTAAACACACACTTGAGGGAATAAAATAAACAATAAAAATTAACAATTACATAAATAATAATAATATAAATGAAATTTAAAAATATATATATTCTTTAGAATAAGCATAACTCATATTATCATCCCTGATTCGCTCGTAGCTGACCAAAACACCACCCTGTATAATACTATCCTGAAAAATTAGGGTTTTGAGTTATTAATAATAACAGATGCAAATCCGCAGACGCAAAAATGATCATAAGTGCCATAGTCGTTGTATGGTACTCATGACACAAGGAAGAAAATTCCTTTGTACGAAACCAAGATACTTGGTGTGTTGTTTGGCGTACAGGTACTTATATTTATTTATTGAATGTGACAATTAAACCTTCTCAATTTATCCAGTCTTATTTAATGTCCTCTTATTATTGTCACGTGGAGACACCCTATTGTTATGTCATTTAAACTAAAAGTTAAGTTTCGTATATCTCCAAAAGTTAATAGAAATATCAAACTGTGTACTGCCGAATTTTTTATGGTATTTTTGTACAAAAAACCGGTAAAGTGCGTGTCGGACCCGCGCACTGAGGGTTCCGTGCCACCCTTAACTAAATTCAGGGTCCACTCACTTTCACTTAACGAAAACATCACAATATATTGCAACAGCAAAAATAACTTTGTTTTTCATAGTGTTTGTATGAAAGACAAAGTTATATTTGCGGTTGATAAAAATGTGCAATATCTCAAAAACTACTGGTTCGATATCATTCAAACCAATATTCGTTGCAAGTTTTTGTTGAGATCTACATCATATATTTTTTTCAAAATTTTCACTTTCTTAGTTCAAAAGTTAGATGGGGGGGGACGCCCATTTTACCACTTTGGAAGCGTCTATATCTCAAACCTTACACTTTTAGAAAAACTGGTTTTAGAAACCTCAACATCATTTTAAAAGACCTATCCATAGACACCCCACACGCATAGGTTTGAGTAAAAAAAAATTTTTAGGTTTTAGTTCCATGTATGGGAGCCCCCCCTTAAATATTATTTTTTCTTACTTTTTGTAACTGAATCGGAAAGCGGTGAACAAAATACACCTACCTACCAAGTTTCAGCTATGTGATGCTTATAGTTTCAGAATAAAGTGGCTGTGACATACGGACGGACAGACAGACAGACAGACAGACAGACAGACAGACAGACAGACAGACAGACAGACAGACAGACTTGACGAAACTATAAGGGTTCCGTTTTTTGCCATTCGGCTACGGAACCCTAAAAATGATATGTTCACTATTTCTTTTGAGTTAACTTAGAAAAAGTTATTCAAGCATTTAGTGTTGGCGAACGGAGTGAGCACTAGGAATCCATTTTACTCAAGAACGCGCTATAAAAGTGGTTTGTTTTTATGCTGAATAATCCTGTTTCAAGCCAATTCAAACAATGTATACAATGGAATGCGAATCTATAGTTGGTTTATAGAAATTCAATAGCGTGTGGATTGAGTGAGCACAAGGAATTTATAGTAAAATTTTAAATACGATACTTGACGATCTGAAATTACAGGGTCTAATTAAAGAGAGTTTCGACAAAATAAAGAACACTGAATGAATTGCCAAACTTATTTTATTATAAAGATATGGCTGACCGTTTGTGAGGACTGAGTGAGCACACGTTTAACGAAATGTTTTTCATTCAATCGTATTACAAAAAGAGAATCTTGTTTCTACAATTGTTTTAAACTTGTAACTAAATGATAAATATACTTGATATGGTTTGAAATTTCCATGTTACTATTTTCATGGAAAAATATTTAATTGCTATTTCATCGCTGCTCTTAACGGCCGGATTTGTCACAAAAACTATTTAAGATATGATTTTAGATTAAACAAAAGATAAGCGCGTCTCTCGACAACGACAATTCTCGAAATAGTCTACAAATCATTGCAGTGACACAATCAGAGAGCAATTTGGTCCTAATCAAGGCATTCTAATGATTGTTATGCGAAATAAACAGTGCAATTAAGTGAGCCCGTTAGGTCGTAAACAAGAATTATGTAAGGTAGCAATGGCTGGGGTCAAGGTCGCAGATTATTTACAACCCTTATCTTGTCTGGCTTTACCAGTAGTTCCCTTCGAGTTTGAAGTAACTTGTGTGCAAGTTATTTTATTACGTCAACAAAAATATAATTTGAATTCTAAATAAATATTATTGCCGCACAGTGTCTATCAGCTTTTCACTAATAGGGCCAAAATGGAATGACATTAGAATCGTCACAGATTTTACCAGACAATTTCCGGGGAAAAATTCTGCTACGAAAAGTGTGTAGTTTGTTTGTCTGTAAGAGAATTGGAATTTTGGTCTGTTTGAATTCACAAAAGAAAAATCTATCCTATTCTGTGCCCAAGAGTAGTGGTTCCACCAGCTCGCAGCTATTCCTGATTCTTATCGTCCATTTTAGCAGTAAATTAGCTCGCATCGGCTGTTAAGCATTGCGTCATGCTTACACGTTGAAAACCTTTTTGGTAGAGCATTCAAAGTCATCTATTTGTAATAGATTTAACCTATTGTACGATAAAAGTAAAAGAATGTTCACTAAAGAAGGGTTTATAAGTAAAATCAAAGTTCATTGTCGCAGTTACTGACTTTCGTTTATACGTCACAACGCAGTAATGTTTCTTAAAGAAGAAAATATGTAACTGCGATTAAATAATCTAGCGGAGAATCAGATGAAACTTTTTGTTGAAACAAGAAATTATATTTTTGGAATGGTTTTAGTAAAGTTCCAATTGGCAGTATTTTATTTTGATCCCAAAAATACGGCAAGAGACATAAACACATGTACAATAAAATAAACAAAGAAGATATTGAGAAGCTTTTACCTACTAGGCAGACATATATTTATTATTTAAGGCCTCATCAAAATGCATCAAACTGGGGACTTCATGGTTAATTGTCAGACAAAAAAAGTTGCTGAAGGCTTGAGAAATGGCAGTGCAAGCAAACGATCACGCAAATTCACGCAACTCCCGCGCAGACGCGATCGCGATGATCACGCGCAGCGTTCCGTCAACATCACGACTGCGTCCGCTGTCATAATCAATCTGTCAGTGGCGTTACGTCATACGCGCGGAATGAGAATAGTTTTAATGGTTTGAGGGAGAAAATAATGTACTTGTACTCGATGAGAATTGAGAGTAACAAGTTGTCTGCGTGAATTCTTAACATTAAAAAAAATCACTACAGCACACAGGACATCGCTTTTTGTATCACTAGCGTCACTATAGCGTGTGATCAAATTTCTTCGGTTAATATTTTTCGTTAAGTCCGCCAATTGTACAATTCACAGAGCAATAAAGTTTAAATAAATAAATAATATTCGATTTTAGTTTTGAAATCCGCACGGCAGTAATTAAAAATGACCGAAGACGCAGCGTAGGACGTCCACCGACAAGATGGACAGACGACCTTGTAAAGGTCGCAGGATCAAACTGGATGCAGACCACTTGTGATCGGTCGCTGTGGAAAGCCGTGAGGGAGGCCTATGTATAGCAGTGGACGTCCTTTGGCTGATAATGATGATGATGACGACAAAAATCACTCGGAATATTGAGGCGAGTGTTTCAAAACCAGGACCCCAGAAGATTTAATGGGGTACACTCTACAGCTTAGTTTGAGTTTGATTACTCAATATCCTTAACTTTTTTTCTCGCATTTCTTTTTCTAGATAGGAATCTTATCATTAGCCAATCAATCTAGCAATGTGCACATAACCTGCTGTTACCTACACCTTACAAAGTGTTGTGACGTAACCGTTCGTAGAATCGAGAGGTTACCGACCCGCCTCTAATGCACATTGGCTAGTGTTGCGCCTAAACCTTATAGTGGTTTCTATCGATGCGTAATCAGTCTGGTATCAAACGACACCCGGGAGTCGCATAACAATGGAATTTATATTGTGTCTCGTTTACACATACTTGACGAGTTAAGAATACAACAGAACACATATTTATCTAAAAGTGGCTAAAAATTATAATTAGCCCTATAATCAAGAGCCTATAAATACACTTTGTAGATTTTTGAATCTGATATCTCGGATGGTTGGTAGACTGAAGTTAATCACCGTAATTATTAAAAAATAACTATATTTGTGTTTTCTGTTATTTACTATAAAAGCAGGTTTAGTATTCAGTGTTCACTAAGATAATTCACGTTACAGTTATTTATGTAGTTGTAGAATAGAAGGTTTAGCAGGCCTTATGATCGAAAAGACGCAATAGAAGCATGACAATGTTGTAGGCTTGTTTCCATTACAAATGTAGCAAGATTTCAGTACAGGCAGAGCTTATAGCCTCTTTAGAATAAACTTATTTTGTTCATAACATAATAATGTCGCTCGAAATGTCAGCTAAGGTGTTTAAGTTGAATTAAGATATTTTATCTGACATAAATGAGTATTATCGAATCGAGAGAATAATAAATTGTTTCAGCACATCACTATATTAAACTCCAGTCTATTAGCGCTGATTCTATCTGTAATCACTGTAATAATAAATAATTGAATTGAGCATACTCTGTGGGCTTCATACGATCACTTTTTGGCGCCAACTTATGTCATTAAAATTAAAAAAGATAATAACTCAACTGAAGTCAGTATACTTTTTGAATCGTTGCATTCAAATGCAGCTTTAAGAAATAATTAAACTCCATTCATCTTTGCTAGTCCAATATTGTAAACAATCTTTTTGTAACTTTGAAAAACAATATCAGCAAATAAAATGTAATTTTCTACTATCTTCTACAAGTTTTGCATTCGTTGGAAAGGTCTCGGGCTCCGTGAGGTTTATAGCAAAGAAAATTCCCATAAAACGGGGCCAGGGCGGGACGGGGCTGGGGGCGAAACGAAGTTCGCTGGGACCACTTGTTTAATTTAAAAATATCTTAGTGTTGAACGATGAATTAACTACAATGTAGATAAGTTTTGTGTTTATCTTGTTTTAGAAAAAAAATCGTATCTAAAGATTTTGGTTTTCGTAGTAGGCCTCCAGGCTTTGGTTTTCTTAAAAAGTCCAAAAAGGAAACACTCTCTCGACTTCTATTAGATGATAACCGGTTAGGGTAACCACGGGATGTTAAGGTAGGTAATGTGTGCCACGGGAAATACTTAATTTACTCATTGTGGGTGGTAAGTAAGTCGTTTATTTATTTAGAAAGTGTTTGTAAACTTCGTTTCGGAGGAATGGTCAAGTGCAGGGCCCCTATTTTTGAATCACTAGCGTCAATATTACGAGTGATTTTCGTACGAAAACGAGTTATTTCCTTTGACTTTTAATTCATCTTCGAACGAAAATCACTCGCCATCTTGAAGCGAGTAATACAAAAATAGAGCTCTAGGCAGTGAGCTGTTACTACTACGTATAGAGACACTATGCCAAGCAAAAAATGTGCGCATTTTTTGGACGTGAACTGTCAACAGACTGACATATTCCATAAATTTTGAATTTTGAATATGAAACCGCAGAAGTGACACAGACTTTGTGCCTACTTAACTTAATTGTATTGAATGAATATTATTTTATCAAAACGTTTTAATTGTTACTTACTTTGATCAATAGTTATTTAAAAAAGCTAAAGTAATAAAAGTTTAGTAAATAAAAATCTGTAGGTCAAAAACTCGAATGATATTTACTATTTTTGTATCATTATTTTTATCATTTTAATTTTTCATACGAGATAATTCTAGAAAAATACAACTACCAATGCAAAACACCTTAAAAGTATATCACAACATCGCATTGTCTAACCTCTATTTATTACCTACCTACTTTTCCATTCTGTGCGTGTCACTTTTTATAATCTTTGATTTTCGAATAAAATGGCGGCAATTTCATGCAACATTTATAACATTTTTAAAAAATATTTATGTTAGTTTAAGTTATCATTTTAATTTCCTACCGATGGTAAGTAACGCCGGTATCGTTTTGATTCCTGTAAGTTTTATTTTTGCATGTTTTAAAAACGCAAGACGGCATTTTGACAAATTAATTGACCAAAATATGTCACATTGGTTAACGCTACGAGCGGGAGTGAGTGACTGTGATACCGCGCATGCGTTGATGGTCTGAGACCATCAACTCATCGCGCACGAGGTTCCTTCGGGATGTCAGTTCCATACGTAGTAATAGTAGTTCAATGGCTCTAGGAGTGATTTTGTTTAACTTAGAGCAATTTTACTGTCGTCAGTTATGTAGTTTATTCTTACTTAGTAACTTTAAAGGCTAATTATTATTATTAAAGGTTATTGTTAGATACGTTTACCTAATGTAGGTACACATATTTTTTCATATTTTTAAATTCTTTTATTTAGGGAGTTTTACATAACGTAGGTCAGTCCCATCATACCCTAAAAACAATCATATACACAAAATAACATTATACTTCAAAATTATTCATGAATGATGGATAAGTCACCGAAACCATATTACGCACAGGTTTCGCAGCGTCTGATGTAGGTTGTGCTAAAATAGTGAGAAAAATCTCAACATCAGATGTCATGATATGTAGTTGATTCTTCAAGGATTGTCAATAATTGAAATGAAGAAGCTATGGGTTGCTACAGGTTGCTGCTGAAATATGATAATGAAATATGATGAAATGCTGAAATATTAAACATTTGGAAGTACATCTTATTTCGCAAGTTCCAGTAAGTCAAATATATTATTATAACAAATCAAATAACCATTGCAATCATCTGAAGTTAACAAAAACGTCTCCATTGTGCACATTTCTTGCTACTTACAAGTTATTGAATAAGTTTCATAAAGTTATTTCACACAAAGCGTTCCGTTTCACTGAACGAAGCTATCAAAGTTGACATTTGACATCTTATTTTGCAAACGCGTAAATAGGAATGCCTGTTCTGTTACAATGCATTACGCTTACTTAAATAAATTGGATTCAGATTTTGATTTTATGACGAAATGTATAGACACTGAAAGATGACACGTTAGTAAAAGACAGCAATAAAAGACAATGATTTAAGCATTAGGTTTTTTTATAGGAATTATATAATGTATTATTACTCTTAGTTCGTAACTAATAATTACTAGGTAATTAAAGCTTTTACTTAGCCACGTAGAAATGGTCGCGTCAAAATCAATCAATTCTACAAATATAGGTTGAGTATCTTCTAACTGGAGTTTTTCTTGACAAACATAGACATGTAAGAGTAGGGCGTTGAAAATCTCTCTCCAGTTAGTAAGGGGACGGAAACTGGTCGGCCGTTTCTAGCACCGAACCACACATGATGCGAAGTAAAGGAGCGTTCAGATTGTAGTATCATGAAACAAGTCATCATCATCAGCCAAAGGACGTCCACCTTTAAACTCAGGTCTCCCCGACGGATTTCCACAGTTCAGCGACCGATTGTGATCCTTCGATCTTTACAAGGTCTTCTGTCCATCTTGTCGGTGGACGTCCTACGCTTGTTCCTTTAATCGAAGAGTGTTATAAAAGATTCATTACTTATTTCTGGGAAATTGAATTGTCTTTCTTGTTTGATGGTAAAAATAATAGTCCCCCTAGCCGATTTCGACTGCGGTGGCCAGTCACAACAACTAAACGACTGCGCGGGACATATACCTCTATAGTATAGTGCATAAGTGTGTGCGCAAACACCGGTGCACTCTCTATTCCTTTCACTCTCAAAGCCCAATGGGACTGATTTGATGGTAATGATGGGGTATGTATCAAGGTAACGTGGTGGATATCAAATTGTAAATGATTTTAATCTTGTTTTTTTTTGTCAATCACAGTATCAAAAAGTTAATTTAGCGTTTTATTTTGATGCAACGATTCCTTATTCACCTGTGCTGCTTAAATGATTTCCAGCTACTACCAATACGGTAGATAATGACATTTCAAACGACTCTACCATTCATAATTCATTAATAAATTAAATACGAGCTACCAAAACCTTGACGAATAGGTAATTAATTTGGCATTTCCAACACTATTACATTTGTGAGACACCACAAGTTTAAATAACTCGTTACTTCAAATGTTGCTGTCCGCATCATCTTAACCTACAAATTTCAAAGTTCTGCAAACCGACTTCAAACCATTGAACTGTTATTCCCTACTAACGTATAGAACTGACACACGACAAATTTCTTGCGCCATGATTTGACGCCACTTGACATCAACGCATACAAACTGTTTCAAATTCTATATTAAAATTTCAAAGAATACGTCACAATCTTGTCGGCGTATTGCGACACATTTTTTACTTGGCACAGCTTCTCTATACGAAGTAATAACAACTCATTGCTCCAACCTTATGTCTATCACATAGAGGTTAATATGAAAGAAATGTTTTTACAGATTTGTATATGTCACTGTGCTGCTGTACATCATTTAAGATGCATTCATAAATGAGCATAATAAAGTATTGAAAGTCAAGAGTATGCAACTCAAAATGTCGCAAATAACCTTCAGACAACCACAGTGGAATCGGCTTTTAATACTTAGATGCCTAATGAAGTAGCATGTCTTTACGTGTTTTAAAACATAACAAGCATAAGAGCTGACCTTTTGACCCACTAGAATTGGTGCTAGGGTTGTAATTTGTACATAAATATTCGATATTATTTTATTAAGCGATTTATTCTGTGCAATGTTAACAACTGTATCATAATAAATGTAATGTAGTACATAGACATTTCTAGATTACCACGGAGACCTGGAAAGCAGTATAATTACTGTTTTGCCTTAATTACAGCAAATAACAGTTTTAAAAATAATTTTTGAGCAAATGTTACTTAAGTAGTTGTGTATACTTAACCAGTACGATTTAATTAAAACTTATCATTTTACTATTCTAGCTAAAAGTTAAAGCTAACAATCAAATAAGATAAGTATCTTATATAAGGTGTTTTTCTATAAACGGGTGAAACTTTAACAGAACTTCAAATTACTTCAGAGAAACCGGGCTAGTTTTTTTTTTAATTTTTCCTAACATAAAATAAAAATATTTTTAAAAGCATCCTGTGTATAGACTAGCTTTAAAAAATATTATGCTTTTAAAAATATTATTATTTTTTTGTTAGGAAAAAATAAAAATAAAAAACTAGCCCGTTTTTTTAAAAAAATGATAGGGCCCGGTTTCTCTGAAGTAATTTAAAGTTCTGGTAAAGTTTCACCCGTTTATAGAAAAACACCTTATATATTTTGATGAAAGTGATAGATGTATGCCATCAGTGTGGGTATGTAAGCTGCAAAAAGGTTTTTGTTTCGATCCTAGCAGTCGCTGATTGCAAATTAATAAGTTAATTTTGTATGCTAACAAAAAAACGCTGTCAAGCTTAATTCGTTAAGAGTTATTTGTGTTGTTGTTATGTAACATGAATTTTACGCAACAATAGCTTCCGTATTGTGTCTATTGCCTATCAATTATGTAAATGCATGGTAATAAATAAGAAAATATTGGCTTTTGACAGCCCTGATACAGGTCAACGATTCTTTATACTTTACACAAAGACAAGGCAATTACTTAACTGCGCTAAAAGTGACTTGCAGAAGTGCGTTGCCATGCTTCATGTTTCCATCATAAGTTGGTATTTTAAACCTATCATTGTCATTATAACTATAGGTCAGCTTAAACTAGACAATATTATGTAGATTGACGTGTAACTGTATTGATCCGATTTAGCGACGTCATTTTAGCATACAACCTTTGACAGAAAAGGTGCTAACGTTTACTTACATGACTTGATATAATTAATAACGGTGCCAAAGTACTTGGCTATAAAACCAAATATGTGTCAAGCAATGGGCTTAATTCTCGTATGCACAGATGAAAACTAAATTAAAGTCTCTTTCTCTTCTACATGAATGAAAAAAGACAGACTGCAATGATTTGGACGTACGACCCACATCAAACTAAACAGTTGTCAGTTGCTAAGAATATTTAGGAATCCCTAGATAATTTATTACGAACATCAAGAGGTCGCGACTTAGTTGTCTTTGGACTACACTAAACTACAGAAAAAAATCCGAGCAACTAATGGTAGTTTGACGTTTCCAAATCACTGTACCTACTGTAATCTGTCCTTTTTATTTATTTAGAAGAGAAAGAATCATTTACTTTAGTTTTTTTCGTGCATACTGAGAATAAGGCTCATGTGAGTATCCCCTTTTAATTTATTTATTCTTCTTCTTATGTTATTTAGATTCTTAAGATTAACACGATGCTCAATCATATTTCTAAGAATGAGCGTTTGTAAATCGTCATGTTTTTGGTGAAAAAATATTTTATTGTATCTTTTCCATTCTTGAGACCATGGACCTTTGGAAGGCGTGCATGGGGCCGAAGCCAACACGCAGAGGCCCGTTTGACAACATTGATCTAAAAGCTGTGTGACACAAACCGGCGATTATCCCTGTATGCACTGCACAAGTGCACCCAAGGACAACCCCCGGTTTATGTAGGGCTATTGCAAGATATGGATACAAAAGATACCTGGGTTATGGGTGTGGGTGTTAGGTGGACCAAGAATCTGGGACTATGGAAGAACTATGGCCCCTGCCTGGTTTCTCACACGGATAAAATAGCAGGGGGTGACTTGCACACTCAGTCGTCGATGGGCCCCCCCAAACAGGTTGCTAGCACTAAGTGACGTAGACAACAAGGGGGCAACACCAGTTGGTATACCACGGCTCTCAGGACAATTCCGGTAATCGTTCAAGATCCCTACAAGCATCTTACTGGCACACTTCCCCCGAGCATCTCTGCTCTAGCGAGTCTCCACTCAAGCCAGCCAAGAAAGCGAGCAAGAGATGGGAGATCCTGTTCCTCGTCAGTGTTAAGGGCCAGATATTCCATTTTTACGATGTTTCGATTGAGTTTAAACATGGAAACACTAATTATTTAAATCTCGAATCTATATATGTTATAGAAGAAGATTACTAGAAAGCTGGATTGTGGTTGGAAACACGATTGTAATTACTTTGCTCGATAATAATTGCCTCAGAAGTGGGCCCCTTTTTTTTCGTATTTTCTATGTAGTTTTCAAATTATTGGACTTATATTTATGAAAATCACATATTTTAGTAGGTAATTCCATTCTACACATATACATGTTAAAATGATTTCAAAATGTTTGTTATTTAGATCAGAATAACGAAATATCTAAAAACACTTTATTTGACCTATTTCGACTTTTTTGATCTTGATTTGCTCAAGCTACACAGATGTGAGGAACAGAGGATTATAAGAATATACATTTTGACCACATAAGTGAGATCTCAGCTATGAATCAAATGATTTTTTTTTAGTTTTTATCGGTGTTATGTTCAGGCAAAGAAAGGTCCATTTTTTTCATTAGTCTGTATTCTTTCTTACAAGCAGCAAATTCTTCCAATTGTCTTTTTAAGATTACTTTAGACACCAAAGATGTTTAGGGCGTCCAATCGTTTTTTTCCAGTTTTATTAACATTTTCATTCATAAAACACTGATTTAGTGATTCTCACACTTGTGACGATGGTGATTCGCGCAACGACTTTGACGCAACAGTTGATCGTCGTGTCATCTCTATTCTATACATGCAAGCAGAAATAGCGCTATCTTTTTATTCAAATGACAAGCACGAGATACCATTTCCTCATTCCCCTTGACGCCACTGCGAACGCTGGACCTATGTCAATTTTTGCAATTTTATTTGCGTACTTAATTACGTAAAACACCTAAGAACTAATAATAGCTAATTTCGCCGCGCCGCGTCACGCTCAGTTGGATCAGCACCAGTCTTATACTAATCAAAGGTCGCGAGTTCAAATCGGGGGTATCATGAATATTTTTCTACATAGTCACAATATTTTTTTAGAAAACGAAATAAGTATTTATTTTAATTTTTGGACATTTTAACATTTAAAATAAAAAAAATTAAAAATAAAAACTAATTAAATTTTTAGTTTTTTTTTTAAAGTAGCAAATCCTATTAAAAAAACTACATAACAATGAAAATAAATTTCAAAAAGAAAATTAGTATCAAAAACATCATCACCATGCGGATAAATCTCCTCAATGCCATGAGGATGGAACCTCCAACCTCTACGTGTTAAGCAAAATAAAAAGAGAAAGGCTGTAGCGACATATATAATTGTTGTAAATAAATGAACTATATTTTTGTACCAATCGTAGAGATGAATCCGTTTCTATAGTAACAGTATAAACAAAAAGCATAAAACACTCATGTCAAATTATTGTAGTTTTGAACATTTTCTCTATTTGGAAAAATCAGAGCTAAACCATAACTGTAGGTTTAGCAGTAATCTCAAATGCTAAAGCTGTGCCCTGGTGACTCTAGTATATTGGAGACGAGAAAATATTATATGAATTTGAGGGAGGGAGAAAATTATTAGGTGATAGGTCTATATTAATTTTATTTATTTATTTACATCTAGACTCCTGTGACAAAATACAAACATTGGAGGTTAAGTTAAGGTCGGTCTAGCTCTCTTCGTGTATGGAACTCAGGTTTCCATGTTATTTACGTACGTACGTACACATTTTCTGAATCGTGTAGTAATAATGCATTGACTATCTATCTCTTATTTGGTGACATGGACTTGAGCGACGAACATGGAGATTACTCAGTATAATCCAATTATATTTGCATTCAGAAATGTCAAATCTGAATAATTTTTTCAATTTTGTTCTGTCGAAAATGTGTGGAGACTGTCTTAATTTTATTTTTATAACCGTTCCTCAAATTGCTGTTACTGAATATCCAAAACAACTTTGGTGTTTGTGACACATAATAATTCTATTAATCTTGTAGTTAGCGCCAAATGGCGCTTCGGGGTCACGAAGGGTTCCGTACCATTATCTATGAAAATGGCATAAACATCATATCTGTTGTCAGGGAGTCCCATACAAAAGATATGAAGTCCTAATAATGGGGCAGCCCCTCATTATTATCATTATCAGAGTAGATAAGTTGTATGAGAGCAACCTGAAAAAAAACTGTTTTTTAAGTTTTTGTTTTTTCAACGGCAACATGAATACATCCTTCCTGAAAATTTCAACTGTCTTACTATCACGATTCATGAGATAAACCCTGGTGTTGCCCTTTCGGTGTAGGAACTCATGCTCATCATAATTCATTCCTTGTAGGGAGGTGTCTCAAAAATATTTTAAAATACATATTTTAGGCGGTGTGATTAGGATATAAAGAAACCCATGCCAAATTACAGTTTTATAGTAAAAAAGGTCTATAAGCTAGACTACAAAAAGTCAAACATGGCAAAACCATATATGGTTTATCAAAGTAATTGTGTGGGTGCGGTGCTCTAATTAACAAACCTAGACAGTTGAAATATGGCATCTAGCTAGGTAATAATGTGTAAGCGAAGGAAAAAATCTGAAAACAAAAGAAAGTTTTTTAATTGTAGGGTCTGAAACCGTTATAATTAAGTGGATGGAAGCTTGCACAAAATATGTATTAATGATTTATGAATAAGCAAATAAATATTTCTATAAAAAGTTATGATATCCCAACAAAAACATCAATGTGAAAAATGATAGCCAAGTTCAATGCTCAGTATATTTGATAGTGAACTTCGCCGAAAAAAGTATTGCATCTAAATGAGAGATTACTACTAACTACTTTTGCCTTACTATTTTCTTACTTTCTAACACATGATAGTCAAGTCATTTTTATAGTTCAGGCTGATATTAAGCGAGTATTTTAAGCGTGGTGTGGGTGATTAATTTACTTGAACCATTTCACGGGACATCCAAAATATACGCGGGCGACGTCGCGGGAGACGACTAGTAAATAAAAAACTTTGATATTATTAAAGGATTACTGAAACGATAAAGAAACCTTTGTCTTTAATTTAGCTTTCCATATTTGTAATGTTAAACGGAAGCGTGAAACATACTGCGCAGACCCTAGATAAACTGGGAACAGGGCAAGAGAATGATGATGATGATTTGAAATGTTATGAATTTCAGTGTGTAAAAAAAACCATGACAAAATTCTCGTGATGGGTGAACTTTGACTTATATACCTACTGGTTTGTACGGAACCCTAAATTTGAAGTGCCATATCTGTAATGGTCTTCAGTCATCATCAATTGGAAGACTGATGGAAGATAGTAGTGAGACTATAACTGTGTCGACAAAAAGGATCTTAATATAAACCACCTAAATGTTATTACATTACATTTCCTACACCTATGGGTTGGCTGGAAGAGGTATCTTTTAGGGATAAGCCCACCTTTGTTCACATTGTGACTTCTTGTACCTATTTTCTGTACATCTTATAAGTGCAATAAAGAATATAATAAATGTTATCGGATATTCTTTCTTGTTTTTATAATGGTTACAGGTTGCTGGCATAAAGTGCTGACCAGTCGTGTGAGAATGAAATGCCACTCTTTGCGTTCCTTGTTCTTTCGATAAACGTTTAGACTAAAAAGCATGTATGGTGTACTAAAGAAACCATTTTGTAAAAGTTCTTAGGGGTTCTGCTAGATGGCGTGGGTATGTTACTTACAAAAGCGCATGAAGTATCTTATTCAAGAAAATTTTGTTCCTTAAATAAACACTAGATGGCTTAATTATACACGAGATTTGTAAGACAAAGTTGACAGAAAAAGTTTTGTGCGGGGGTGCTGGTGGGGGAAGCGCCCCGCACTTTTAACAAGGGGGCGGGGCTTATGAGATAATTTGACGGAATAAGACGGCCTTAAAACTCTGCCCAGCCAGTGAAGGCAAGACAGAGATGAGGAACATTATTATTATCTGTCTAAATTATCTATATGAACGCACCCTAACAATATTTCCTGCGAATCAGCTTTCTCCGTGGGAAGTTAACACAATGCGGAGAAACGAGATGTCGCTGTAATTAATTACACTTAATGAGCATTGTTCCGGCAGCGCTGGTCCCTATGTCTACATTATATCTAGCACTTTCCCACTGCTGGGCATGATTCAACTTCGGACTACAGCCGCAGCCCAAAGCATTTAGAGTTATTTTAATATTAAAGCTTTATTAAATCGAGTTCTACATTGATTTAATATGATTAATAAAAAAATAAAAAATAAAGCAATATTTTGTAAAAATATTTTTGTATTTGATGGTGGTGCTGAATAAACGTTTTTTCTTTCTTTCTTTCTTTTCCTTTCTTAATATTTTTTTTGGGTTCCGTATCCAAAGGGACATCGGGACCATATTGCTACTAAGACTTCGATGACGCCTTGTCTGTCACCAGACTGCATCTCACGAACCGCGATAGCTAGACAATCGAAATTTTCACAATGACAGTTTTTTTTACTGTTGCCAGGTAAGTTGGATGATTGAAGTCATTTATGAAAGTGGCCAAACTTGGTATTTTTTAATTAAAAAAGTTACTCCAAATAAATCGCCGCTTACTTCCAT
Source organism: Pyrausta aurata (assembly GCA_963584085.1). Taxonomy (NCBI): domain Eukaryota; kingdom Metazoa; phylum Arthropoda; class Insecta; order Lepidoptera; family Crambidae; genus Pyrausta; species Pyrausta aurata. The sequence goes on from OY757273.1 coordinate 8,035,068, forward strand.
TGACAATAAATCCGCCCTACAGTTCTTTGTATGTATCATTGTCAGTTAATTAAAGCCTTAATTAAGGTAGAAAGTGTTCGAAATACTGCGAATAATTAATTTATTAAGGCTGCGGTGGTCCAGGGCCCCTATTTTTGATTCACTCGCGTCAATATTACGAGTGATCTTCGTTCGAGAACGAGTTATTTTCCTTTACTTTTTATTCGTTTACGAACGAAAATCACTCGTTATATTGACGCGAGTGAATCAAAAATAGGGCCCCTGATCGGCTTCCTCGGTAGACGGAAGCGATTCACCTCGATTGTCCCGGAATTAAATATCAAGAACGTTTTCAATTGGGTGGCCGCGCTAACTAGTTTGAGCGGGCAGAGAGAACAGGCAGTCCAAAGACATGACGGGGTCTAAACTGAGAGAGATCCACGGCAGTTGCAATACAGCCGAAACGTCGAGCAGTGAGTAATAAAATCACTCATTTAATCTACGAGTAATACGTAAAAAAACGAAGTACCCTGATCACGAAGAAATATCAAGTGCGTAAGCGTAAACTAGCGCCACAGGCGGTGCGTAAAGAAATCCCTTTTTGTAATTTGGATTTTTTCATTTCTCGATACGTTTACGCGTTCGAAAGTTTTTCGTGATTACGGTACTGTTATTTTACTCGTATGGTTTTCATATTTCTTTAAAAATAACTGTTTTTTTAGTTATAGAAAGCTTTTAAAAATTGATTCAGCCAATCGCAACATAATCTCGGACAACAAACATACAGGTCAGACTGAGAACTTCCTTTTTTAAAGTCCGCTAAAAATAGTAAGTTACATTAATACGGAGAATTTTGCTTTAGCCCAGTTTCTTTTAAAGATTAGAAAAGGTCGGAAAAACAAAATTCTGACTAAGTTTATTTGTCCAATGGACTGTTTGATCTCTCTGTGCTGTAGCTTGAGTTTCTACTATTTCGATGTCCCGTCAAACTCGTTTACGGTTATCGATGAGTGCATCGCCGAGACGACTAATCGGTGCATCGATTTGATTCCAATTCTAATGTTTGTGCAAAAATATTATTTTATTTTTGTTTGGAGTAAAATTTTAATATCACTTACGGCCTGATTTACAATGTCTGAATAAGTTCTTTAGCGCTGCTTCATACGAAATGACGTTCAATATCTGAATTATTCGTTGGTTGGTGCTTATTTGTGGATGGTGAAACAAGCCTTTAGTAGTAAATAAACATTACAACGTACTTGAACCTAATCTCGAAGAATAGAATCTAACAGCTCTCGAAGAATAGAAAAAAACAAGCCTTTAGTAGTAAATAAACATTACAACGTACTTGAACCTAATCTCGAAGAATAGAATCTAACAGATTTTGTAGCCTGGAAGTGAGGGAAAGGACATAGGAGTGCATTATTTTTCTTACTGCGTATGCGCACCACACATTTTTACAAAAATTTTAACTTAGCAATGTACTAAGGTAAGGTACCAACCAATTTAAAAATAATATCATAATAAAAACATTCAATAATAGGGTACACTCTTTAAATAGTCTAGCTTAGTCTTGGTTCAAAGTTTTCTTTGTGTTATGGGGAAATATTTTTGAGTCGCGTAATGTCTTTATATCTTTCCAAATGCTTAATTTATGGTGGGTACGTTTTTAAATATTTATACCAACTTTCAACCAGGAAATTGCGCCACACTTAAGAATGGAATCCAATCCAGGTTTCCTTTTAACTATTTAAGTAATTTAATTAACCGTAAAGTGTATGTTTATTCAGTACTTACGGATAAGTGTGCCAAAACGACCAGCGTGCTCAGCTTACTCAAATAAATTAAACATACCGAGCAGGGCTGCCGTTAGAAAAGTAACTAATTTAAAAATTATAATTAGGAAGATGACAATGAGGGCTTAACGCGTATGAATTCACCGCTAGGGGTGCTTGTGTAGCGTGAGGTCTCTGAAATGTCAAATGCCACTATTTGTGGGTTAGGTGTGCGGGTTTATTTCTATTTAGATTAATGTTTCGAACATTTAGCAATAATTTCCATTAATTATGGCAAATACTAGTTACGGATCAATGAATGAGAGGGTTTTTAAAGGGGGATTAAGAAAATATATGTGAAATCTTTAATAACTTGTGTACTTACTCCTCTTTTCCTAACAAAGCTGGACTGCGGTATGCCCGATGTATTGTAATTAAGATTTAATGTTTGTTATTATCTCTCCATCATGACAATTACACACCATAAAATCTATATTCTGGACCTCGCGCGACAGTGGCACCAACTAGTGAGCACGAAAACGGGCTACCGTTCATTCGATTAAAATGCTTATACCCTCGGCCACCCAGACAAGCCTGTTGAATTTTGCCTTTCTTTAACGCGTAGGCTGCGTCACCTCATTAAGAGGCCAATATAATAATTTATTTTTGTTTTTACAGTGTTTTGATCTTATCAGGCACAGTTGCTTTTTACAAAAATGCAATTTAAATTTTGTAAGTTAGATGCAAGATATAGGTAGGTCGTGCAGCCACCAATATTATTCAGTGATTACTCCCGCTCAAATCATAGCTGGGTGCGTATTGCGATGCAATTTTGACAGTTAAACAGCTCTGCTTTACTGTCAAATTAGCAATTCTTATTGCAATGTCCCATTATATCGATCCGGTCGTTGTGAAAAGCCGTGGGGGAGGCCATGTTCAGCAGTGGACGTCCTTCGGCTGATAATGATGATGATGATTATATTGATAATATTACTACAATATAACAATATAAATATTAATATTCATACCATTGTAGTATTATTATAATATTATTATATTGATAATATTCGTTTACACTGAGTGGGAATTGAACTGCCTCAGAATTGAACGGATTAATCTGGATCGCAATACGCCCCCTGACACCTTTATCAATTTTTCCAAGATTATTGTTAACTTGTAGTATCACTGAGTGTTTTGCGCCAGTCACTAAGAACGTAAAAGTGCTGCGTATAATTAATATAGAACTTCACTTAAGGTAAGTTCGTTTAATCTTGTAATAATAATACACAGTTGCCATCCCTGTTTCGCCCAGACACCTATCTAAATATCTAATAGCTAAGGAATGCACCTGTGCGAATATGGGCCGGAGGAAGCGAGACGGCTGTATTTCCTAATATTACTCTCGCATTACAAGAATCTAAGCGCTATTTAGTTACCTTTATGTGGCCATGCGGGGTGATTTTTATGAGATTAAGAGCTTTCTGTTTCTTATATCACAACGTCTAAAGCACTTCCTAACGAATAATTTAAATGAAGAAGTATCTGGCAGATAGCACTAACTGGAACATTCTTGGATATTGAAAAACAGGCCTGGAGTTAATCTATGTTTTATTTACGTGTGTGTAATATACTTTTTTGTGACTCTCCAAATATTAACAGTATTTTTTACAAACAATTTGATTAAATACCTATACAGGAACAAAGCGCCAATCAACAAAAATTTTACTATGAGCTACGATGAGTCCAAATTCTGTATTTCGTCGATTTGAATTAATTTTATTTCACTATCGACAACGAATAATTAAAATACGGAACGTCATTCATATTTGGACAGATAACTTTAACCAGAACTCATTAGGACATTGTGAAACAGGCCGTAAAAGTCTATAAAACCTGGTCACCCTAGCACCGCGACGGACATTTCCTCGGAATGCGGTCATTCGGAGCAAACCCGGGTTAAGCAAGGGACCGATCCTTGCTCGATACTAGCATGTACCTATATCGATATACGTGTTTAATATAGAGCTTCGATTGTTCGATAGTTTTCATTCACGTTGTAGCTCGTTATTAAAAAAAACTGGCCAAGTGCGAGTCAGACCCGGTAGCTGCGACATACGGACGGACAGACAGACAGTCTTGACGAAACTATAAGGGGTTCCGTTTTTTGCCATTCGGCTACGGAACCCTAAAAATTGACTGTAATACTGGATTTCGAAGTTCAAAATTGCGATTAACTGTAGCCCTAAAGTACAGAAACGCGACTCAGGTTAATGCGAAAGTGTGCCACATCGATACACAGCATTTCGAATGTTTCACACCGCGATGCACGTTAGTGCGAAAGTGCGCTAGGCCGATACACATGATTTCGAATGCTTACCACCGCGATGCACGTTAGTTCAAAAGTCCAGTAAATGAGCTCTAATAAGTAATGAGATATTTGTGGTAATAAAAAATAAAATAGGTAACTGTTATTAAAGTTACCACTTAACTTACCGTTAGCTTGTCCCCGCTTGCATTACCTTTTCGAACATTTTAATTAGGGGGCAAGTTGTTAAATATTTATGAAAAATACTTGAGCAACTTGTTTTTTGCATTTGTTATTATTTTATAAGGCAGTAGGGTTTCTTTTTTAATTATATGAAGTGTCGTACGTGGAACAATAAAAGATGAAGCTTATTACATGTTACATGAGTTAATTTATTAAATAAGTAGGTAACAAAAGGCTACAATAGCAAAACAATATTTTAATATTTATCAAAGAAAAAGAAACAATTGGCCCTTGTAATGAGTATAAAGTAACATAAATAAATCTAATAAAATTATTGGTTTGTGTTGTAGCTTTTTGTTATTTTATTGATAAATTTACTCATTATTCGATTTTTGTTGGTTTATACTACAAGGGCCAATTGTTTCTTTTTCTTTGATAAATATTAAAATATTGTTTTGCTGTTGTAGCTTTTTGTTACCTACTTATTTAATAAATTAACTCATGTAACATGTAATAAGCTTCATCTTTTATTGTTCCACGTACGACACTTCATATAATTAAAAAAGAAACCCTACTGCCTTATAAAATAATAACAAATGCAAAAAACAAGTTGCTCAAGTATTTTTCATAAATATTTAACAACTTGCCCCCTAATTAAAATGTTCGAAAAGGTAATGCAAGCGGGGACAAGCTAACGGTAAGTTAAGTGGTAACTTTAATAACAGTTACCTATTTTATTTTTTATTACCACAAATATCTCATTACTTATTAGAGCTCATTTACTGGACTTTTGAACTAACGTGCATCGCGGTGGTAAGCATTCGAAATCATGTGTATCGGCCTAGCGCACTTTCGCACTAACGTGCATCGCGGTGTGAAACATTCGAAGTGCTGTGTATCGATGTGGCACACTTTCGCATTAACCTGAGTCGCGTTTCTGAACTTTAGGGCTACAGTTAATCGCAATTTTGAACTTCGAAATCCAGTATTACAGTCTGCAATTATTTTAAAAAACTTTGAAAAAAATCTTTCGTCAACACCAAATCTAAATTATTTAATTTGTTCGATAACAAATCAGACATTTATAGTCATAGATCAAACGAAATTTCTGTTTTATATTGACGGTGCGACTTAGGTACTATTATTGTTTTAAATTTTTACTTATATGCGTTTCATTAGGTTTAAAAACGATAATATATTTTTTTAATATTATATCTTTGACCTTCATCCGCTGGTTTATAATCGTATCGTGTACAACATCTGCATTTTCTCCATACCAATTAAGAACTATGAAAGCGGGCGTGCCAAAGAAAATTTATCTACAAACAATGGTGAATCCAATCGCCCATAATTCATTAGTTGGATAAACAAAAACGCGAGAAAATTCCTCAATGGAGTTTGATGTCTACGTTCTATCTGATCAATTATACGATGCGCGTATAACGCCCTTAATGCAATGATGTTAGTGTGAAAAAATGTATTGGCTTCTTTGCATTTGCTTGTACAGGGTTGATGGCTTCTTTAGGTCGTTTGATATATCTTTTCTTCTTAGACAAATTGAATTTGTTTCAGAAAAAGGCTCTCTACCACATTTAGGTAGTGTTTTTTATCTGTTTTTTGTATTACTCATTTGAAATTTAGGTTTGTAATCTGAGTAGGTAACTTTCTTTAAAATTTTGCGCCAGACAACACACCAATTGTCTAGTTTCGAGGTAAGGAATTTATTCCTTGTATTACGAAGTACTAGACAACGATAATGACGGGGGCGTCTCCTATAAATACTTAAATACATATAACATCCATGACTTAGGTACAATGTTCGTGCTAATTACACAAACATTTGCCCCTTGCGGGATTCGAACCCGCGACCGCTGGTTCAGTAGTCAGGAGCTCTAACCACTGCACCAAACGTGTCGTCAAAATGTGCGACATGTAGTTCACGAATCCCCAAATGCAAGGTTTTGATAGGATATAAGTTATCTTTGGTATTGAATTCAAAAGTAAAGCTTTTATGCCATTGAACAAGCTTTTATTCTCCAAAAAATGATGGGTTTCACTAAACTCCATTCATCTATGCTAGTCCAACAATGTAAACAATCTTTTTGCAACTTTTAAAATAATATCAGCAAATAAAACGAATTTACTATTTTATTTATAAAGATCTCAGTGTTGAATGATGAATTAGCTACGTATGTTGTAAGTTTTGTGTTTATCTTGTTTTAAAAGGAATATTTTTGATAAAAAGGAATTTATTTTATTTATTACACTTCATGCACAAACAAAAGGTACATATGGCGGACTTAATGCTAAAAGCATTCTCTACCAGTCAACCATTGGTCTATACAGAGAAAATACAGGCGGCGCGAAGGAAGTGATAGAGGGGTAAAAGAAAAAGCTTGACGAAGGAAGGAAGGAAGCTTGAGTAATGTCAAGATTGTTTACAATATTCGACTAATAAAGAAAAACGGGCTTTGTAAGTCAGCTAATTTTAGTAAAACAAATTATTTTTTAAATTATTTTTTGAACAAACATATGTAATGTACACCCCTACATTCTAACATATGAAAGTAAGTTTGTAATTTCATACGCCCCAGTGGACGTACGATTACGTTGCGCTTACGCAAGCAAGCTGTAGGTATGCTAATCCGATGCGCGGGAAACATATTTATTTTTTACCTTTACAGTAAATTTTATCTTAAGGTTTAGTTTTTATTCCGTTTTATGTATACGTAAAATAGTAAATGTCTTAAGAGACAATATTAATGGCTATGGTTATGTTCTTACGATTCAAGGTTATACAAACGTGTAATCTCGTAGGTTTAACTAAGTTTTTTAACCCATGTTAACTAAAATTAAAAACTGTTGAATATTCACAAGTTACAAGATGTAACTCACGCGCTACCTTAAAAACATGTGACGCGATATCTTAAACAGTTGGGTAAACATGCGATCGAGTTTTGTGTATTAGAGGTTACTACGTAAAGCCTTTGAAAATTAATAACTCCGTAAGTGCCATGAACCAAGTTTACATGTAGCTGCGAAGAAGTCATGTCCTTTAACATTTGTACCTGACTGAAGAGAGATAAACCCATTTTTACTAACTGAATTAAAATAGCTAAAGCTGTAACTATACTTATGTAGATACAGTTTTCATATTCATGTCACCGTTGTCGATGTCAGCTTTATTTACCTGTAAACAAAAGAAATTAATATTAGTCCCAATAGTATACCTTTACACATAAACTACATAGCTAAATAACATATATACAGAACAACAGAAAAAAAAAATAGTATACCTATATTGAGCTAAACTCTCAATGGTCGTTTTACCCTACCAATTAATCGATTATTATTCACAATTTAATTCTTATTGTCAATGACCTACATATTATTTGGCTTTAATACTTTGGAAAAAAACGTTAAGACAGTAAACGATGTTAATTTACATGAAATCTACCACGTTCTCGTTACAGTCAAAAAAAACTCGCGAACAGCAATCAATACTCGTATCAAACAAATAGATAACTCCAATTTCCTTTAATAAATGAAAATACCGCGGAATAATGTAATTTCGCTGTCGTTTGTGACGTAACAAAACAATAAGTTACCTCATATTTCAACATCTTCGTAACTGTGTATAGAATAGAATATAATAATTATTTATTTGACACACACAAAAAATAAAAATTTCAAAGACAATAAAAAAAACATTTATTCATTAAATAAAACTTAAATTAAAAGTTGTGTGCCAAAAAGCTCCCCGCTCAGTATAAGTCGCGGCAGCAGACAGCGCCTTTTGATTGTAAGAAAGGAATACTTTAATCGGTTTTACATTATACGACGATATTAAATTTCAGTACAATAGAAAGTTATCGGAACATTAGTGTCGGCAAAACCTGAAAGGTTAATTAATGTTTTATTGGTTCAGTTTATATCTATGTTATAGTTTCGTATTATTTTCAAGGATCTGAAATCCGATGTCTTTTTAAACTAACAGCTACATTCGGATTATTATTGCGAAAAAAAGGAGCATCCAATAAAAAATAAAATCTTAACATGTAGGAAAGACCAATGCGCAATATTTGATTGTCAACAACAGCTCATTTTAATCTGCGCAGTCGATTGTCATGCTCGCTTTGTATTGTACGAATCGCAGTTTAACTGTTTTTTGCTTGGACACAATATACGTGTGGTATTTTACTAATTATTGTGCAATATGCCAGCTAATGAGATATAACACTATATGGTGTTGTTTTAGTCAGCGACGAGCGACTCAGGGATGATATATGAGTTAAGGTTATTCTAAAAAAAAAATTTTCTTTAAATTATATGAAAGTTTTCTAAGAGAAAACCTCTTCATAACCGTCTAAAAAAACAATATGAATGGGGAAACTGGCACTCTCGCGCGTAGCTCGCGTGTATCTACGAAATACTACGCCGTAGCTAGTAAGCTATGATTAGGCGACCTGGTGTTGATAGTTGCGACTCGCTCGCTAAATCGTAATGAAAAATTTAATTTGTGGGATTTTTCCCTTTAAAAAAATGAATATTTTTTTTCGCATCAGTATTGTTTGTACAACCACCCCTGAGTCGCTCGTCGCTGACCAAAACTACACCCTGTATATTGGATCATGGTTTTGTAGGCAGTGCCTAAACAAAGTAAAAAATTATGTTGAATGTTTAAAGTCGTAGACTGAACGACACTAAAATCTAAATAAACAGTATAGCAAAAAATACTAGTCAACAAGAGTATTAATTGTACCTACATACATATAATGTTATTTTTAGGGCCAAGATTAATAATGTTTATGTTAAGAAAAATAAAATAAATACTAAAATGTTATTGCTAAAATGTGACACACAAAAAGTATTAATGGTTGTTTTGTGTTTGTACATTCATCTTACTCGTCTTTAAATAATTTGCATTTTTATAGCTCAACAACTACATAATCACAAAAAGTTAACGAATATTCTCTATAATTTAATCTAATGGATATTCGATCCTAAAAGGTTATGTGCCAATCTAGGAAACATTATGCCGCTTGTGAAATCGGTATAAAATATCACACAAGGTATAATTTTGCAATAATTCACTAACACCAGTAACCCGGTTGGACTTTGTATAACGATATGTCACGTAAAATGTGTCACCACGTGCGTGAAGTGTGCAATTACATATTGCTGCACCGGGTGCATAGAAAATGCTTGCAACAAGATACGCATTCTAATTTATATTTTAGGTGAATAAATAAATAATAAATATGCGCCAGACAACACACCAATTGTCGGGTCTCGTGGTAAGGAATTTATCTTCCTTGTGTTACGAAGTACCAGACAACGATTATGACGGGGGCGTCTCCCATAAATACTTACATCCATGACTTAGGTACAAATGTTTGGGCTCATCACACAAACATTTGGCCCTTGCGGGATTCGAACCCGCGACGGCCGGCCGTCGTAATATTTAGGAGCGCTAACCATACACCAAACGCGTCGTAAAGATATGTTAAACACTGATTAATTGAGATGAATAGCTGATTGCGAAAGGAGAAAGACGATATTATTATCTGCGTGTACGTAATTTTGATAATTCCCTGTTAGGAACCTATCTAAATAATTTACCTTCATGACAGTGGTCAACGGGAACCTTTAGGGCCTATGTTTCACCATCGACATTTATGCACTAACCAACGAGTAATTAGTGGACTGATAACGGTAATGGAAGCTTATTTAGGCATTCTGAAACAGGTTGTTAATGTAACTTTTTCTTAGTTTTGATTGAAACTGTTACTAAAACACATTGTAGCAAAAGTTGTCAACTGTTTAAGGTCAATAAGAACTTATTTATGGCCAAAACCCTTTGAAGACACCATGTAAATAAAGTTGAAGCTTAGAAATCTCTACCTCTTAGAAATATTTATATAGACAATGTTTGGATGATCAAACGAACTTACCTGTAAGTGAAGTTCGATCCAAATTGTCCTGACTTCGTCGAAGAGATTTAATTGACCATGTAGTAGGCCCTGCTACGCGTCCATTCACTCGCACACAGGTTTAGCGCAAGAAAGAGAAGGTAAAAAACTAGTATCCCTCCCTCCTTCCTGCGCCTCACAGCACTGCCAGCCGCCTGTCGCTCATTCATTTCAGAGCAAGGAGACTGATGTTCCAGATGTACAACATTGATTTATGGTACGGGTGGCAACATTTTTTGCAGAAAATACACGTACCTATGGGAATTGGGAAGGGTGGGAACTTAAATCTCTTCGACGAAGTCAGGACAATTTGGATCGAATTTCACTTACAGGTAAGTTCGTTTGATCATCCAATTGTCCTGCCTTCGTCTCTGAGATTTAATTGACCATGTAGATGTTCGGAGTAAATCAATGTTGTTACAAAAATAAGTTGACACCTCTATAGTTAGTAATCTTTGATTATTAAAATGATCATTTAAATAACAAAAATGTTTTATGTTGACATGTTTGGCTTTATGCACTATTGTTATGGGTGCATGATAAGTAATTTCTTTAATGGGAAAGAAAGAAGATATTTATTAGTTTTTTATATTATATATATATATATATATATATTTTATTAATGTTAAACTCCAAGAATATGTAAATATAATAATAATTTTAGTAATCTTAACTGAAATAGGACGAAAATTTCTTAGTTCCTTTTTTTTTTTTTTTTGGTCTGTTATAAAAATTTCAAATAAATACGGAATACGTATTGTTGAGACAGATTGCGAAAGCTACATACAGAAATACTTCTCATCCAGCGCCCTATCATTTTTAATGCACTTAACGGGCGTATTGGAGAGTCTCTTTGTCTTGCAGTTTTAACGTATTTTATAATCATAGATTTGTAAAAAATACACGCATGATATTCGATTACTTTTAAGTATTGGTATTTATGTATTTATGCAGCTGTTTGAAATATATTCAGCCGTATACCGAAAACAAAATACTTATTATTCGAATTTTGAATTCTAAAGAAAATGATTTGTTGTAATAAGTGTAAGATGATTGGTAAAAAAAAATAGTTGGTTCATTTGTGGGTATATAAGATTTTAGATGTATTCATCGGTGTATATCAACGCTATTATTATTTTCTGGGTTACAATAAGAATACGATCTTTCAATGAATTTGAAATATTATCGTTATCAAAACTTGAAAGCATTAAGGAAGTAGGTAATGATTGAGTGATTCAATTTTTTTCTAAAGAAGCTTGGAAACGACCTCTGGGGGCGTTGTGGTTTTATAAGGTCATACGAGCGCAAACGATTTCTCCGATAGAAGTTTTGGTACCACCTAACCCGACGTTTGCCTAATATTTAACTTATCAACCAGGCGCGGAAGTCTCGACATAGTTCCTTGTAAAAAACACCAGTTGGCGCTCGAAAAAAGCTGAGACAAAATTGGTATTTTCGTGTATTTACTGATTGAGAATAATGTTTTAATCAAGCTTAAATTTTTTTTTTTTTTAGATTTACTAAAGATTTATCTATGTAAGTTTATTAGTAAGGATATTAGATTGAGTAGAAAATCAAAATATTGAAATTATCTACGCGAAATATCAAACATGACGCTTCAGACTTCCAGCACAGGAATGTTCGCCGAGTATTCGATAGTCGGCGCATAGTCGGAAAAAAAAAATACTCATAAATATTGACTGGATAAAATATGTCTGAATTACTGAGGGTTACATTAAAAAAAAAATGCGATCCTATCTTATCGATTTGGTTTTGATGAGATACTTTATTTTTATTTAAGTTTATATTTTTTATGATTTTGACAAATATTTGTGACTTATTCTTCTTTTTTGGGGGTAATGGCAATGTGCATTTCCGCAATTATTGTGCCGCCAATGTATTTGTATCTTATTTGGCTTCAGATGAGACTTGTTTCAATATTATGAGCAGTGTAAAATAAATCTTGATGATTCAAAATTAGGGTACCTATTGTGACAAGAAGTCCAAAAGTAAATGAATATGTCGTGTTACAACAAGTATGTCATAGATCGATGTCACCAGGGAACACTGGTTTCATACATATTAAAACACCCTCAAATATAAATGATAAATAAAAAGATTCAAGCATTATTCTTTGTAACAAATAAATTACTTTCAGGTTTTATAAATAAATCGTCGAACTACTCGACGTCTTACGGCGCAAGAGTATAAGAACGAGCGTAAAAAAATAATATTTGCAAAAAATATGTTAAAACTTGGCAGACCATGATTGGTTATTATTTTTGGTCGGCAATTGTTTCACCATACCTAAGTAATTGGTGAATATTAAGACAAGATTTCCTTTGAAAATTTATTTAACATAGTATATTCAATACTTGTAATCAGTCAGGTATCAAACGACTGCCGGGAGTCGCATAATAATGGAATTTCTATTGTGTCTCGTTCACACATACTTGACGAGTTAAACATCAATTAAACGATACAATTCATAAAATAAAATAATCTGTTTTATAGTTAATGCAGCAATGTTTCCATATGAATGGTTTCCTAATATCATAGTGGCTTTGCTGGGGAGATGGTTGTGGAGTGGGTGTATGTGATTAGTTGGAAAAAAAACTGATGATGAGAGAAGATATTTACTCGATAAAGTTAATTCTTAAATCACAGAATATAGTGGGGAAAATATGCATAGTTTATATTCCCAATAACTCAAATTAGATGCTTGTAGTGCAATTTAGGTTTGATGCTGCGTTGCTGCCTTTTGTTTTAAAAAGATCGATTTTTGTAATTTGTACAATAATGACCATGTCTTTTATTTATCCAACCTTTAACGTAGGTGTGTAAATAGTGGAATAAATATAGCCAAAAAATATAAAGAATAATAATAGTACTTCAAACAATAGGTCATTCTATGTTTGAATTATTCTTCGGTGGTGTTTGTGGTGGTAAGTGGTGAGAAAAAAAAAAAAAACAAGCCCATAAAAAACTAAAGTCAATTCAAGTTGACCTATGGTTGTCACAATTTTTTGTTGGCGGTGGCTCAGGCATCGCCTTTTCTGAAGATAATGGACACAGATCTTTATTTAGTTTTTCAGACTCCACATTAAGTACCGAACTTTGCGACGATTTAATCTAAGAAGCATACATGAAAAGTTTAGTGCATATCACACCATATTTTTCGAAAAATAAAATAGTGTCTAAAAACAATTAATTACCGTCTACCTATTTAAATCGAATATGACGGTAGTGCTATATCGATTTCGCAATTTAACAAGAAAACTCATTGGTATAAACCAAAAACACATTACGCTTTCCAGCTGGTTGTTGTTACGTCGGTTAATAAAATCTAAGCTGTACCGAATTATTAACTGAGGAGTGAAACAAATCTTAGTTGGATTTCAAGACTGAATAAGTACCTACTGTAAATATTCCACCATTCAGAATCATACAAATGCCAGTTAATGAGCAAAGCTCAATATTATTAGCATAGCTATTTAAATTGTGAGCTATAAATAAAATCAGTTTTACATAATTCTTATATGAACCCAACCATATGCATTAAGTAGAAATCAGAAATGTAAGTAAAAACTTGCTTACTTAAAAAATAATAATTGTCTTCTTTTTATACAATCCGTAAACTTCGATATTTAAGTATTTAAGTATTTATGTTTTCCATAGCATTGTCTAGCAAGACAAGTTTTATAGCCATTAGCCAGAAGTAAATAAAAAAGAGTTGTAATCAATTGCAGACATAGGACCATAATATTGCGAGCTATGTAGTATCGATGTATATAGTACCGTTTTTAGAGCTTTGGGGAAAAAAATAAGGAGCGTGCACCGCATCGCAGGAGGCACTATACATACTTATGTTTATCAGTCTAGGCAGTTATAGTGTTTTTAAGTCTTTCATTTTTACAATTTCAGGTAAAAATGTACTAAATAAATAAAATTTATATTATAAATTTATTAGATTTGAAATAAATCTGCAGCCACTATTGTTTTTCGGTGCTTACAAAAAAGTACTTAGTAAAACGTATATATTGCTCCTTTTGTTTGTAAGTGTAAAAGCTCACATTAAACTCAATTCCAATCTATGTCAAAAGATTGACTGAGTCAAGTGTTCGGTCGTGGTTTTACCACGAATGGAATACGGTAGCCCGTAACACGTAGTACGGCTTCAAGCTTAGCTAGCTTTAATGAAAAAAGACCTTACCTTTATTTGGTCGGATTCTGATTTCGAGCGCGAGACGTTGAAGCGCTAGGATTGTTGGACGGTCGTTCACCGTAACAAACAAGCAATTCACGGCGCATGGCGTCGCGTTGGTACAGGCAGGACACACTATGATGCCTGTTGGGGCTTGATGAGTGTGGGCGAGGAACGCTTCACACTGAGAGGCCCTGATGGCGCGTCGTCAGCGCTGCTTAACATTTTTAATGAAATGCCTTTGTGGCCCCATTAGTTCACTTTTTTCATTTGTCGAAACGCAATGAAAATGAGGGTAGGTTTATTGAAAGCAACGCATACCATACGTCTCGATTCAAGATAATTAGGACTGGCTGGCATCACGTGCCAGCTCGGCCAAAAAATTGCTACAGATCAATATCGCGTATTGATTCGGAGCGTTAAAATGCGGACTGGCTAGTATCTCGTAAAAGCTCGGCCGCGAAGCGTAAAGCATGCATGTAGCAGCCACGCTGGGTTATGCGTTTAACTTCAATTCACAATTTACTTTTTCAGTATGAATATCACAATAAGGTAACTTTCGTTTATCATGACGAAATAAAAAACTTAACGGTTTTTTCTTTTTTGCTGTGGTTACTGCGTGCGTCGGAACGGCGCGCGCGCACGGACACGAATGAGCGACAGGCGGCTGGCAGTGCTGTGAGGCGCAGGAAGGAGGGAGGGATACTAGTTTTTTACCTTCTCTTTCTTGCGCTAAACCTGTGTGCGAGTGAATGGACGCGTAGCAGGGCCTACTACATGGTCAATTAAATCTCAGAGACGAAGGCAGGACAATTGTGTATCCAAGTCTCACTTTTTGTTTTCCCTTAATGAAAATATCATATGTCTTTATGAAGGATCAGGGAATAGTATTCGGACAGGTACTTGTCTGAATCTTTGAGTCATCCTGTTTTCTCGTCCAAATTCAAAAGAAAAAGGTTAAAGGATTATAATGAATGCATTATAGTCTTATAGGAGGTTAGTTACCCTTAAGTTCTAGTTATGTTTAAGTCAAAGTTTTATTTTGGTTTAAAGTAAGGTCTAAGTTAGGTTAACTGGTTTAATACTAAATTAGGTTCGTACCTTCGACTCGAATGGTTTGCCTAAGTTATAGTTGAAGTTAAACTATAGTTAAGTTACGAGGTCAATTTACGGATAAGTAAACTTGAAGGTACGGTAATTAGGTTAAAGTTAACAGATCGGTTAATGCATATTAACTTAACGTTTGAGTTTCGGTTAAATAGCGTTGGTGCTACCTATCTTAGTGTATTACCCTCTTAGTGGGTGACAAAGACATCAGTTCAAAGGTGCTTGTAAAAGTGCTCATGTTTAAAACATTTAAGACATTTTGTAGGAAGGATATTGACGCATGAAAATATTTAAAAACATTTAAAATTATAATGAATACCTAGATGCTTGACTTCCGTATTGTTGATCCTTAACCGTAAGTTGGTTTTAGTGTCAAAGTATATTTTTACAAAACTAATACATTTGTTTCGATTTAATACTTAAAAATGCATGCCTAACATTTCTACCTATTTGTATAGTCCTTCCTAGCTGATTTCGACAACGGTGGCCAGTCACAACGACTAACCGAAAACTTTTAACAAACAAAACTAACTGAAACAAAACATGGATGAGTGAATGAAGGTGACTGATATAAGCAAGTGTTGTCAGATTAAAAAAAAAATTTCCCGTTAGCAATCGATTAGTTAATTTTAGGATGAATTGCTTTTCAGCATCCCACAGTAGTTTAATAGATTGTTAATTATGACTGACTGTTAACTAATTCATTATTTGATTAGCGTTTCAGAAACCGGCCGTTAGGGCCGGTTTTTTTATGGTCAGATAAAACATAACAGACTAATAAATACATAAAGCGTCAGATATAAGAAAAAATACTTTTACGTATGATTACTGATTATTCGGTGAAGTAGCTAAGCTAAGATCATAATCCTGCATTATATGTCCATCTTGTTTAAATATCTTTCCTTTTTGGTACGGTCAAGAGACTTTGCATAGGGTTGTATTGTAGGGTAGAATACCCTTTACTGTTGAATTTACCGATAAAACCTCTTCGAAACATGGTACTTACATATTTTTTTAACGATATTCAATAAACTAAGTCATTCAGTCAGTGTTTTCACACAGTTATTTAATTAACCGACAGAAAAGAAGTGCCAATGTCAAACACAATTTTCACCCAGCAGCTAATGAACGCACATTCCAGCCAACTTTATAAATTCAAGAGCTATTTTAAGATGTGATAAATACTACTTTCGATAAATGTAGTTTATTTACTCCTCGGTGTAAAAGTTGTTCATTAAAATAAGTTTGTTTGAATTAACAAGTAACATTAAGAAAAGGAAAGGATTTCAATGTTTGTTCACAAAAAAATGATAGCTGATTTGATAACTTATTGCTTTTAAAACTAACCGATCTGCAGTGCTCACTAAATGAATAAAACCCATAACAAAATAATAGCTATAAATTACCAAATAGTAAATTGTTGATTTGTTTAACAACTGGGGGTCTATTGTCTTAATAATAGGGCCGGTTTTTTGATCGATAGTTACCTTAACTAATATTTAAACATCATTATTAATGGTACTGTGTCAGGGGTTGAATTGTTGCACTAGCCATTCCAGCAATCGGCTATTTTTTGTTCAAATCACGTACTACTGGTATTGATTTTTATTAACCATCGGTTGAGTTAACTATCGGTCGAAAAATAGGCCTTCACATTTCTTCTGCTAGACATTGAACCGAATATTGATTTAACTCAAATTAACCCCAACCTAAGTAACGGTAATGTTATCAGACCTAAGTTTTGGTTACCAAAAGAGTGGGTATACACAACACATAGCTAGGTTGCGTTAGTAATTCTTCTTAGCCAATTTAAGATTACGTGTTATTTATTTACTTTACAACATAAAAATAACATGTTTGCCATGGTTTTCGCGCTTAATATTGTCTGATGCAACAGGGGAAAGTCGTTTTTAAAATCATAGATAGAATATACCGGTTTAATGCGAAAACATAGCAATGTAGAGCAATTGTTGTTGGTTTAACATGAAAACACAGTTTTGCGGTCGGCACGGTATTACTACGAAATTAGAGAAATGGGGGACGTATAATTATGTAGTGGATTTCCTCGTTTGGAAAATGAAAGACAAACTGGACTTTCGTTTTCGAAATTAGTATCTTTGGATCTAGTTGATGTTTGTTTTTATAGTGTTTTGTCACTATACAAACTTAATAATAACATAAATTGCACTTGTAAAAAGCAACCGTGACTCAGTGACAGACGAGGAATTGAACCCCGTCTCTTACGCTATACGGATAGCGTAAGCGGAGTCACGGTTGCTTTTTTTGAAAGTGAAATTTACGTTATATTATCTTTGGATTTATACTAATTTTATAATGCTGAAGAGTCTGTTGTTTGTACGCGCTAATCTCCGGAAACTTTGGACAGATTAAAAAAAAAATGGGTTGAATAACTTATTTATCGGGGAAGGTGGCAAAACGCGCGGTGGCAGTCGAGGGGGATCCCTAGTGTCTTTAAGACTCAAGTATAAAGACTCAAGTATAATGACTCAAGTAAAAACTATTGTCGTTGAAAACTCATAGCAATCCACACCAAAGATAATTTAAACTTACACCGAAAAAAAAACAGTTGTAAAAAATACGACATGCAATCTCTTAAACCCGTGATTTAAGTACTTATCATCTTAACATGAAGGGCAGGTAGGTGTTTTATAAATATGACATCCGAATCTAATGCTCTACCTGTTAAAAAAACTGTTTTGTTTTAGATCCGAGAAATTCCGAAACAAACCCGTGTCGAATTTGGATGAGTGCAACAAAAGGCCTTAAAGGGTTAACAAACGCAGGCATTCTGTGGACGGAACAGCTAGTATAGTATACTCGTACTACTGGTATTGCCTCAATTTCATACGAGTACAATTTAACGCTTAGCGACGCGTGGCGTATTCGTTGCCAAAACTGGTCGAATATGCTCTACACTAACAACTAATTATATGAAACGATTTTTATACTTTGCAGACACACTTTCACTGCGATACAGTTTCTTATTATGTGATATCAGAAAGACACAATTATACAGGGTGTTTTTACAAGAGGGTGCCAATTTTTTGGAGGTGAATGAGACCATCAATATGAACAACTTTTAGTATTCAAATTCAAATTCAAAATCTTTATTTTAATTTAGGTCATAAAATGACACTTATGAACGTCAAATATTAGTAAAAAAATAAAAATAAATGTGTTACTAATCTGAAGTTAGGAACGACAAGCTTGTGTTTATTTCTTGTGTTATATGGGTGAATGTCGCTTTTCTTCATGAAATAATCTAAATTTTATCGGGTATCGGGTCATGGTCGAAATCTTAAATAAAATTTCAGGTGCCACATACACAATCGGTCAGCTACATTGACGATAATATATGGAGAGGCAGAAAAAAGGTTTGAATGATATGGTCCCATGGTACAAGTTGTTCATATTGATTGTCTAATTCACCCCCAAATGTTTGGCACTCCCTTGCAAAAACACCCTGTATACTTTTTACGATGTTTGTAGTCGCGAGGAAGACCACGGCTTAATAGGTACAAGGTACTTAGCACATTAGGTTAATGTATGCTCGCGTTGCAGATTTCACTTATGCAAATCCTAAAATACACGAGGTAATATGTAATTATAATTAACTAAATATTAATACTGACTTCCAACCATGGTCTCTATACATACCTACACCTATTCATTTTCAATACAAGATTATTCTAATGACTACAAATTTAAAGGCAATATTCAACTAAAATATTCTAACCTTACTTTCAGATTTTATGTTTTTTTTTATTTACTTAACTTAACTTTAACTTTCAGATGCCACACTATAAACAACTGTTTAGTACCTACAGTCGCCAGCACATCAGACTAGAAATTTTTGTTGAAAAATAGCCCTTATTCCAACGGCATAAGATACCGCAGTGTTTAGCTTGACGTGCTGTCGTCCGTTCTTAAAATAATTTGTAGGAAGCAAAATTATTCAGTAGCAGAAAAAGTTATTATACCTTAATAATATAAATTGCACTTGTAAAAAGACAACTGTGAACCTGTATACCTTCCTAAGTTTCACGTGAACTTCCCTGATACACGCTACCTATGTAATATGTAATTATTTTTCATTGATAAAAATTGCATTTTTAACACATGTTGCTATATTTTTATGAATTTTCAGCTTTATGTTCTTTAAAACAGAGTGCATAGGCAGAAATATATTGTATGAAATTGATACTAAGTTTATGTGTTGCTTATGTAGGAAGCATTTTCATAAAGTCGGTAGGAAATTAAAATAAAAAATATACAGTGTTTGTCCTTTAAATCACATGGGAAACAACTACAGTTAATTAGGAGCTTCTGTCATTATAAAATCATTTATTCATGCTAATTATTCGATTATTAATCGATTCAATGGATCGATACGTTACCAATGCGTCTTGCGTGCGCGATGTGTTCGCGATAAGATACAGAATCGATTACAAAATCACCAGTTTCATATCTATACTAATATTATAAAGCTGAAGAGTTTGTTTGTTTGTTTGTTTGTTTGTTTGTTTGTTTGTTTGTTTGAACGCGCTAATCTCCGAAACTACTGGTTCGATTTGAATAATTCTTTTTGTGTTGGATAGTCCAGTTATCGAGGAAGGCTATAGGCTATATAACATCACGCTACGACCAATAGGAGCAAAGATATGGTGGTAAATGTGTAAAAAACGGGAGAAAAAAGTCACTATTCCACGCGGACGAAGTCGCGCGCAAAAGCTAGTGTTACATAAAGTAATTAATTATTAGGCACACGGCTAAATGCAAATTTCAATAGATAATGTCCGATTTTTTGTTATATCATTGCATTTGCTAGTACATCATTGCAACCCAGTAACACTTACATGCAATTGATTAGCAACTACTCGTATAAGAAACAAATTGCACCAAATTACTTACTTAGTTGCTCATTAGAAACTAGAACTTATATAAAAATGCACTTGTAAATAGCAACCGTATTAGACAAGGTATCGAACCCTGTGTCTTACGCCATGCATGATGAATATGTTTCTCCTAATGCGTTTCTCTCTAAAGCTTTCTAGTAAATTATTTGAAGGCGGTTTAATTTTTAAATGAAGCTTTTAGATATACCTAATCAGATCTTTGTCGTAAATGTCGATAAATCTGTCTCCAATCATAATGAGATAACATCACCAAAGCATTTTTTTAAACTTCCGTTTAATTTTAATGCGTTCAGTTTTGGTTGCTTCTTTTTTTTGTATTTCCGCCCGGAAGTTGGATCAACATTTCATGGGAAATGATGGCACGCCCTTGGTCCAATAATTGATCAATGGTATCGATCGTGATGCCAAAACATTGTCAGATGATGTAACGAAGTATGAGTGGACAATAGGCTAACCTACTGTGTACTTACTCATTTGCATGGCAACTCAATTGATACCCAAACCCCACCACAATTGATTGATGATGTAGACTCCCGATTAAGAATTATTTGAATAGAAATTGATAATTTGAATTTCTTTTAGACTTTGAATCATTACTAAAACTATGATTGTAAAAGAGACTCCCACATACACCTCTATCTTTTCTCTCTTAGGGCCAGTTTTTGATCCGTTGTAATGGTAAAGTTACGTTACCACCTGTTGAATATTTACGACTGAGTGTGTTTTGAAGAAAAAATACCTTAACCACAGAATATATATAGTACTAGCGCCTTAACCAATGATCATTAAAACAGCCATTCTGACTTTTGTTTAAGGTAGATTTTCTTCAAAACACATTCAATCGTAAATATTCAACCGCTGGTAATGTAACTTAAACAAGGGTATTGCGGGTTTAGAAACTTGACATTTGCGAGAGGATCTATTTATCTTACAGAAGCCTAATTTAGAATAAAAACTTGCTACAGCTAACAACAAAACTACAAGGCAATCGTTACATCTCTATTTATTAAACTAGCGGTCCCAGCGAACTTCGTTTCGACCCCCAGGCCCGTCCCGCCCCGGCCCCGTTTTATGGGAATTTTCTTTGCTATAAGCCTCACGGAGCCCGAGACCTTTCCAACGAATGCAAAACCGTGGAAATCGGTTCGGGCGTTCTGGAGTTATAGCGTCAGAGAGGAAAACCCGACTTATTTTTATATAATTAGCAGCATACATAAGACAAATCTTAGATCACCACATCAACACTAATATAAATGAACACATGCAAATGTGAACCTTGATGCATCGTAATAAGAAAGTTGATTATGCGCAAATGTCATCAATGTTTGAAGTTCCTTCTTGTGATGTTTATGTCATCGTCTCAAAGTCACACCTTGATCATAGCTTATTTGGTAATTTGCTTATATCTGGGTACGTTTTATGTAATCAGTACATTTCATGCCACTATTATAGCAGCGGTACCATTATATCACCGCTTTTCAAATTTTTACAGATAACGCTTACCTACCAAAAGTTATTAGGGTATTGTGATACAAGATACAATTAATTTAATAAAACTAAAACTCGAGTGATAATGGTTGAGCCGGGATTTACTTATACTGAAGCTGCCCATTCACTGGGAAATATAAATTAATAAATATACCGAGATATACTCGATATCGCTCACCATAGTTTACAATGGAACCCGTCTCACTGAGAAATATAATATTTTATATCCCGAGCTATAATATGTTTTAGAGCGATTTGAGAAGAAGAAGATATATTTTCTGCCGCCCCCCGCGGTGGTGGACAATCCCATGCAAAACTAAGAAAATATATATCCCATAGTGTGAACGGGTGAAAGATATATCTCGGGATATAAAATATATCGTAATATATATTAATATATTATATCCCACAATCAAAAGGCAGCTTTAGGCCGTTTTACCATTGACAAGTACTAACCAAATAATAATTAAAATAAAAAACGTACGCCTATTAGTCGCCAAGTTTTGAGTTTGAGGCTCAAAGTCAATTTCAATCCGACGAATAATGGGAACTTTTTAAAACATCTTTATTAAAAAGTAAGATAATAAATTATAACTAAGCAACCAATTAATATGATGATATTTAAATGCAATTTAAGTTCCTTTAAAAAAAATAAGTCTGAAAACCAGAGTGGCTACGCTGCGCTGTACAGAGAAAACATTAATTACGACTCTTCCTTAAGAACATTTCCGTGTTGATTTGCAAATATATTAAATTAATTACAAGCCTTCCCCAAAACCATTCACCTTGGATGTGATTTAAGAACTGTGCATACTTTATCTTAGGAAGTACTTAGTGGCTGGTAACTAACTAATTATCATGACAATCACATCCAAATTGTTCAGGTTTTTCTTATGGCTTGCAAGACTAAACTTATATAACATACCCTACTTTATGATTTTTTTAAAAAAAAAACCTAATTACTAAGACCCTAAAGGTCCCGGAAATTAATAAACTTTCAAACAAATCGAAAAAAAAAAGTTCACGAACTGAAAGGGATAATGTAAAAACTAAAATATACTTTAATAATAACTTTACTTTATTATTTTTAAGCATATGTATTATACACAATGTTTTTAAATATGTCAGCTGTGTTAATATAGTATAGTTTCAGGTTAAGAAAGTATAATTATTGTATTCCATTAAAAAGACATCAACGCGTAAGAGAACGCCCAAACGTAATTATTTATTGAACTGATTTGGAGCTCTATTTTTGAATCACTCGCGTCAATATAACGAGTGATTAAAAATCAACAAAAATCACGTGAAATATTGACAGGATATTGACAGTCTTGTGTGGATTTTATCCGGTTTTTATTAAAAAAATCAAACATAAATCACACGCCATATTGTTATATCATTGCATGTGTCAAATAAACTGACAGAGATAGAATGATGATTTAATCCTGGGTTAGCGTAATCCTGGGTTAAATTATCGTGCGCAAGTGGACCTAAGACATACTGACCACAAAACAAGTGGTCAGAGAGTATTTATACAATAAGGCCAATAGACTTCTAGTTGAGAATCTACCGGGTTTTCCACTTGCAATTCTTGTTTAACTAATTGGCCAATCAAACAAGCCACACATATTTTAGGCTGTGACATAATGTGGCATACTCGTACTAGATGACACCATTGTTATGCAAACTGCGACACGATAAAAGCAGGACAGAAGTTGGTTATAAATACTAGGTGATCTTTAAGAAAAACATGAGACACTATCTTTAAATCACAGGCGACAACATGGCGTGTAATTTTCTTTGATTAATGTTTGCTTTCCGAATGAAAATCGGTTTAAATCCACACAGCTTTAACAAAAGGTAACTTAATTTTGTAACTAATTGCGTCTACATTTATAATGATTTCCATTGACTTTTAATTAATTTCGAACGAAAATCACTCCAAATATTGACGCGAGTGATTCAAAAATAGAACTCGGGCATAGTTCAGAGCTTTAATTAGATTTGTAATACTAGGTTTTTTTTTCTTTAGCTTATATTTTCAAAGACAATCGTCCTTCTGATAAGTGCCGGCAGTTCACCCATAGAGCTGCCAACCGTACAACACAATAATGGCGGATTAAAAGCCTACGACAATACTTTATGTTATTGAAACTGGCCTCTATGTTGAACTATAGCAACCCGAGTTTTCATGGTATAGATCATCTTTCAAATTTCAGCCAGTGTCCATAGGATTTAAAGTGCCTTAACTGTGAGCTTTAAAGCATTAAGGATTAAGGCACATTAAACTCAGGCTATATTTTGACATCTTTTGTATAAAGGTGGTTCCACACTGCTCGCCGGCATGGCCACCGGTATTTATGAAGCCGGTTGTCAATATGACTAAAATAATTGGTATAGATATGGGTTGGGCGTTCGGCGCTGCAAGGTTTTCGGACCGTGGTGCGAAACGCCCAAGTGCTGTTTCACAATTATTCGCACCGCCAGTGGTTTAGCGGTGCAAATCACCCAAGGAATCTTTAAAATGGACCCATTTCATAGACTACTGCGGTGCGAAATACCCCATTCTGAAACAGCCCTTGTACTGGGCAATTTGGCCCGCGGTCTGAAAACCTTGTGGTGCGAAACACCCCAAATAACCAAAAATACCTCATCATCATTATCAGCGAAAGGAGGTCCACTGCTGAAAAAAGCCCTCCCCTAAATATACCTCTTTTAAATTATAACACTCATGTGCATCTATAAAATTAAATGTTATCTATAACTTTATTTTTAGCAAAGCCTCCTGTCCACTACCACAGCTTGATAGCTATGCGGAAAC
The DNA here is from genome assembly GCA_963584085.1 of Pyrausta aurata. Lineage (NCBI taxonomy): Eukaryota > Metazoa > Arthropoda > Insecta > Lepidoptera > Crambidae > Pyrausta > Pyrausta aurata. The sequence goes on from OY757273.1 coordinate 8,059,839, forward strand.
GATCGACTTTGTTATTTATCGCTACGACAATTTCTCGGATTCAGACTTCTATTGTTCCGCGTAGACTTCTATTGTTCATTTACCTTCGTATTGTTTTTTCGAAGACACTCTACTGATTTCAGGATAAAGAAAGGTTAGATGTTGATTTATTGTCACTTTAAAGCACGCCACCTTACAGAAAAATATATTTAAAATTGACTTAAATAAATACGTAATGTAAACCTAATAGAGATGATTAAAAAAAGAAGTAAAATACTGTGCTTGTGCTTGCATTATTTAGGGTAACGGCTTGTATACAATGTATAAGTTATGGGTAGCGTTATCTTCTAGATACTTCATACAGAGTGACGTTCTATATTTGAATTCGTTAGTTAGTGCTTATCTGTCGATGGTGGATGGATAGTGAGAGGAATCATTTAAATCCTGGACACTATAAGCACAAAATATAGATGCATTTGTGATAAAGGCTACCTTATCAGACGATTTTCGATATTTTGTCAAGTCTTCTTGAATAATGGTCTGACACATTTTAATTTGGCCACTCAGGGAATGCAATTTAGACGTTTTTAATTTTGACACAAAATTGATATCGTCAAAATAGCATTATCTGAGCGGCCATATTATAAGTACATATTTTTAAAGCAAACATTGCTGTTTAATAGTGTGTCGGGTCCATCAATAAGCAAAAACTCACTCAATATAATTTAAAACTTATTTATTGTAAAACGGACATTCGGGCAGTTACATTGTTCAAAGAGAAGAGAGCAAACATAGATAATGCAACAATTTACTTAATGTCGCTACAAATAGCGCCATCTACACTAAAACTGTTGTACTACAATGTTTGTAGTGTCATTAACAGCAAGGTTTAGTTCCTTATTTACCATACACCCGCCCCATTGAAATTACATTTTATTTCAATTTACAGAAGAAAGTAAACAACAAAAAAAATAGTTACGCAGAACTACATATTTCAAAGTTTAACAAAAAACTAACAAAATAGTCAAACCAAACAATAGCAAAATGATTTGCATTTGTACATAGTGAAAGAGACTAAAAACTAACATACATATTAAGTGCTCTTGGCATCATACAAAAGTACACAACCCTAGGGCGTCCTACGAGCATATAACATTGTTATAACTAGTGTTAATTTGCATACCTGTTGCAAACTTATGTGTATAATGTATTACACATTAGTATAATATACAAAGTAAAGATAATAAAGAGAAGCATAAGCCTCTAAAATAAAACATAACATGCATTACATATGTATGCTGTTGTGAAGCCTTGTTTTGGAAGTTTAAGTTCACAATATTTGTAATAATTACCTTTAGTTAGAGAAAAACATCTAAGAAAGAATTACATTTTAAATTAGTTATTTTGATCAAAAGGTAAGGGGACAATTTTAGTAATGGGCCTCGAATACAAACCAGTTTTAGTTTTAACAACAACAGCTCGAACATGGTTATCTTTACCCATAATAAGTTCAACTACACGACCTAAAGGCCAAGATAATGGTGATAATGGTGGCCAAGATGATGGTTGATATTTGGTTATATATGTCTAGCCTGTTGTCAGGAAATGTAGTAAAATCACCTTCTGGGAATGATGTTAGGCTGCTCCCTATTAAGAAATGAGCTGGTGTAAGACATTCGCCTTCATCATCCAAGTCTGTTAATGGAGTTATAGGACGGCTGTTTACAATAGCTTCAATTTGAGTTAAAAGCGTATACAAATGTTCATAAGAGAGTACAGTATTTCCTAAAACTCTTTTGAGATGGTGTTTTACTAGTTTTACAGAGCTTTCCCATATCCCCCCCCAATGAGCTGAATGAGGAATTATAAATCGCCACTCAATGCCTTCAGAGGCTACAAAATTTGAAATATGTTCAAAGTCCTTTTTAAACATTTTAAATAATTCATGAAGCTCATTTTTGGCTCCATGGAACGTCGTGCCATTATCACTGAATATTTTTGCGCATTTACCGCGTCTAGATATGAATCTACGCAAAGCATTTAGAAATTCCTTAGTTGTAAGGTCTGAAACTAGTTCAACATGAATCGCTTTAGTGCTTAAGCAAACAAAAAGACAGATATAACCTTTTGTGATGAGGGGCTTCCTTATACGTGCGATTTTCACAGACAGAGGTCCAGCGAAGTCAATACCTGTAAACAGAAACGGCCGAGAAGGATTTACCCGACACGCAGGTAAATCAGCCATGATTTGTGAAGCAGATTCAGCTTTAAACCTGTAACAGCGAACACACTTGTGTATGAAATGGCGTACGCTATTTCGTGCATTAAGCGGCCACACATATCTCCGCAAACTAGACAACGTCGTCTGGGTTCCTGCATGCAAAAGCCTCTCATGCTCATATTTAATTAACAAATTAGTGACGTGACATCGTGCAGGCAGCAGCAAGGGAAACTTTTGCTGGACAGGAATATCCGCATGACGGAGGCGACCACCAACTCGCAGCATATCTTTGCCATCTGAAAATATATTTAAATATTTCAAAGACTTTGAACCGCTACCAATCTTAGCCGAAACGCAACCATCATCATTCTGAAAATATGAATGCTGCACACATTTTATTACAAACATAGATGCTTGATTGAGTTCTTTGCTAGTTAAAAAGCCAATGACTCTATTGCTTTTACTTCTTGCGTTGTTAATGAACCGACGAACATAAGCCATAACTCTAAGCAATCGACCCCAATCAGAAAATCTATCAAATAAGTCAAGAAGGTCATTTCTGGTCTCCTCGCTTGTAAACAACGACACGCTGGGCATACTATCACAAGAATCAACGCATTCAGAGTCTACTAAGTTAATTTTAGGAATTACCTGAGGTGACTGAAGCCAAGGCGAGTCAGTTTGCGAAAGCCATTGTGGACCATCAAACCACATTTTACAATTTGGTAGGCACTGTGGTTCTAAACCACGAGAAGCAACGTCTGCAGGATTATCTGAAGACTTTACATGGAACCAGTTGTCCTTTTGAGATAAACTTTGTATTGGTGCGACTCTATTTGACACAAAAACATCGCGCTTGGCGGGATCACTCTTAATCCAACATATTGTAATCATGGAATCAGTCCAATAGAATAAATTCTCAGAAGGAATTTTCAAAATGTCTGAAACCTTTCTCATAAGCTTGGTAAGCAACAGTGCAGCGCAAAGTTCTAACCTGGGCAATGTTACAGGCTTGAGAGGAGCAACTCGTGTCTTCGCACAGACTAAGTGGACTGTAGATTTATTAGCATGACTGCAACGAACAAACAAGACGCAGCCATAAGCCTTCGTGGAGCTGTCAGCGAAGCCATGAAGCTCAACCTTCTCTGCATCAGGATCCAGTAAGAGGCGAGGCACTGAAACATCATTCAAACATTTAAGCTGTGCACAAAACAACTTCCATTTACAAGCAATATCATTAGGTACTTTTGAATCCCAATCAACATTAGATTTCCAGATCTCTTGCATTATTATTTTTGCATAGACTGTGACCGGAGCAATAAATCCCAAAGGATCATATACCCTAGCAATGTCAGACAAAATGTGTCTTTTGGTAAAGTTGGTAGAAGCTTGATAATTAGGTACTTCAACCTGGAATTTATCCATGGTCGGTTCCCATTTTAAGCCTAATGTTTTTAAACAAGAACCTTCTTTATCATGAAAAGAGAATTGACATTTCTCATGTCTCTCAGGAGGAATTTGCGCAAGCAATTCTGGGCTATTTGCATACCATTTATGCAACTCAAATTGACCTTTACTAAGCAACATTTGTAACTCGTTGATGGTATTGCATGCAGAAGACAAATCATTCTCACCGTGCAGAATGTCATCAACAAAGGTACCGTCAATCAAAGCCTTAGAGGCAGCAGGGAAATTCTCACCTTCATCTTCAACCAGTTGAATTAGCGTCCGGGTAGCAAGATAACTTGCAGATGCCGTTCCATACGTAACAGTACCTAGTTGAAGGCACTTAATATCATGCGACGGATCATCTCTCCAGAGAATCCGTTGAAGTGATTGATACTGGGGCTTTACTCGTATTTGCCTGTACATTTTAGCTATATCAGACACGAAAACATAAATATATGTGCGAAATCTAAGCAGGATGGTGAACATGTCAGGTTGAACGACAGGGCCCACAAAAAGAACATCATTTAAACTTAGCCCAGAGGTAGTAGGCTGAGAAGCATTGAAGACAACTCTTAGTTTAGTAGAAGAGGAACTTTCCTTTATGACAGCATGATGAGGCATGTAAAATTCAATGTCTTCATCTTTATGCGGATTTACATCAACAAACTTAGCATGACCTAAATTTACGAATTCATCAATAAAGGCTTTGTATCCTATAAAAAACTCAGGATTTTTCTGGAATTTATTTTCCAAGGACATAAGACGATGAAAAGCAACATTATATGAGTTACCTAATTTCGGTAGAAGCTCCTCGTTGACTGGCAAACCGACGCAATACCTGCCATCCTCATCCCTTGATACGGATTCGATGTAGGTTTGCTCGCACTTTTTCTCCTGAAAAGTTAAAGTATTTTCATTAGGCATTTCTTCCAATTGCCAAAACTTTTTAATATCATTATGTAGGACAGACAAATGACAGGGACTCTTTAAGTTTGAAATATGTTCGCCTACCACAGATAATTCACCACAAAAAATCCATCCAAATGCGGTGTTTATTAATGTAGGCATATTGCGGCCTAAATCTATCTTGCCTTCTCTAAGACATTTCGCAAAACATGAAACACCAAGTATCATATCAATCTCTTTAGATATATTGAAATTTGGGTCAGCTAAATGCAAATGCATAAGAGACGGCAGTGCCTCTCTGGACACATTTACCATTGGTAAGGGATCAGTAATAAAATCTAACACACCAAATTCTGAACTAAATTCAAAATCAGAACAGTTAGAATAAACTGATAATGCAACTTTATGCTTTAACTTATATGAATGACCACCTACCCCGGCCACAGTTTGATTTGTATCTTCAAAATCAACACATTTTAAACTATTAGCAAAGGCTGAGCTAATATAGTTCTTTTGGCTACCTATGTCCAAAAGCACCCTGCAATCATATCTCTTACCTTCCTGATCACACACATAGACTGAGGCAGTAGGAAGAAGGGATACCTGACAAACAGAGGTGTTATTGTTTTGAGTAATTATTGAAGAAGTCATAACAACATTTGTAGGGGAACTGATCGGGGGTTCATTACAAATCAGAGTATTGGAGTCTGTACTCAAACTATGTGGTGACACTGTATCAAGGTGCAATAGTTGGTGATGTTTTTGTAAGCATTTTTTGCATACAATATTACTTGTGCAATTACTAGCACAATGCTTATCTGATAAGCATACAACACACAACTTAGCTTTGTTAGCAAATATTTTTCTGTCATTAGGTGTTAATTTAATGAATTTAAAACACTTTGAAGTTGAATGATTCTTGTGACAATACAAGCAAGAAACTGACTTACCATTTGCATTACTGCCACTGCCACTGCCAACAGTTACATGTGAGGTGTTTTTCCCCGGAGTAGAAGTCTTTGAGTTGGTCACCCCTTCATCACGGCTAATCATGTCTAATGCTTGACAGCGCTGTTGAATGAAGCTAAGGAAATGCTGCAAACTAGGGAAATCATTGGAGTTTCTTTGCAACTCAAAATCACGTAAAGAACTGTAATCAATTTTAGTAGACAAGATATGTATCAACATGATATCCTGCAAATTGGAAATATTCAGTGATAATAGAGAGTTATAATGTTGCGTAAATTCATTTAAAAGTTGCCTTAAAGTGTAAACTTTATTATTAACTTTAGTTAAGGACAGAATGTGCTGTAAGTGGTAATTTGCTATTAGCACCTTGTTATCATAGCGTGATAATATTGCCGACCATGCTTTAGAGTAGTTCTCAACCGTACACTCCAATGTGGAGATCAGCGACGCAGCTTCACCAACCAGGAACGACTTCAGGTAAAAGAATTTTTGAACGGTACTCACGTCATCATTTTCGTGCACCATTGAGACGTATAGATCTTTAAAATCCAGCCAGTCGCCATAGCTTCCACTAAATTTGGGCAGTGATATCTTAGGCAGATTGGGCGTGTGGTTGCGACGATTTCCAGTCTTTGAATCTGAGTCGCCGCTTTCCGATGCTGCCTTCTGCCTCAAATTTTCGCGTTGTTCTCGCAATTTTGCCATAAAATCCAGGCATTTGCTTTCGATCCGTTCTCCCTCTTTACTCTCGGAAGGATTTAAGGTTTCTAAATCGAGGTTGACGTTCTCCAACTTCTCGAAAAGACCGCTGAGTCGTTCTGATGCAACATCAAGCTTGGCGGTGGAAATCACGTCAGTTAGATCTCCAAGCTCATTCTCTAAGAGCGTTATACGTCCTTTTATATATCTACGTTTGTTAATGAGCCTTTGCTGCTCCTGACTTATGTCGCTCACAGCGTCATCAAAATTTTCGCCCGTCTTCGCCATCTTGTTCAACCTTTTGTTCAACACGTAGTAAGACGTAGTACGACGATCGTAGTATGAAACGACGCTATGCACGAAAACTAACAGACAAAGGACTCCCGGCCTTAAAGGACCACATGTTTAATAGTGTGTCGGGTCCATCAATAAGCAAAAACTCACTCAATATAATTTAAAACTAATTTATTGTAAAACGGACATTCGGGCAGTTACATTGTTCAAAGAGAAGAGAGCAAACATAGATAATGCAACAATTTACTTAATGTCGCTACAAATAGCGCCATCTACACTAAAACTGTTGTACTACAATGTTTGTAGTGTCATTAACAGCAAGGTTTAGTTCCTTATTTACCAATTGCCCATTATCGCCACTTTCTCCAATACAAACTGTCAACTGGACTGGTTACCTTACAGATAACGGTCTCACACACGTTTTACCATTAATTCTAGATTTTTGCTCCGAATTTCACGCTCATACGAAGACACAGACGACATCTTGTGAAATTATAAACGTATATGCTGGATAATCGAGTTAGATGTCGGAGATGGAACTGTGATCAACATTGAGGTTATTGGTTGACAGCTATTGTTATAGAAATCAGTGGGTTACATGGCCACTCTGTTAGGTAGCTCAGAAAAGGAAATACTTAAAGATATTTTTAGCAGAGGCGTTTTTAGGTTCCGTAGCCAAATGGCAAAATACGGAAACCTTAAAGTTTCGTCAATTCTGTCTGTCTGTCTGTTCATACGTATATATGTCACAGCCACTTTATACTGAAACTATTAGTATGATACAGTTGCAACTTGGTAGTAGGTAGATGTATACTTTTAACCGCATTACGATTCAGGTTAGGTTTAAAGATATTTATTCTCATAAAAGACAATATACAGTCACTTACATGAGAACAACGTGTGCTTATAAAATTACATTTGTTTTCGTCCGAGCTTAACCAGATAAATAAGAGACATATAAATTAATAAGAAAAAAAAAACAGTAAAATCAATCAAAATTTAGAAATACTTTTCGACAACATATTCGGCCAGTTTTGATTTGAAAACATTATCAGAGGTTTCATTTTTATATAAAAAATAAAAATAAATACGATAATAATAATAATACGATTCTCATATAAAAAATAAATAATACCTAGTTCATGTGAACAAAAACCTAAAAATTTTTACATACTTATGCGTTTGTATAGAAAATAATTTTTCCTTATTTAATTACCTATTAATTTATAATATTTAACAACCTTGGATATTTCTAAGTAATTTCTCACTCTAATTAGAATATAACGACTCAAATGATTAAAAGTCAATAAAAGCCCTTTATGGAATGCAATTTCTTATCAGTCCGCAATCTTAGATAAACGAACCGCAAATTGATTGAGATTGATTTTTATAACGGTCAATACATTTGGCGAAATTGGAATGTACTTTTAATAAATGAAGTAAGAACCCATTGTAGAACTAAAACTTGAATTACGCTATAAATAAGAGAAAAAGTTCTTTTAATATTAATGAAAAATAATCAGTACAACTGATTAAAAATAAATGTAAGGTTAATATTGATGTAATGTTAAGAAAATGAAGCTACACGACCATTTATCTTAGTGACATCGTTCAATTGCCCACCCCAGCTAGGATTTAGCTAAAAAACTAGGATTTAACTAAAAAAGTGATATTTTATTTCTTTGTACTATTACCTTTTGTGTATATTATTGTCTACGAACTATTATTATAACGTACCTACACAATAATAGTAGATAATTACTTCCATAATACACGTTGTGATTTAATAATGTGTTTGATTTTAATCATAATGTTAGCTTCCGTAATACTTAAGGTAATTAATGATTTAATTACTTTTAAAAACTGTAATTAATACCGTAGAAGAACTAAGGTAACGGAAATAGGGCATAGCCCTGCGAATCAGTAGGCTCAAGTGGCAGTGGGCGGGCACTTAGCGCGTAGAACTGATGGCCGTTGGGGCAGAAAAGTCCTAGATAGGAGACCCTTCGACCAAAGGCGCAGCGAAGGACGTCCACCGACAAGATGGACAGATGACCTTGTAAAGATCGCAGAATCGCACTGGATGCAAACCACTCACAACCGGTCGTTGTGGAAAGCCGTGGGGCCTATGTTCAGCAGTGGACGTCCTTCGGCTAATAATGATGATGATGATGATATTATGGTGTTCTTATTTTACATCTTAATTCAAATTCGTTAAAAATCTTATAATGTTGTACATTCTTAAACCAATATAGCTTATTATATTATGAATGTGATTTCATTTAATAATAATATTAATAATGCACAGATTTATAAAAAAACATACATACTTCTTGCGTTGGAAACATGGAATGACTCTATCTAACCATGAGGTACTCGGATTAGCATGCTATGTTAAAACGAGGTAGGAAGGAATAAGCAAATGAATACAGTTGAAAGAAGTTTTACTCTATATCGGTCCAGAATTTTTGTAGAAAATACCTCGCGGTATTACCTCAGCTAGAGGCCCGAAGATAAATAAAAGATTGAGTCGGCACGTGTGAGTCGGCCGGCCTGACACGAAAGTGAAATGTATCATCCTCCATTTTTTTATTTCACCGCAAGCCATGCTTGACAGGTTGATTCATATCGTTCTTATTTCAAAGATGTTAAGCGTAAAAATTGGACGACTTTTTTTCTTCGCGCTGGCGATTGTACCATTTAATGAAAACATATTTGAGTAATCGTATACTTAATTTTTTAAGCATTAGATGCTATAGTTAACTTACTTGCATAGCAATTTTAAGGCCCATATAAAATTGCCCTCGAATAAAAAAAATTGTTATGCATCCTACTTGAAACAGAATATGACGTTCTTTATTTTTTAATTAAATAAAAATGGATTCTTGTTTTTGTTTGTAAGTAGTACTCTGTGAATGTAAAACGAAAGGTAACTTTATGTAACGTTCGATTTTACATAAAAATTACACATTATAATTTTAAGTTGACCAAACTCTTTGTCTCATCATCATTTCCAAATCAATTTACTTACTTACTTATGTAAGTAATCATGATAATTAAATAACCGCTTACTTTTACATTTTGATAAGTGCTGGTTGATTTTATTTTAACCATACTAACATATACTTACCTACCTACTACTGCTGTAATAATTAAGGTAGTAGGTAAGTGGTATAGTGAAGTAGTAAATAGTAGTAGTATTGTGAAGATTCTTTACAATTAGAGTCACAGCAGGCACGCTGGGCTACGTTTATTAATTCCAAATAAACAAAACATCTGATTAAGAATTTTATGAACTTTAAGGAAGATCAAACACACTTTTATCACAAACGACATCTGAAAATGTTTAAAATTCCAAATGCGGCTTGTCCTTATGATTGCGAACAGCTGCACTTCCGTACGAAGACCTCGTCCTTTCTGGGTTCAATGTTTAAGGAAGATGGCTGATTTGCAATAAACAACGAGTCGCATAAATAAAGAAAGAGCTGTATTAGACTTACTAAACTTTAAAAGATGGCCTTTTTAGCTTCATCAGCGCTTAGTTTAGTAATGTTCTCCTAGGTTCACTTGCGCATGTCAAGATTAGCTTAATTATTCAGGATTAAATAATCATTCTGTTTTTGTCTACCTCAATGAAACTGACCGAGACAAAATAATGATTAGCCCTAGAACCAAGCTTATTCTTACTTGGGCAAGTCGGTAAAGCTTTAGCCAGTGAAGTTCTTGTAAGAAGAGTTACGACAAATAAGTCTTTGTTGAGGCGAGTGATTGGCATTACCATTATTATTTAACTTAGAAAGTAAACGCAGGTGTTCCCTTTGAATTCCATCAATATCATTTTGGTAAACACATAAACATGATTTAACATTGCTTTTTCATTCATTAACATCTAATAACTAAGGCCACCACAACATATACACTCGGCTGTTGAGTAGTGAAGTACATGTAGTTTGATACTTATAATTCTCTCTCGCCTAACAATACTGACAGAAAATTTTAAGCCCATGTTTACAACTAACAAAAATCCTTTTTAAACCGATAAAATAAACGTGCACATAAATGTCATGACAATTACGAAATCGCTCCACAAATATTTAACTCGAACGCTCGAAATTTGCTCAAGTTATTGCACAAACCTCTTTGAGTATTTGTCGTGCAGATCTAAACTTAGGCAATGTTAAACTGCAGTTTTCTTAATGCTTATGCTAATTTATGAAAACAGTAACTTATTGGGTCATTTGTACACGTTTCGTGACAGTCACTCTGACTCTTGAAATGGCGCTGTAAAATCACAATTTCAGACAATTCAAAGTTAGATCAATATTTTTTCTGCCAAAATAGATCAATCTTTTAAAAGGTTGTGTAATATTTACTCATTGAATGCCCTATAAACTGTCAAAGACTTTGAGAAGGAAAAAACATTACATTATTTGAACTAACCTTTAAAATGTCTATTAAATTATGTATTTCAGTTCGATTTTCCAGTGTAGGTTTATACCTACACTGGAAAATCTAAACTTATATTAGTCAAGTGGGTGTTATCACCCACTTGACTAATAGTAATAAAACATGAAGTTTAAGTAATTGAATTTCATTCAAAATGTAAACATCTCAAAATTTAAAAGCTTGCGTGCGTGCTATCTTTTAGCAGTGAAACTTCGTATCATTTCGATCTTAGACAGACATAATAATTTAAGCACCGAACAAATCGAATTGATGTGTTGAAGACGCAAACTTTGCCATATAACACTTACTAAAACACCCCGCTGAAAATGGCTTGAGGCACGATAGGGAACTATTCCGTGATCACTCGATATTAAAAGATTGGTCGTAAAGTAAATATATACCCCTTTATTCATAATAACTCAATCGGTCTTTTAAACTTATGTTAGCTGTTACACTGTTTTGTCACTTTCTGCCAAATGATGACAGCGCCAAGAAAGAATGAGACAAAACAGTGTAATAGCTAAAATAGGTTTAAAAGACCGTTTGGGTTATTTTTTTTTCTCTTTATTAAGGACAACAAACAATTACATTGTAGGATTAACCTTAAATATTCTAGTTTAAAAATTACTTATAATGTAACCAGCACCGTTGTCCACAGATATAATATTTTAACATTAAAACATGCGACATTTGGGCAAACAGAGCAAATACGGTGTAGTGTAACTTTAAAAAATATAAATATACATTTTATTTGTAAATTATCGCACTAGAGGGCACGAAAACCCTCATAGACAGCCACATTTACATTTTTCCTAAAGTTAGCAGGTGAGCTTGAGAAAGGATCAACATCACAGAAAAATTTGTTATACAAACTCATTATTCTATACAAAGGACAACGCTCACCTGCGTGCGTCTTAGTAGTTTTAAGTGCAAATAATGTAGGTATCCTAGTTTGACGAACAGCATACGAGCGATAAGGCACGTGCAGGTATATTTGATTGACGAGTTCTATACAGTCAAATTTACTGTGTAAGATATTGTACAAAAGCATGACATCTAAGATAATTCTTCTCACTTCAAGCTTAGGCAGAGAGTACTTTTGAAGTAGAAAATCGCAGGAAGTCCTTGCGTGAAAGCATCGAAAGTGCATTGATCGCACAAACTTTCTTTGGACCCTCTCAATTTGTTCTTTGTACTTTGCATAGTATGGGTTCCAAACAGATGTTGCATATTCTAATTGAGATCTGACAAGCGACTTATAAAGTAACAAATAAGAAGAGGGGCATTTAAATGGTTTGGCAGACCGCATAACGAAACTGTACAATTGGAAGGCTTTAGCTGTGATGTGATTGATATGAACATCGAAGTGAAGTTTAGAGTCCATGAAGATACCCAAGTCTCTTATTTCAGTGACTTCCTTCAAGACAGTGTCAAAAAGTGAGTAATGGAAACTAATGACATTAAGTATTATGAATAAAGGTTATTATGAATAAAGAATAAGGGTTATTATGAATAAAGGTGATAAAGTTTAATAAGAAGGATTTATTTCAGGTCGGCTTTACTGATTACAAGTAATCTCATTAAACTTTAATGTTTACCTCATATAGTGTTGAGTTCTATTTATTTTTATTTATTTAGGTATTTGGTATATAACATATTACAAACATTATTTCACTAGATATTTGTAACAACATAAACATTTTAGAACTTCAAAGTTCAGTCTTATATATACACGTATTAATATGCTATGCCATACTATGAATTTTATTACATGTACTAGTATATGTACACAGATAAACCAAATCCACTTACATTCTGCGATAGTATTTTAAGTTTTAAAATTGTATGTAACGTAAGAATTAACGAGAAGTTATTGGGTCATACTCTATTATAGAGATTTGTTTGACTCTGGCCATTATTCTATCAGAGTCAACACAGTCAAGTCACGTTACAACAAAAAATCGCAATTCGTATGCGACATTATCTCTCGTTTCCAACATCGTGCGAATGTAAAAACAAACACGGCATGGTTGCAAACATTCTGCCGCGATTGCATTTACTCTATTTGTGATGCAACAACACCTTGAACTTTGTATGAAAAGATACAATGAACTGTGTATCATGCATTATCACGAGAGCAAGATTACACACCGATTTCTAGCCGAAATGGGCGAAGAACATGAAAAGCGTAAAGACCGCCTACTGTTAGATGATGTTTTAATAAGTGCGTGGCGAATCGAAAATTTTGAGTAAGATTTTTTACTATTAGTCGTCGCACTCACACATTATGATATTATTGTAATTAGATACTAATTTAATGATAACTATGATGCTGAATAATCTCGTTACATTTCGTAAACCTGACAATCTGATAATTCAAAACTAAATCGGAACCACAAATCAGGAATAAAACTTTTAAAATACCGAGAAATTCCTGTTGTAACAAGGAGACTTGTAGGTAAACAGCGCAGTTAGTATTAATGGGTTTTATTTTAGAAAATAATAATTATTATCTTTTTTTATTTTTATTTTTCCAGCAGTGGACTAATATAGGCTGATGATGATGATGATTTTAGAACTTCCATGATTTACCTACATTACGACTGACCAATGGGTGTGGGCCGACCAACCGATATGGGCTATTTTTAATAGAGCGTTACCACCTAACTAGTGCCTTGTAGTATTCCAATAGCTTGAATGCCACTCCTAGGTCACTAGGGTCCCTTAGGCTAGACTATGAATAGAGACTAGTTTGAGACACCAACACGAAGTACTAGTTGAGTATATCAGGATCGTTTTGTAGTCTTCTATTTTAAATGAGTTCGTTTCTTTAATTATTTTATTGATATTACATTAGCATTCTCTAAAAAATGCCAATAAAATAAAACCTTAAATTGTTGACGTGAAGCAAAATGTTTAAAAGTCACACCACGCTAGCTGGACATAAGCGCATAGCAAACAGATAAACAAATTAAAAGAAGATCCGCTGACGCGGTAAATGTCAAGGCGAGCGGCTAAGTTGTCGTTGCTAAAACAAAAATCGCGCAAATATCGACTCTTGCGCATAGAGGTTGGTTGGCAACTGACAGTGACCGGAGAGCAACATAAGTAATTGAATACTTATTGTGTTATGATGAAATAAGTAAGTATTTACGAAAATTTACAGATTATTATAAATTATAATATTAGTATAGAAAATTTTGCAAGTTTTTGTCTACTCTCTTTTGTTTTCTCCCTGAGTGGAATCTCGTCAACGTAGATACAGTCGCCAGCACATTATGCATTTTTGTTAAAAACTAATTAAGTATAAATGCATAAGATATAAGTACTCGCGTATCAAAACAATCTCGTACAGTAGGACACAGCTTCATGCATTCCCTAAATAAGAACCTACTAAACTACCTACATACAAGACCGTGTATATATCATAGATAAATTAAAGCGTTTTTTTATATGAAATGGATTCGCTCTTGTCTCCAGACTAGACAGACGTGGCTTAGACAGAGTCGACGATGGAGCGAGCTCACCAAAAAGTAGCCTGTTCACTCTGACTGAATTTTTTTTGGTTATTATTTGTTACCTAATCTATTATAAACACTGGTGCGGGTAAAGAGTTCCACATTCTTGCTTACATTATAAACGTATTATAGTGTGACCATCATACGCTTTTCATATTTGGACTTTACAGAATGAATTTAACCTTTATCTTGCACTATTTAATTCATCGTCCAGCGTCGGATTTCAGTTTTAATCCTTTTGCCAGTGTTAACCTATCATTAGCGGCTTGATTTGCGATATGCTACTTTTTGTTGCTCTGTCTGTGCGCAGGAGTTGCGATAGAGCGGCTATTTGAATAAATTAAGTGTCAAATTGATTGTAATGGACGCGATGCAGTGTAGTTTTAATGGAATAAATTGATTTCATTGAATTTTCTGTATCTATTATAATACGAGTATGATGTGATTTTTATCGTTAGTTTATCGTAGGACGTAATAAACTAATTCAGTTCCAAAGTATCTTCACAAAGAGCCCTATTTTCAAATCTTAATATGACAGAAAATTATTCGAGTTCCACCCTACTAAGCTACTTGTTCTGAGCATTTGTTCTCAATGTGCGTGTCGACTCCATCAAAACACATATTATAAAAGTGTGCCTATATTCTTTACCTTACATATTTTTTTGTTAAATTTCAAAAAATGCCAATAGACTATTTATTTTAGCGTTTCCCCAAGCAAGAGCTTATGCCATAACATGATCCATTCCACTTTGGTAGGTAAGCAAATGAATGACTTAATTACGATGCCAAATTTAATAATTTATTACGCAACATCCTTATATGTAGGGGAGGGTGGGGTGATTACGGACAGTGGGTAATTGCGGACAGTACCTTGCCGGCTGACACAGTCCGCCCCGCGCCCCGCAACCTGTCCAGCGTGGCTCATTCCGCCATTTTTAGCGCCTGGCAGGACGTCAACACTGGAGGCCGCGCACCCGATTCAAGTTAAAAACGTTCGATCATTTTTAAGTACTTTCTTATAATATTTGTAGAATTTCAGTAACGTGTATACGAAACAATAACTGCTTTAAGTAAAAACTGTACTCGTTGCCCATTAAGATAATATTTAAGTTTAAATAGATAACATTAAAATCAAGAAGTTTAAAATCATAACCCATGCTTTTTTTGCTTTAAAACTTTTTAGAGCCAATGGGGTGATTGCGGACATTTCCTTGGGTTTATTACGGACGTCCGTATTTAGCCAAATGGGTTGGGGAAAAATCGGACACATAACTTATCATAGTTGTATTCCGTTTCAGATGCCTTGTGTATACAAAAAGAAAACGTAAAAAAATACACGCTTGAAACTTTAAAAATAGCTATCAAGGAGATTTAAGAAACGTTCATAAGATTTAGAAAAGCCGAAGAAAAGTATAATTAAAAAAATAAAAGTATAATTAATTAATAAAGTATAAGAAAGTATACGTTTACGCAAAGAACCAGAACAGAAGAAAAAGTCGCAAAATGGTGTCAAAAATCTTGGCAATTTTTATAATAACACAAATGAAAAACAATATTTTTGTATATTTTGTAGTGAAAAAAATAATAATTCACCCCCCCTGAAGATGAGGTTATGTGTTTGGTATGCCAAAATTGGGCACACGATAATTGCACAAGTGGGAGTACAAGCCGTGGCTTTATTTGTAATTTTTGTTAGGCGAAGTAGACTGACCGCAATTGCCCCACCTACTGTCCGTATTTACCCGTTTCCTACAGGGGAAATACGGACACCAAGGGTTTTGTTTTTTTAAGAAAAAATATGTTTGTTGATTTGATACTTATATTTTTATAACATGATTTTGTTAAGTATGAACCTAAGTTTAAAAGTTAGTAAAGACTGGCTGATTATCTTTGATACTGTATCTTGTATTGAAGGGTTTCCTTAAGTGTCCGCAATATCCCCACTCTCCCCTATAAGGAAAAAAACGTTCGAGAGAGTTATACTTCTAACATTTTAAACTATCATAGCAAATGGCATCTAAGTGTACATATCCGAATGGTCACTGAAGGCGACCAGCTAATATTTTCATTTTAAATTATAATAATATCGTCAAAACTGGAAATCCGAGGTTCAGTTTATATATTATCATATGCCGGAGGCCGCTGCGAAGGTAGATCTTAAAAAATATATTAACCCACGATGGTTTTAGCTCGTGTAAAGTATGTGCGGTTTGTGTTTTGTTTTTAGGCCTACAAGTTGGATTTAAATGGTTTATTTTTCAGGGATGCTTAAGGCAAGGCTGATATTTCTTCGTTTTACGCTTCCAAGGTTTTTATTATGCACTATTACTACGTGTTTTACTTATGTGAGTTTTCGTAGCTTACACAAACATTCGCGAATATATTAGGTTGATGAGTTCCTGGTAACATATTCTCCGGTAGTATTGAAAATTGCTTTGTCAATCTTGCACAAAACATTATAAGAGAAAAACAATGAAACTTAATTAGCTTTTTTATGTTTAGTTAAGTACATCAAAGCAACTAATAAATTCATATTTTTTCGTGACATAATCTACCTACGTTTGATTCTCACACCAATTATTATGTCAATACACAGTAACAGTCTCGAATGGAAACGAATCGTGTCTCGTCTAGCCGGTTTGGGCCACACTTTCACGACGCCACTTTTTACAATTTCGTACACACGTAATATGTTTTATTATTAGATATCTACGCGGATCGGCTTTACATGATATGTGACTGGCTGGCGTCTGTAAGAAGAAGAAAGAAAGAATTTGAAAGGGTTAAAAAACCAAAAGAATTGAGTAATTATCAAATGTGTTTCCAATCCCTAACACGAATACGGTAGCAATTAACTACTCAGCAAAGTTTCCCCTATTTTTGTTGCAGTTCGAGAAAAGTTTTTAACGAAGAGAGAAAACTATTAAATTGTTGGAAATATCAATATCGCTAAAATAAGTACCTTTCTTTTCCTGTAAATTTTCACCTGACAAGCGTACGACGCCATAAAAAAAAAGGAATTACAGTTAACCAAATTACATTTAGACTTACAGTTTAAGTTCATAAATAACTAGCTAAGTCCTAAAAGTTTGAACTAAGCCACATCTTATTTACAACCAAATGACCTTTTAGCCTGTGCTTAAGTTAAAGTTGAAGTTGGTCAATTTCGCATTTGTGGTTTCCAAGAACTAACCATAGTTTTGTTGAAGATTCCATGGACTCACACACTGTACCACAACAATGAAACACTTGAGAACATGGCGACACTCCCCAAACAATATTGCCATCTGCGGTTTACGGGAACATTTCTTCATTGTAAGACAAATTTGAACCGACTTCAAAAAAGGAGGTTCTCAGTCTGACCTGTAGGTATGTTTGTATTATACTATACCTTTTGTAACCTGGCGTTTGGCTGAACCGATTTTGATTGGACAGTTTTTTATAAGACGACATCCCTGTATAAATCGATAAAAATACGACGCAGATACAGTTTTATTTTTATTATCTTCATGTAGGTCTTTATTTATTTCTTTATTTATTTCATGTAGGACCAGATGGCGCTGTGTGAAATGTCCAAGGATATTTATTTATTTATTATTTATTTAGTACTTATGTACAAAAGTATGAATTGCTCCTTTTCTTTTAAAAATAACTATTTGTGGAAAAAAAGCAATTGGAAACACAAGTTTATCAATAACTCAGTTTGTTATTCATAAGTTTCTTTTGTGACAACATCACTAAGTTAAGAGGATGGCTGCGAAACCGGGATCAACCAATGCAAATTAAATAATAAAACTAATTGACATGAAATTGACGACATTTATGTCATTTATTTTAAATTTAATTAAATTTGATTTCTATCTTGACATTATATTGTTGTTATTTTATTGTAATCTTATTTTGATGTAATGACATGTTGTTTATAATATTTTATCTGGATGAATGTTATCTGAAATAAATGAATTTTGAATTTGAAATAAGAAAGTTTTTCCATTGACATTGATATCTATTTCATAACCTAACAAAGCTTCTTAATCTAGACCATAGCATGTCCAGTCTTAAATAATAATTATTATTAGTAGTTTTTGCGCCATCAAGCATAACCTTTTTGGTAGTAATAGGTTTATAATTCTAGCAGCTTGCCGTGTATCAAGGTTTGAATGTAGGCGCTTACCATAATGACTTAAACAGTAGCGGAAGGTCAAGAGCAAGCCTTTTTGGGCCTAACTCGTCTTAAGTTCAGGTTTAATTTGCGTTTCGATGAACGTAAATGAGATAGTAACACCCATCATCACAAACTGTTCAGCTTCTTTGCTAACAGTTGTTAACATACCAGTCAAAATGTCGGTTCCTTATGGATTTGACAAACTGGATGCGTCTTCGCAGCTGCGGTCAGGTCCATACGAAATTGACAGGAATCGGGCAGTGTTTCTATTGATCAGACTGCAGAACGCATTCAGTGTGTCAGTCTTTGTTTAGATTTTTAAAACGAATTTTGTTTATGTATTTTGAATTTATATATAATCTAAATGCTTATTAATGACTAAATACATTTCTTTGTCGCACCGCCCACAATCATTTCTGCTTAGCCCAAAGGTATGACTGGTAGAGAATGCCATACGGCATTAAGTCCACCTTTTGTACAGTTTTTGGTTGTGCAATAAAGTATAAATAAATAAATAAACGAATCTATCAATCGTTTATTTAGTAAGAACATGTCTCAAGTTCAACAGACACCCTTAGAACTCACAAAAGTATGATTTAGAATGTTTCTTAACACTCACAGTGTCATATTTGAATTCTTAAAGTCGGCCCGACAGCACGGTAGCTCAAATGGAAGAGCAGTTGGCCCGGTAAGCCAGAAAGATGCTGGTTCGAGTCCCGCCCGTGCGCAATTTTTGGTTTCATCTTTAAGGATCACAAAATTATTTTTTATTTGAACTTTGTTTGAAACGATTGGACGTGAAGATATTCCGTTTAAACATTACCTTTCTTCTGAAACAGTCAGGATAAAACATTTTATAATTTATTTACATTTCCACCTCACTATTGGTTTAAAAGCTTGATCTCTTTATGTTTTCTATCCAGATAATATTTTCCATACTTTTCCAAAACTTTTTATCTACATACAGCCCTAGTTATATGTCTGACAAACTCTTTGTTTTATATCTGCGCGTACGCATCACTGCGCGCCATCACTCACCAATTATCATAATTAAGTTACAATACTTTTTCTGCGTGTAACAACGTTCACCCTTTTGTAACGTTGTCAATATGTCAGCAAATGAAACGTGTGTTACAAAACGTACGTTTGTAAACGCGCTATTTGTAGATAAAAAGCCAAACCTTCTGCAACTGAGCAATTAACTCTATCTATTAAATAGAAAAGGTTGTTGTGAAACTTCATGTCTTTATGAAGAAACTACTTATCAATCCTAAACTAGTCACATAAAGACACTGATGGCTATTCAATAATATTGTTCCCTTAATAAAATAATAAAACAATTAATTAATACAAATATTTTGTTTGTAAAACGATCAGAAATGCAATTAACACGCAAATTGTACTTATGTACTTATTTTTTGCTATATTTTCGGTGTCTTTTTTTTTTTGTTACTTAATGTATTTTGTGACATTGCCTATGCCATCAATCGTACAACTATTATTGTATTATGTATTTAGCTAGCCTAGTATGTAGCTCTAAAATACTTTTATACTATAGTAAACATTTTTGGTGGTTAAAGCGTACTAAGCTCATACTCTACCAGCTTACACGATATGATCTAAAAGTAATTATTTTCAGTTTGCTGCTGCCATTTTGAATATTAAAAGGACAGCTTTTAAGAATTAAATACAATAACACTTTTATCTTTTTTAAAGCAGTAGAAGCGATTGTATTTACTAAGTAAAGCTGTGGGCTAATTGGAAGTGCATAAATTGATTTCAGCATGACTGCAAATTGATTGAATCGATCGGAAATATCGGAATGCAGTTGGCTTTAATTATCTCACTAATAGATCAGTTCGGTAAGACAAGTGATCGATAATAATTAACAATCGTATAATTAATAATAACACATTGGTTATGTAAGTGAGAGTTATGTTTGATATCAAATGTTTACAGAAAAAGACTGATCTACATAGTATTCTCCGTATTTTTGTAATTTTTGAAATAGTAAGTAATATTTTTAATTTCGTAAATAATGATCCATTTTAAATGAATTGGTTTGTCAAATTATTATTCGTACTCTACGAAGAAAACAACCTCTCGGTGAATTTTGGTGATTGATTAGGTACGAAACGAATAGACAAAAAGGTCGAAACTATGTCCTAAAAAAAGATTTTCGTTAAAGTAAATTGAAGTTAATCAATAGGTACATAAGGAGGTACTATAGTTTTCTACGAAGATTAACGCGCGAGGCTTCTAGGGTCGATTCTAAGCTATTATCGAAGGCAGATTACCAAGAGCACCTTATCTAACGACTAAAGATGAAATGAAACGTTATTGCAACTACATCGTCGAATAGAAAACATCTAAGGCATTAATGAGGCCTTTCATTTACTTTCTTCTTATAACGAACTCATTTGGTATGCAAAGATTCATATTTCTCTACCATGTTTAAGACTAGTACCTACTTAAAATTGTAGTTTACACTTAAATTTAATTATTTGCAGTTATTAAGCATCTAGGCGATTGCATACAGACCGCAGCGCGTTAGCATACCTAAAATTAAACATAGAACACATAATTCTAAATTGCTAATTTAAAACATTAAAATACAAAACGCCCAAGCAAGAGTTATTTCATTTTAGAAACGTAAGACAGGTGTCTTATTTTTAAATGCGGTATTAGATGTAGGTATCGTAAAAAGAGAATGCTAAAATATTAACGAGCTCGCACCAATGTGTGGGCAATACAAACAATTTCTCCATCACACACAAAAACAAGCGAACTTACCTGTCGCGGAAGCAGCGAGGGAGAGTCAACCCGTTCTTCCGGACGTTTTCCACTTTTCACATCCAATGCCTTTTCCAATAAAAACTTCTTCTTCAATAAAATACAACACTTCAAACGTCACTTGATACTGAAGTACAAAAGTCTGTCATTGCATTATTCACATTAAAAAAAATAAGTTCAAAAGTTTGGAAATTCAAATTCAAATTCGTTCGAACACGGGATTACGTTCCGGAACCGAGTGAGCGTCGCGCGTGCGAGCGGTGTGGAGGTCGGTTATCAACTAGAGTGGTGAGTGAAGTGAGCGCGCGGCGAGAGGCTGGGTCTGTTGAAGGCTCGAGCTTCGAGCACTTGCCGAGAGAGAGCCGGCCGGTGCGTCTTCGGATGCTGAGTTGACCGGTGAAGGTGCGCCGTCATTTCGCAAGGATTTTCGAATCACATACTTACTCTAGGGTTGACGACAACTAAAGCACTTGTAATACAATACTGGCCATATAAAATATTCCACTTACCTTTTTCTGTTTATCCTTATTTAAGTTGACGTGTAAATTCAGTAACAGTATTTGATATATAGCCTACTACCACAGACCTACTACGAAATACGAACTGCGTCAATACGATTATTGATTTTCGGATCCGGAATCTTTTTAATATGGATCCTTACTACGAAATGCTTCGGATCTGCAAAATAATAATCGCATTGACAGATTTTGTTTTTCGTACGTAACCTGCTGAACTGTATTTGATGCTATAAATACTTTTTCAGTAAGCCTCTGCTGAACTGATTTTGATAATTTCTGGGAGCTACAGAAATTGTATCCGAGAACTCATTACTTAATTAAAGATGTTGAAAGGGGTGCTATTATTAGTAACCTTATGGATCATTAACATAACCATGTAAAGAAGATAAGTTTAAGAAACCCTTTCCCTTGGCCACCCTATCACGCGTGAACGGCTGGACCGATTTCGCTATTTTTTTTGTTGTTTGTTATTGTTAGGAAAATGTTTTTAAGAAAGAAAAAAATAAGAATATTGCGCGCTAAATTAGTAAATGGGGCCGGGGCTAGTTGGTGCCAAGGGCGAAACGAAGGTTTTCAATAAACTAACACACTTATATTAGGCACATTTTGCTAAGCTAGTTAGAAGAATGCCTGAATTGGTATGGCTATTCCATACCTACTATGAACCATGCTCTTAGACTAAAATTGTAACTAGATGAATTAAGCAGACAGGGGTGGGGTGGGCCGACTTTAATTAAAGAAAATACCTTGAAATATATTGAAAAAGTTTGTATAATTTATTTAGGGATGGATGATCAGATCAGAAGTGGATGTTATTAACCCAGATTATAGATAGTGCCATCCACGACCATACCACCATAAATTTGTTTAAGGTGTTTAAGTTACAATTATAATTATTTAAGTAAATTTAAAAATGACAGAAGATTATACCAGGTTTATTTTTTAGTACAACACACTGGGTTTTCCTTGACATTTTAAAAATAATTTAAGTAGAGCCACTTTCGTGACCAGTCTGAATTTTTGACTGACGGCCGGCTCGCAACTGACGCGCGTGTCAACGCCCGCACCCCGCACTTTCCTCAATCAAAAAAAGAGTGGGGCGCGCCTTCGTGGATGGCACTATCTATAATATTATTACTGGTGTTTATAAAGGACACCTAAGTTATTAGAAAGGATCAAGGATTACTGTTTGTCAGTTTACATTTATTTAAAATCCAAATAAGTAAAAATATATACTTGTGTACCTTCAGGTACACAAGTATATATTTTTACTACCTCACTACACTACACTACTATTTTTACTACCTCACTACACTACACTACTCATATAAACCTATTAATTTAAATATATAAAAATAAACTTCGTATTTATTATTTGTAATAAACAAGTTTCAATTTGTACATAGGACCTTATGTTTCTAGGGCATAATTTTTCCGTACTATCTGGGTTAATAAGAGTATGATTTAAATAACATGATATTGTACACTATGTGTATATCACAAAGTTATACATGTAATATTTTTATGTATTTTATAGTTTTTATTTACTTATCAATAATCCAATATTGCCAACACAAACTTACAACAAATAATATTAAGGCTTTGACACACTGGATGGGTTCTGCGGTCTGGTCAATAGAAATTCCCCCGTTTCAAGTCAATTTTGTATGAACCTGACCGCAGAACGCATCCAGTGTGTCAAATCTTTTATTCTATAATTTCTAAGTAGTCTTCACACAACAGAAAATGTAACTTACCTAATAAATACTTAATCATTAAGATTGAGATAACTTCTTTTTTTTTTTTTTTTATTTATTTGGTACACCAACAGGTTACATACAAGCATTGACAAAATAAACAAAATAATAATTGCATCTAGTATGCAACCCAATTACAGGTGAACACAGCATTGTTTAAAATGTAACAGACTTAGATTTAAGGTTTATAAAGTAAAAGTTTAAAGTTACATACAAGTAGTTACTAGAAACAAAAAAAGTATATAAATATAATAATCACATCACAATTTGTACTAGCTGTGTAGCTGATAAAATGACTTGACTCTCTCCTTGAATTTTGATTCAGACTCATGGAAAATATCGAGATCACATTCGCCGTTTAATCTATTGTAAGAACTCAACATTCTCGGCAAAGGTGCATTTTTTCCAAGGTTAGTGTTGGTTCGCGGCACAACAAAAGTATTTGTAAGCTTCCGCCGGGAGTTTGGCCTAGGAACAGCATATTTAATGTCCTGCAGAATATTTTGAGAATCTATCAAGCAATTGACCACCCTATGCAAAAATACAAGATCCATCGTAGTGCGGCGATCAGCAAGAGAAGTAAGTTTAAATTTAGATAGACGATCACTGTACTCACTCCTATAACTAAAATTTGGAGTTTTAAATGCCAGGTATCGTGTGAATACTCTCTGAACTCGTTCAATGTTATTAGAGTGTTTTTTATAATAGGGATTCCACACAACACTAGCGAACTCAAGGTGACTACGAACCAGTGCATTGTAAATAATTATAAGAGTATCCACGCCTTTAAAATCGGTGGTGTTTCTTTTAAGAAAACCAAGCATTTGGTAGGACTTTGCCACTATTGCCTCGTAATGCGGTACCAAACTCAGTTTGCTATCCAAAATCACGCCCAGGTCTCGAATCCTATCCACCTCTTCCAAAAGTACACCATTAATTTGATAAGAAGACTGCAATTTACTTTTGTTTCGAGTGAACTTGATGTGAAAGCATTTAATCGGATTTACAATCATAAGGTTTGTTTGGCACCAAGTATTGATACGATCTAAGTCGTCTTGCAACATCTTAATATCATTAAGGCACGATACAGCTTTATATACCTTCATATCATCAGCAAATAATGAATAATTACTATGTATTATGCAATCGGCAATGTCATTTATAAACACCAGGAACAAAATAGGTCCTAAATGCGACCCCTGGGGAACGCCTGAAGTAGCCACATATGGTTTCGATGCATATCCATTTGTGACCACAGTCAGCAACCTCGAGCTTAAATACGAAGCAAACCAACGATGCAGAGATCCACACAGACCAAATGCTGATAATTTCATCAGTAAAAGAGGATGGCTGACTTTGTCAAATGCACTACTAAAATCTGTGTAGATAGCGTCTACTTGGGTTCTTGCATCTACATGTTCAGCTAGATAAGAGATATATTCTATCAAGTTCGTAGAAACTGATTTACCACGCGAAAAACCATGTTGCATAGGGTTTAGGTAGGGCCTTATATGAGCTGTGATGACTTCATAAACCAAAGACTCTAATAGTTTGGAAAAGGTGTTCAGAATGGAGATCGGTCGATAATTTTTAATGTTTTCCTTGTCACCTTTTTTGAAGACGGGAACAATCCGTGCTTCTTTTAATTTAGCAGGGAAAACACCAGTAGATAGTGAACTATTAAAAATGACACATAATGGGTAGGCAAGCTCACTAGCACAAATTCTAGCAAATGCATGAGGTATTCCATCCGGACCAGCTCCTTTTGATGGGTCAAGTCTTTTAAGAGCCCTTAGTACTGTGATTTCACGGAAGTTAAGCTTACTTATAAGAGAATCTGCAATAGTACGATCAAATGCCGGGCCTGTAATAATATTTTCGGTATTTCCATCAGAAAAAGTTGACGAAAAGTGT
This sequence comes from Pyrausta aurata, assembly GCA_963584085.1. Lineage (NCBI taxonomy): Eukaryota > Metazoa > Arthropoda > Insecta > Lepidoptera > Crambidae > Pyrausta > Pyrausta aurata. The sequence goes on from OY757273.1 coordinate 8,085,467, forward strand.
TTAGCGAATGAATCAGCGATCTCCTCGCCCGTTAGATTTATAGTATCATCATATGACATACGCGAAGGCAAACTATTTGTATTTTTACGTCTATCATTAAGAAACTTCCAGAATTTTTTAGGATTGGTATGTATAGCTTCTTCCGTTTGTTGTATGTAGTTGTTATAACATTCGCGGGAGTAACGATTACAACGATCTCGAAGAATTTTATACTCCAACTCATCACGAGGATTACCATATTTACGAAAACGGCGTCGTAGTTTGTCTTTTTCTGCAAAAAGTTTAATGAGGATCGTATTATACCAGGGAGGATGTTTTGATGACCGTGGTTTGCGTTTTGGAACGTGATTATTTATTATGATATTTAATTCACTGTAAAAAATATCAGTCATTTCATCAACGTTAACAGCATCAGAGAACTTGAGAGGCCAATTGATCAACTTTAGATCTTCTTTAATTTTTGGGTAGTCGGCGCGGTAGAAATTGATGGTTTGTTCATTTTTTCGTGGCAATTCTGATATGTGCAATTTCACTGTTATAAGGAGCGGCGGATGGTGAGAATCTACTTTGCTAAGAGAATCTGTTGGCCCCTCAAGAACCGCAGCCTCGACGTTAGTTAATACCAAATCTAGAGTTCTATTTAGTGCGTTACGAATATAATTCAACTGTTTAAGATTGTTAATATGCATGAAATTAACAAGTGAATTTCCAAGAGAAGTTCCATAATTGCTAGGGATAGCTACATTTGTATTCTCATCAAGTGACCAAGAAATGCTTCCTAAATTAAAGTCACCCACAATCATAATATTATCCAATGATTTCATTACAGACACTACATTACTACAAAAAGATTCCAATATTGTGACTTTGGGATAAGGCATATAAAAACAGCATATACCCAGTCTTTCCACATTACGACCATGCTTCCCAATGTCCAGTACTACCCAAATGTCCTCATAAACGGTTTGCCACTCCTGAATTAGCGACGATGTAAACTTTTTATTAACAGCTACGAGCACTCCACCGCCACCATCACTAGGTGATCGGTCTCTTCTGTAAATATTATAGCGTTGATCAATAAATTCATAATCTTGAATATCTGGCAATAACCAGGTTTCGGTAAATGTTATCACATCGTATTCGTTCTTAAGAATTTCTTGCCTAATTGTATTCGTTTTCGTACGCATTCCTCTAAGATTTTGATAGTAAATCTTGAATTTTTTTGTTTTATCAGTTGAATCATTCGCGCATTATAAGCAGCTACTTAATCAGCTGTAAACTATCAGTGTTTCGGATATGCAGTGCTTGGCTCGTTTCATTTTTCCTAACGTATATTCTACCATCACGAATCCATACAAACTTGTATTGCAGATTTTTTGCTTTCAATCTGGCAGCTGCGTGCAGACGCTTATTTGATAAGCTTAGGTGCTCCGAAACGTAAACAGGGACACGAGAACCGCCACAGCCTAGGTGAATGGATGAAAGCTTGTCTGCAGCGTTAGCCTTGTTGAATTTGGAGACTGCAGCAATAAGACCGTCTCTGACCGCACGGCTACGAAACTTCGCAATGACAGTGCGTGGACGAGGATTATCTTTCTGTATTTTAGCGACCCGTGTTGCCAGCAATATGTCATTACCGTCCAGTGGGTATTCGACTGTCTTCCCCAATTGAGTCAGTGTGATCGTCAAATTTTCATTTGAGTGCTCAGGAATCCCATTTATCTCGACGTTGTTAACACGCATTTGCTGTTCAATATCACCAACTCTCTGAGATAAGTCTTTAACTGTCGACACAAGTGACTCATTCTGTTTCTGCAATTGATTAATGGTTTCAGTTTTCTCCGCAAGGGTTGTTTTCATCTGTTCGTACTGCGAATTGATGAAATTCAAAGAGGCTTCAATTGAGGAGATACTTTCATTAAGAGGTTTAAATTTTTCTGAAACAACTTCGTCAAGCGTTATTTTAAGCATTGATTTCAGCGCATTAGAAATCTCTTCCCTGATGATGGTTCGTATATCAGAGTGCTCCACAGTACCTCCCAGTTCAAGCATATCGTCAGTTGATTTTTGACTGAGCTTATCCGCACTACGGACCGTGACATTGTCTATTTCATGCGGCACCGGTACAGCGGGTCGGATTGGCGTATTACTGTTGTCCTTTTTAGGCTCAGCACTACGACATGCCGGACATTTCCAGCTCTGTCTACTCTCTGGAGTCATTTGTTGATATCGCTTAAGAGGTACGTTAGCGCAATCTAGGTCAAATCTTAATCCACAGCTTGAGCATTTCATATATTGTCTGGCGACTATGGCGGACCTGCAGCCCGCACATGCATTTGTAGGTGGTGACATTTTGTTGTTTAAACCAGCAAAAATTAAAAAAATAAAAAAAAAATTTTTTTTTTCCAAAAAGTTCTTTTTGGATGAGGTGAGATTTGAACCCAGTCTCCGCGCTTGCTAAGCGGCGCAAAAACCAATGTTCCACCGACGCACGATACAATGTTGTGAAATTTGCAGTATAGTCTCGCCGAATAGTTAAGCACTAACACTCTTTGCGGTCAGTTTGTAATTATTTTGCAAAAATATTTCACAAAACTGGAAAGTACTCACGGTTCGTAGACGAAATATTAACATTAACACATATTATGAAAGTTTATACCACAAAAAAATTTAACTGTTTCATACAACACACTCAAGTCCACTCGATTGATAAGTATCGCAGTCATTAGACTACTTTAAACCACATTTTGAATATTTTTTGACACGAGATACACAAACACGTCTGTTCGCTCTAGCGTTTTTTTGATTATAATTTTATTCGTTTTTTTGATATTAACTTACACAACACAAAAAAAATAGTCTTTTCAATCACCGATGATGGTACGCACCATACTTCTTCGAGTTCTATAACTGTGGCTTAACATCTTTATTCAAAATATGTGCTGGGTTCTGCATATCTAACTGACTTTGAGCTATGTCACTTAGGGCCCCTTGGATCTTTTCAAGTAGAATTTCTCCTTGACGTACCACCTGAAAAAAAGAATTTGCATTAGTTTTGGACAGCTCTTTACAGAATTCCATTTAACTGAATGGATGTAAATTGTATTATTATTTGTAATAGGGATGATTTAGCATTAACATTTTATTTACTTTTTTTTTTTAATGAATCATTTCGTTAAAAAGGAATTTCAAGACTGTTTACAATTTCGACTAGCAAAGAAAAACGATCTTACTAAATTTATTTGGTGGTGAAAATATGTAATTCAATTAAGACTTCCTTTATACCACTATGCATTTTTAAATCAAATAAAAGATATTGACTTGATTCAAGCACAATATAAGTCTATTTGGTACTATGGAAGTCGTAAATACTAACCTCCTCAAGTTGTTCAGCAGCCTCTTTATTTTCCGCCTCTAAACGCCTCAAACTCTGCACCTGTAGCTCAGCAGAACTCTCTTCACTTGGCAGAGACTCGATTAGAGTGTCAATATCCTTCGCACATCTGGATATCAGGGTTGCAAACAACATCGCATAATCTTCTTGATTTTGCTGCTGTTGTGGCGTTTGCGACCCGCTACGATCAAACCCAGGGAATTTGCTAGGAGTAGAAAACTGCTGCAATATGCCTATGCTGTTGCAAAAATGCTCAGCTTGCTGTAAAAGATACAATAAGATAAAAATATACCAGGCACAAAATGGTTAGTTTCAAATCGTCTCTAAATTGTATTACCTGGTTAATAGTATCCTGGAGTTGGGTCAAACGATCTGCCATGTTGATAACTAGTGAGGTTTTCGATTTTAAAGTTAGTAGCCAAAAAATATACTTCAATATCTGAATGGATGCAAGCAGGCAAGCAAACAAAAGCAACCGACGGAAAACGCAACGAAACCCGTCATACAGATGTCAATTTGACAGGAGAGCTGTCAAAACGAAATCATAGAGTTGGACCTTACTTTCTAGGAAAAATTAGCAGGCAAGGGAAATGCTTTTAAACTGGTTATCTATTTTTACCCTTTTTTGGGTTCTGTTCTGTAATCCAAGGAACGATTCCGTAACATTCAGTAAAGGGTAAAGGCAAATTTTTGTTCAATGTCCACAATCTCTCAACAACTAAACCTTTATTTAGGATACCCTTACTATTTCAAAGTGAATAGGCATTTTATGCTCAAAAAACAGCAGCAGGTTTCATGACCATGCTTGTGACCATGCCATGACATAAAACATTATCGCAACATGAAATAATAATAATAAAAACTGTAAATTTAAGGTGTTTATTTCTTTAAGCAATAATTATTATTAAATTCCACCTACAATTTTAAATCTAGGTCTAGAAGTAAAAATATCACAATTTATAACATTATTTTTTATATTTACAGAGAAATTAAAATCAAGCCTGAATAGTGTAGGTAGTAGAATAAGGTCGAAATATCATCATTATCTATTTCACTGTGATTCATTATCTAATAAATCGTGTAAATGGCCAGTAGACGAGACAGTCCAGTAAGCCAGGCCAATAAGCTAATCCAATGAAAATCGCAAAATTCGTACTATGTGTCGTTTACACACCAGCCAGTCCAGTGGGCCAGTAAGCACAGATAAAATATGATTTCTAATTTTATATAGCTTTAGTTATGGACAAACGTAAAATTGCTTTGAGGGCGACATTCAAAATGTTATATATATAATATATATATATATAATGATAATGCACAAAGATATTTTGGATATGCTAGAAAACAAAATAAATTTTAAAAGAATATCGTGTATTAAAGGATGGATGGCCAGGAGACCTAAAAAAAAAAGACATGTATTGGATTGGCTCACTGGTGGCCCGGGCATTCACATGAAGCCAGTACACGAGCCAATCCAATGGGAAAGTAGTGGGGGAAGCACTGGCGCCAGCAAATTCGAAACCGTTCTATTTCACTGGACTGGCTTCGTCCACTGGCTTGGGCCAGTCCAATGCACTGGCCTGGCTCTATTTTCACGAAGCCAATACTAGCCTGGCTTATTGGACTGGCTCGTCTACTGGCCTCGTGTAAATGAGCCATAAGTCAGAGATGGCAAGTTCATTCACTTGAAGTTACATTACTAATCTTAAGTCATTACTTAATATAATAATTAATAATTTAGTTTGAGACTAGATGTAGACAGTTAAACTTAACATTATTAGTTTGCAACAAAATGCTTACAATAGCATAACTGATGATATGAGAAGATAGTACTATATGTACTAAGTACACTGATGAGTTATTATTATACTATCAGAATAATAAATTATATTATAATGTTCATAACTTTAAGTTTATGATGTTCATACATAATCAAAAAAGATATGATTTGTAAGTAACAACAAGAGCAAACCCATGTCATATAAACAAAAAACCGGTTAAGTGCGTGTCTGACCCGCGCACTGAGGGTTCCGTGCCACCCTTAACTGAATTCAGGGTCCACTTACTTTCACTTAACAAAAACATCACAATATATTGCGACAGCAAAAATAACTTTGTTTTTCATAGTGTTTGTATGAAAGACAAAGTTATATTTGCGGTTGATAAAAATGTGCAATATCTCAAAAACTACTGGTTCGATCTCCTTCAAACCAATTTTCGTTGCAAGTTTTTGTTGAGATCTACATCATATATTTTTTTCAAAATTTTCACATTCTTAGTTCAAAAGTTAGATGGGGGGGACGCCCATTTTAACACTTTGGAAGCGTCTATATCTCAAACCTTACACTTTTAGAAAAAATGGTTTTAGAAACCTCAATGTCATTTTAAAAGATCTATCCATAGACACCCCACACGCATAGGTTTGAGTAAAAAAAAAATTTTAGGTTTTAGTTTCATGTATGGGAGCCCCCCCTTAAATATTATTTTTTCTTACTTTTTGTATCTGAATCGGAAAGCGGTAAACAAAATACACCTATCTACCAAGTTTCAGCTATGTGATGCTTATAGTTTCAGAATAAAGTGGCTGTGACATACGGACGGACAGACAGACAGACAGACAGACAGACAGACAGACAGACAGACAGACAGACAGACAGACAGACAGACTTGACGAAACTATAAGGGTTCCGTTTTTTGCCATTCGGCTACGGAACCCTAAAAAACAATAATAATCTTTCAGATAAAATTTTAAATATAAGATGGCACACAAATTAAGTATGTATGTAAATTATTATGAAGTGTTTGTTTTATAAAACACTATTCATTCACCTACTTATAATTACTACCACACTTTCCAAAGTGCAGGCCTAAATATAAAACATTAACTTGTTACAATAATAATTTAATAAATACTTTGGGACTAGCAAAATTAAAGCCACAAGGAACACAAGGCTATCAAATAGGTGGGTGAATCTTCTGGATTCATCAAGATCAATGCTGAAAATTAAAAATAAAATTGAAAGTTGGACTTACTTAACAGTCTTGAGTTAGGGTGAAAGTTACATTTTTAAGTATTATTGTATGTTCTTATTTAAACCTTAATATTAGAAGCATACATAATTGGTAGTTAGTAGCACTATGTAGAAGCATATTTGCTGACAAAATATATATTTTTAACTCGGCATCTAATACATAAATATTAAACATAAATGTAATTGAGGTCTCAGTTTCAGGCGTCATAGGCTCATAATTCAAATAATTTAAAAAAACATTTCATCTTCTAAGAATAATTCAAAATTGGGAAATAAATATAAAATACCATACTTTATAAGGTACATAGTGTGATTAGATGTGTTAATGGAAAATTTTACAATGAGATTTAGAAGGATAACTGCATAACTTATTGTGCTAATATTCCTAACTTGTTTCTTAATTGAGAATCAGCTGGTAAAGCAAGAGCCCATTTTCGCAAACCAACTAATAATACGGAGCTCAGGACTAAAACTGCTCCACAGATAGAAAACTTACTTGGAATTTCATTAAAAAACATAACTTGCCATAAAAAAGCAAACACTATATCAGCTGAACGAGCAATGGCCACAGGTCCCGCCTGTTCCATCTGTAATGACATAGTCAGCAAAATTTGTCCTAAGTAACTGAACAATGCCAAGCAAACAACTAAAAATCTTTCGGTCCCACAATTCGGCATACACAGAACTCCAAAAATGAAAGAATAAAATAAAGTCTGTACGATAGCAATAGCACCAAAGTTGGTCATGATAACAGAGAAATGTAACCCTTTCAGCACTCGTAACAAAACATATGCATTCGCTCCAAATATTGTGGAAACAAATGCCGCTATAGCACCTCTCAGGCTATTATAGTTTTGATTATGCTCCACAATCAATTCACTGCCAAACAAAAATGGGGGGTGGGTGATCAAAATAACCCCAATCAATGTCAAAATAATCGAAATCGTATTCCATATACCACATGGCTCTTTCAAAAATACCCTTGCAAAAAGAGCAACAAATACAGGTACTGAAAAAACTATGACAGATGCGTCTGCAAGTGGCATGTTACGAAATGCATAAAAACTTAACATTAAGCCCACTGTCCCAACAATTGACCGTAGGGCTAGCAGCAAACGCTTGCCAGGAGGAAACACTGGTTGTTCTGTGTAAATAACTATTGGAATTGTTGGAAGAAGCACACCGATGAACCGAAACATAGCCAATTGCATAGGATCAATGTTGACGAGGCTTTTAACGATGACCGAGCACAGTGAGAAAAATAAAGATGATAGCGTCGCCAGTATCAGGCCGAGATAAGGGCATCTTTTTATAAGGGGTCTCTTATTTTCTAACAAGTTTGGTATACTTTCATCACCGCTTCCAGCTGATAGATCCACAAGATGCTGAAGCTCCAGATGTTCCGGCATTGTATAATATCTGGAAAGCCCAAAAAATCGTTTTAATTCGAGAAATAAGCACATGATTTTTACAATGTTTTACATTACACACGATTTTTTAACTTTAACAAACCTGGGATATATTATGTGCCAATTTATTAAGTCAGATACAATGTTCCATAATTTATACCCAAAATAATGATAAATTATGGTGAAACAGCTCGTTATTTTATTTAATTTTTACAAGATAGAAAAATTACAAAACAGAGATTTGTTTGACAGTTTTGTTGATCATTTTTTGACATTTTCTGCCATTCTGGCTCAAAAATGCATTCCGTTGCACGCATGTTGGTGTTTCAAGGCTTTGGCCACTCTGGGCAGTGTGGCCAACGGCCAACGGCCTGCTGCTCCATTTATTAAGCAAGCTTTTTTCGTTTGTTTGTCTACGCGAAAACAAGTGCAAGTCAGACTTGCGTACGACGAAGGGTTCCGTACTATTGACTATGTAAACAATTTATAAATGATTTTTTCAAATGCCTTCCTGCCATTATTGATATCAAGCAAAAAAAACGCGCTGTAGTGTAGGAGCCCCCATAAATAGTAATTTATTTTTGTAATTTTTTATTCGTTGTTCCAGCGGTAACAGAAATTCATAATTTGTGAAAGTCTAGCTATCGCAGTTTTTAAGATACAGCGTGTTACATCAGACGGGCGGATGGACGAACAGAGTACAACAGTAAAGTCTAGGGTCCCGTTTTTACACTTAAGTTCTTTGATTAAAGTAGATTAAGTTATATGGAACGGTATTGATTGACATTCATGACAGCTGTCAGCCAGCAGCTGATTCGATTTGATTTGATTCGATTCCAAAGAGGATAGAACCACTACGTTTAAGAGTTGGCACCTCCCTTTTACCCGTTGTTACGGTTATGAACGTACTTTCTACCAACCTAACAACAAATACAGTGCTACCAACTTAAACAATAAACGTCAAAATAATAGTGCTGCACCAACCTGAAACCTAAACACGCTATCGATATCGATAAAAATACTGCTTAGGATTTACTTACAAAATCTCTAATATTTTACTTTAAAAAAATAAAAGCAAGCGGTAAATTCCACTACAGCACGTCTTCATATGCATATACACAGAATATTTGTAAGAATATTGACATGCTGTGAAATGGTTACCGCTGACTTTTTTCTAATAAAAAAGAGTAAGAATCAAGTCGTTTATTTAGAATAATTGAGGTTCATCATCACAATCACGTCAGCCGTTGGACGTCTTTGGCTGGATTTTCTTCACAATAATCGGTCCAGATCTATCCCCATCCGGAGATTTTCGGTCGGCAGTCCGTCTTTTGGGGCCTCTGCCTACGCTTCAATACTCAATACTTTATTGCTCCATAATGTACAAAATTAGGTGTCGTCATTCATCTTCATTAGAACCTATAAATATAAATATGTAAATATAAATATGCGCCAGACAACACACCAATTGACGTGGTTTCGAACTAAGGAATTTTCTTCCTTGGGCTATAAGAAAACACATTACCAAAAATTTTCACATTTCAATTTTCAAAAATAGCACGTACAATAGAAATCACTCGTAAAAATATCGACATAATTTTATGTATGAGCACCGCACTATTTACAAACGTAAATATTATTTTCAATTTTTTAATGCGATTATTGTAACAAATATAGTTAGTAGGCAGAATTCAGTCATTAAACATCATAATTTGCATGCACATAATGAGAAAAAACGTAAACTTGCTGATCATCTACCTGTTAGGTTCCAGAGGAAATCTGGCTAAAAATATGTCAGAAGTACATTTTCTGACTCGCCTCACACCACAAACTTCACATTTTCTTAGTGATTTACCCCCCATAACTCGCGAATTTACACGATTCTAAACACTTTTAAACTTTCGCGTTGCATTATAAATACACAGACACACGGGGATTAACGCGATCGCGATAAACATAATTACCTTATGTTTTTGCCTGACGTTTCGATCGGGTTTCACCAATCGTGGTCACAGGCGAACTGATGATCTGCGATTTCTTCACTCCGTTTGCGGGGTAGAATTGTCTTGTTCTACCCGCAAAATATTTATTATTTGCGTACCGCCACCACACACTACACTGACAGTATCCCTATTCTGGAAACCGCTCGACACGTCCGTATTCTGGCGATCACTCGACTGCGAACTATAACGAGGCTGTGTCATTTTAATCACTGGATTCCACGCCGCAGACAGTTTGAAACCATCTTCTCTATTGAAATTTACATGTTTTTGGATTTCAATCGCTTCACGCACAACTCTCGAATAAAAATGGCGATCTGTGGAGAGGACTTGCGTTTTGTGGAATTCTATCCAGTGATTGGTGCCTGCTTCCAGTAGATGTTTCGCAATCGCTGATTTGTTTATTTGGCGATTCTTTACAGCTGTAATGTGTTCTTTGACCCTTTCAGCAATGGTCCGCTTTGTTTGGCCTATATAGGAACTACCACAGCTGCAACTGATTCTATAGACTCCCGGTGTCTGTAGAGGTAAGACATCTTTCGGTGTGCGCAAAACATTAATCACCTTTGATCCAGGGATATAGACAGTGGGTATGGAGTACTTTCTCATTCCAAATTGAAGGCTGATAAAGGAAACGCCACTGTGGTGATGAACACAAATGATTACGAGGACAAGATACGGGGGCTATTGAGTGATG